>CM032402.1:449396-944396 GCA_019049475.1 Eueides isabella
CCACACTTCGAGATGCTTTTGCATAATTTTGGCTACAAATAAACAAATAAAGTTAGGGGACGAAGACATTTGTCTTGCCTTCCTTATACATATTATACTTGTAGTAGTTCATTATAATTGAATACGTAATACCTTTTAAATGTTTGTAACATTCTAATATATCTTTAGTGCATTTCTGCAAAAGTTCGTGTTAGAGTCCGTATTTATGTTTTACAAGTACCATAAGACCTGAAAGATCTTTTCTATTTGTTCTAACAGATACAATCTTTAATTCACGTCAAATTGTATAAATGTAATATAAATTAAAGTGGGCAACGGATGTGAACGGAGTGTCTTAACACTAGTTCCGGGTTCCCTCTGCCTACCCTGCCTCGTGCGGATACAGCGCGAAGCTATTAAGGTAATATACATTATAACTTCACTCTATATTTAACTAAAACACTGCCGTGGCTCAATTGATAAATGATCTCTATAATAAAGCTACGAATATAATAAAGAAGAACGAATAATTATTTATATTGTTCTCTCAGGTCATCGCATAGAATAAATACAATTGTTGTATATTTGTATCAAAGTTTGTTGTGAAATGAATATATAATTTTCTATTTGACTTGTACGGTTGTATCAAGAATGAATAAAATGTCAGCCAATACGAGTCTAAAATAAATATATAAGACTACCACGATACTGTATACACACCGAAAAAGCCAGAGCTTTATGTCTGAAATTTGCCGAATGACGAGGACTTCTTAAGAAGTTGCAAAGAATTTATCTAAATATTTATCAACAAATATGTATGTGGAGCTTGTGTTGACCTGTGAAAGTGACATAATATGTACGCTTCAAAGAATGTTTTTGTTTACTAACCTTAAATGGTTTTCAAGAGGGCTCGGTTTCAAATCCTGCTTCGTTCATAAATGTTATACGCTTTCTTAAGTTTAGTATTATCTGTCCTAAGTGTGAAATGACACTTTCAAAAGAGTAAAAAGTTTTTGTTACTGTTTCTTTATTCCTAGTAATTCTTATTTTGCTTATAACATAGTTTGTCTGAAGAAAAAATGATTCACATGTTTATGATTTTCCCAAGAATGGCTACTTTCTACACAATATCTAAGTAATGGATAGAATAAATGAAAAACAACTCACGATACACCGATTTCAATCTCGTATTGTCGTTTAAATGTTCCTTCAAATAAAATATAACTTTACGTTCAGATGCACACATTTCCAAATAACTATAAGTTTTCTTAATTTTTTTATCGCATTATTAAGTTCTCAATATTTTTATATCAAAAACACTTAAAATGTTGCCAAATCGGTACAACTAAAAAATATATGGATTATGTAAAATATATTTAAATGCTCAACCTTATTCATAAAATAAAAAAATATTGTAAATATGTAAATTACCATACCACCCTTACAGCTAAACGATTCTCACTGGAACAAACCCAGTGTTTGACAGTAAGCGGACTCATTATAGTAAGGTTTACAAATTTATGGCAACTGAATATCATATTATGGCTAAGCAATTACTAGCTAAATGAATTAATATAGCTTTTTAAATATTTAATTATAGCCGTGTGATTCCGGCTTAGAATAGGATCACTCTGGTACTGATGGTGTCGTAAGATGCGACTAAAGTACGTTGGGAGAGTCGCGTTGTCAGAAATGGCCACCATGGGCAGTCTCGACCGGACCGTTCGAGACTGCCCATGCGTGTTGCCACCCCTGGCATTTAAATCAGCGTTAAGTAGTGGCATCAGCCACTGCGTTTCGCATTGGGTAATGCCGGGCTCCGATGCTCATTCACTTTAAAGACGGGCAACGCTCCTGTAGCTCCTCTAGTGCTACACGGGGCCGTGGGCGACGGTGATCATTTACCATCAGGTGACCTGTACGCCTCGTTTGCCCTGTCTTATCCATAAAAAAATATGTATTAAAATACCAAATCATAATATGAATTATGTTGCTAAGATGCTAAAAGTAACTTACAAAGCTCACATGACTGTAAGTATTCGTACATGGTTCCATCAACATCTCCATTATTTCAAAGAATGACTTTACTACTCGTTTAATGTAAAATAACTTAACTGGTCCGCCTCCGGACTTCATGTCTCACCTCTACATATGCACGAGTACGAGATTACGAGTACGTATTACTGAACACAGATTCTACTATTATAGCTGAAATTTAATGATATATTCTAGACGTTCTAAGTTTCATTTTTTTTTTTTTCAGATTCACGCTGTATCCCGCACTAGGCAGGGTATGCAGAGGGTAAGGAAGTTAAACCCTAGTGTTATGACACTCCGTTTCACTTCCGTTCCCCACTTTCTGCCGAATTTGAGGCATTGCGTGTTGAGTAGTGGAACTCAACGCCGCGTTTTGCCTTATTACCAGAGCGAAGAAATGAAACATGAAATATTCAAATTGAAAATATTAAATATTTCATTTCCTCGACTGGGATCGAACCTAGAACTGTCGATTACAGTCACACTCTTGTGCCCGCTGCGCCACGACAGGCCTTAAGTTTCAGTTAACTTATGTTAATTAATTAATGCTGAACTTCATTTTAAGCGTGTTTTGTTTTAAAGTTTAATTGTATGTACGTACCTTTACTTCTCGTGATTGTAATATACTCGTATGTTATATGTGAATCTATGAAATATTAAATATTTTTTATTGAAGAAGTCGGGCCCATTTCGTCGGTGGGTAAAGAGCTTAGAATAGGGCCTTTGTTTGAGCATATTGCATTGACATATAGTAACTGAAAGTCTCTCCAGTCCAGTCAAGTCCAGTTAATTTATGAGAAATAATAAAATAAACCTTAAGTCACTTCTCTACTGAAAGTTGTAAAATATTTTGCATCTATATTTTATGCATTAAAAAAAAATAAAGTAATGTATAAGTAAGTATAGGTAATGTATGTGAATTAAAAATAATCATGTTTTTATGAAATACAACACACATTTTCAAGTATTGGCTTTGTGTTTGAAATAGCTGAACAGACTTTTTAGGACTTTCGTTAAAAGATAGACGAGATTCTAACACAATATAGAGTTTACGCAGGGAAAACCGTTTTTGAACGCGCGTAGCTACCGCTACCTACCTGAGTTGCAATGTTAATCACTACAACCTTTTTTTCTCCAACAAGCTTTAATATTAGCTTTAATATGCCTTGAGTAAAAAACGAAACTAACAGTCGAATTTGGACATTTGTATAAATTTTTAGACAATTTGATATTGAAGAAGAAGTAATATAATCCAAAATTATAATAATGATAAAAAAATGTATTATTTTATGCAAAGTTTTAATCATTAAAGTATGTACCAAGAATGTCTATTAAACTATCATGATTTAAAGTTAAAATGAATTTTCTATAAATACTCAAATCACCTTACTTACCTAAAAATAGTTCTGAATAGTTAAGTGAATATTATTGCAAATTAGTGAGTCATATTTATTAAGGACATTTTAGATTTAATTGTAAGATTATCTTCTTCATACTTTAAATTAGGCTCAATTTACCTGCGATTAAATATTTGTTCGTCATTGTTCCCGAGATTGTGTAAATCCATTAATTATTTTACACATAATATGAATCATAAATCACTTGTAATCGCGCGTCGTTCTTGATTTATGTACGTGTGTATTTAATTGGATTGTAAAATATTCGCCTCCAATAACAATATAATGTTATTTTTTAGAAACTTACTCGACATATTTCGACGTCGGAATAATCACTTAAGACGTTTCTATTTGATTTTCTATATGACACGTTTTGCTTAATATATAGTTATGAACCATAATTAAAAGAAATGACAAATTTAATTTTATAATCACATGCCGTCATTTTATATGAAATGAATTACAAACATATGTTAGTCATTATTTTTTTTCTATGAAATACCTATAAGTACTGTACTCTCTGTTTATATATATATATTATATATATATATATATATAATATATATATATATATATATATATATATATATATATATATATATACAAAGTACTAAGTATAAGGTAACCAACTACAAACTATGATATAAGTTAATTATCTGAAATTTTCATACAAAAGACAGCGTAAGTGATGTAAAAGCTAGTACGTACGCGTCTTTTAATTGCGATGACTGAGAATTTCCATCTTTTCCTTGATATTCGATATTATTTCAGCTCGATACTTTCATACAATTTTGAGATGAACAGTCTTCACAGATGAACAGACAGACTACACGACTCCGCGTTTTTGTTTCATTACCTTTCGAGGTATGGAGCCATAAAAATATCTTATACATTTTACATACACGTCATACTCTATATACTCTAAACTAATTTCAAGAGTCATATTTCAAAAATCAATTCTCTCCAAATCAAACAATTTCAAATAAACAGATCTGGATTAATCAAAATTACGAGTGCGATCAAAACTAATAACCTAATAAGTAAATAAATACATCGAACGGTCGCGTCGGTCGGTCAAAGAGATTTACACTAAAATAACTTTAGTATATTGGCTTATATCATGAATCAATTGACTGTAAAACATGAAAATTGTATGTAATATATTCGCAATAACAGAATGCGACTGCAGCCGCAGCGTCATGTTACGTGCATGTTAATATCAAACCCACAACTGTTTTCATTCTAAATATCGGTATAAGCTTTTAACCGTGGGAACATTGACAGCTTGGAAATTACTACGTTAGTTGTTTGTATAACAAAGTTAATTACTTTTACAAATAAATGCGAATATTTATAAAATATTAATACAAAAATAATTGTTAAGTGTATATTTATAAAATCACTTTACACTTTTTACTCATTGACCAAGTGTGGAGACACTGTTCGTCATTAATATTTGATCATTAAAATCTATCTCATTCGCATCCGCTCGTACTAACGATAGACTTTCAATGTATCTGGGTACCTACCCTGTGCACCAACACTAACTGGGATCACCTCGAAGTAGTCCTTTAAGTAACTAATATAAATTCGGCATTTATACTACGACGTAAGCAAGTATACTTGTAATTTATTAGAGTGTACAAGTGACTGGGAGGGGGTTATGTTCGTGCTAAGTGTCTGGCAATGTATAACGACTTTTAAAACATTGCACCCGAAAAAATAGGTACTATTTATTCACTTTATAATTGTCAAAGTAGCCACCACATTTTATATTCCCGATGTAATATTTTTACTATTTTTAAAACGATACTGCACATTTAGAAAAGAAAAATACTTATTTAGAAAATGTATAGAAAAATTAACATAGCGGGATTTGAACCAGCCCCTCCTGGAAATCGTTCAAGCGTTCTGACCACTAAACCATACGTTCTCATCAAGCTACGGCAAAATTCTTTTACGCTTGTCACAATTTATTTATATTGTTAGCATCTCTGTAGGGAGATTTTTTCAATATCTGCTACTTAAAGACCATGACAGGTTATGGTCCCAACTACAAAATAAAATATTAAATATTTTCAATTTCAGTAAGAAATCAATGCGCAGGATTGAATGCCACCTCTAAACACGCCATAAATAACTTTATTTACGAATAATTTATGATATTATGGTACAACACTGTCCTGTTAATGTTAGGTTTCCATACCTCGAAACATATAACACGAATTCCACGCTGTATTCTGCCTGTCAAGATCGTTCTGGACGTGTTCTTGAAATTACGTGCAGGTATCAAACTAAATATTAAATATCTACGTCAACGTTTTCTTAGCACCAAAAACAAATCAAGCTTCTACATCAACAACAAATAAATAATGAGAAAAGTATAAATTTATATTTATTTTAAAGCAAAAACAACAGCACATCACAATCTTTTTCTGTTTCTTTCCAACAAAATGAATAAATGCGCCCACAAACTTAAATTTGTCAGTGTGTTGTTATTCGCCGCGTAGTTAAAACCTATTAATATTACTATTAATATTACTTTCATCTGCATCTTTGTAACTATTTTGAACAAACAAATTCAATGCGTAATAATTGAGAAATTATTAAAGCAAATAATTCATAAGTAGAGTTTAATTTTTTTAAATTTTATGATTTCATCATCATGATAAATCATGATTTTAATAAAGACTATGTACCGACTCATTTTTTTTTCAGTTTCATGCTATATCTTGTACATGGCAGGGTCTCTCTCTCAAGTCTGTATGCCTCCACCGGTTTCTGTCCAGCGCGTCTCTAACAACCATGTAGAATTTAAATGTAGAAAATACTCCGTTCCGATAAGATCAACTGCCGTTTAGACAAACTCTGTATTATAATTATTGAAAAGGGTGAAATAATCATTGAGTAAACTATGAATAATAAAATTACTGCTATGAAGTAATCATGTATATTAACATAATTCTCTGTCGGAAATAGAGCCAAGAGAGTCATCTCTTATCTATAGTGCAATGAGTCTAATGCAGATATAATGATTATCATTTATTATAGTAAAAATTGTTTCAGATGGAGCAACACACGTCCACGCTCACTATACTACATGTGACAAACCCTCACTAGAACGATGGTCGTATGAATATAAACCTTTACGTATAAATATTAATATGTTTTATTGTAATAACGTTAATCGGCATTTGATATATTATTTGTTTAAATTCTGTACAATGTTAAAATAGAAAAATTACATTTTCTTAAATGTAGCTGCAACACAGTTTTATATCACTTCAGCTATTATTGACTTAAGTTGCTAAATAATATGTTAATATTTTAAAACATACTACTATTTTAATTCAGAGTAGAGTAGTTCTGGTATCAAGGCAAAGCGCGGCGTTGAATTCCGCCATTCAACACGCAATGCCTCAAATTCGGCGGAAAGTGGGAAACGGAAGTGGAACGGAGTGTCTTAACACTAGGTACCCGGGTTCCCTCTGCCTCCTCTGCCTCGTGCGGGATACAGCGTGAAGCTATAAAAAAAATTTTTAATATTTTAATTAATAAATAAATCGTGGCATTGTGAAATAACTACAAAGATTGCTGTTAAAATATCGTCACATAAAGCTGATAAAAAGATTTCTTATTATATTAAAACGTGAGGAACTGAGAGAAAGTCACAAAGAGTTCTGATGGGATCGATCCACTCAAGTAGCGTATCAAAGTGCTTGATTCAAATCAACACTCGCTCAATGAACTTGTCTCTCAAATCAGCGAGTAAATAGAATTGTTCTTTATTTTGCGTCTAATTTAAATCTTCAAACAATTTAAAACCGCTGGAGTTTCCAATTCTACAGAGAATTTCCTTCATCCAAATTTTAAGGCCTTCATCAGCTTTCTGTATTTAAATGAAGTGTCGTTTCGCAATACATTTTGTAAGACCTCTTTATATTGTAACTGAAAGACTCGTTTATAGTAAAAGTATTTATAATCAAATTTGTGACTTCTATATTAAAAACGTAACGATTACAATATTGTTAGCAATTATGATATTATTGCTATAAAACATATCTTCAAAACCAAATTATGGTTTTTTACAAATGTCTTACGCGATATGTTTATAAACATATAAAATATTTTAATACATTTATCTTAATTTACTTGAAATACTAAATTCAATGAAATATTCCTCATATTTATCTACAGAGAAGTTGAGATCAACATGCTTTTAATCTTAATTTACTTCGTAAGTACAAAGTTAGCATTGTTGACGATTTGATAAAGTGTGTATAATATGTTAAGAGATGTCAGGTGAAACGATTAAAGAGAGTGCCCCGCTACATAATAATCAATTATTTATTCCAAGTTTGAAATCCGGGCGGATATGACATACAGTTGTCGCATGCCGAAAGGGGTGAGACAATATATCCGAGCAAAACGCGTAAAAGAGTAGGAGTATGCAAGTGAACCGTAAATTAACACGTATTTCTTAATTATTTTGAACAATATGATTTGTATCGTACGAAACAATAAAAAGCTGTTTGTCTATACACTGTACTCAGGCAGAAACTGTGTCAGCTGAGTATTCCATCCAGGATGGCTAATTTCATATGCAGTAAGCTGATCATATTAAGTTTCCATATTAAATATTAAACGGATATATTCATACTGAATATATCAGTAAGAAATTTAAATAAGACATTGATGCCTTAAGAGCTGAATCTGGTACTCGTATGTGGAGAGATGCACAATCTCATATTCTTAAACTACCGTACAATACCTTAATCCTTAATCATATCACCTATAGCTTATTTGTGTTACACCCCTCTTTCCAGTTCAACGTTGTAACTGAAAAACTTATAATATATAGAAGCTAATATAACGGCTATGATTATTCTAGGTGCAAAGAAGTTTTTATTCACCAACACACTACTGATGGAAGTTTAGTGCTGCCTTTACTCATACAGCTATCTCCCCATCCCCTCTGGTCTAAGCTATCTAATAACACGGACCTCATTCCTCAGGCCAAGTCCCTTGTATACTTGATCAATAGGTTATTCATTATTCTGTACACCTAAGACCGTAGTACACATCCTTCGATTTAACGAATTTTAAGAGCTAGTTACCCGAACACAATGTTCTGTACATTTTAATATTTTGGTGTACATGACGACCATTTGTTTTCAGCATTGTTTATTAAGTGGCGAAACTCACCACTGCGTTTTGCTTTGATGTCTGAGCGAAAATATAAAAATTGTGATAGTGAATTTCAAGACAATAAAATGTCTACTGTTTACAGTCACACGCTTGTGCCCCTGCACAACGACAGGGCTCAATGACAGCTAGGAACGACTCCCTACGACGCTGGGACACCATTAGCAAAGAACTGAACTAAATAGAATACCAGAAAAAATACTACATAATTATATTTACATAAAAACTTTAAATATACGTTCCTACAATTATAAAATTATCTCTATAATCTCTTTTCAATAAAGGTCCGTTTTATTTGCGGACGTGTACAGTATTTCAAACCAAATTATTTTACGCTCAATTTACGTGTACAAATCTACTAGTATGTATATATGTAATGACAGTTGACATACAAAGTTACACAGGTTGGTGTAAGGCTCACATCATGATTTAAAAATACTGCGTATTATATTTTGGAACTATAATGGAATGGACTCTATTAGAGGGCAATATATAATATATTGTCCTCTAATAGCTTCTAAAATAAAAACTAACTTTACAAATAAGGATGTTTATTCATAACTCATTAACGTACATAATACTGATAACATTAATGATCTGACTTAATGAATATTAAAAGACTGGAAACAAGACAATTACAATATAAACGACATTGTATTGTGTGAACCGCGAATTTCAAAAAGAGATATGAAGTAAGTAGCGTACGAACTGTTAATTCAATAGGAACTTAAAATAAAAATGATAAATTCAAGTAAAAAAAATGATTCCACACTTGGTCTGTACTGGAAAGTCATTTACATTTTGATTAGATGTCATGTGCACTATAATTATAAAATAATCTGGATGAAGTGGTTTATTTATAGAAATATACGCATAAAGTATATGAAGACTATTCAAACGTCTATTGTACAATTGTGCTTGGATGAGTTCTCACATCCTTTTGACCCGTCCTAATGTAATTCTTCCTATATACAGTGTCCTTCCCCGTAAAGTCCCCTTCCTCTCAATGTTCAGGGTTTGTTATTGTATATATTTTGTGTGCTGAATTTTCTATACAGGTACATGTCTAGTAAGACCTTCTATTTTTTAAGACTTTTTTGTTAATGTAGTCTCTTAAGTATTATATCTAGTATTTTCAAATGACAAATGTCTATCGTTCCTTCTCCATTCTACGTAACATTGGCTAAGTAAATTGCCCTCTACTGGTACACCTAGAAGCCATGAAATAAGTAACAACTCTTCAAACGTCGTCGTCGCGCTCTTTATTATTGACCGTCGCACCTGAACATAGTTCTGGCGAGTAAAATTTTCATTGAGTTTTACGCTGTATCTCGCACATACGCAGGGAAGGCAGAGGGAACTTGAGAACCTGTGTTAAACACTTCGTTCCACTTCCGGGTCTTTCACTTTCCGCCGAATTTAAGGAATTGTATAGTATTATTATCGGAACACCACGCCGCGTTTTGCCTTGTACCAGAGCGAAGAAATAAAAACATTAAATATTTAAATTAAAAATATTAAATATTCATTTCCTCGAGTGGGAAGTTAAACGCTTGTGCCACGGCAGGCTTCTAGATTTTCATTCAAAATAAAAATAACAAAATAATAAGTTTTTTTACTATTGGAGAAAAGAGTATTATGGAAATATATTGATTTAACTATCTAAAATATACAAATATATCAGATTTTTGCATACGAAAATATTTTCCAGAGAAATGGTTTCGTAAACGAATATTATATGTATTCTCCAATAAAACTCTACAGAACACTATGAAAAGAACACGTATGTTCTTAGAATGTATAAAAGTTCATCTACAACATATATCAGCATTACATCTATCGCATACATTAAACTCTGCTACATGAACTGTCTGGGAAACTTTAGTGCAAAGTTATGTTAATGCAACAAGAAATATTTTAATTTTAAATTTATATTTAAATACTATTGTTTTATTTATGTACAGAACATAGAAACGCGCCGCGAGGCAGCTTTTAATGGAGCGTAAAAAAAGGAAAAGATAAACAAATGATGACCATCCTTTGTTTATCTTTCACTTTGTTTGCACTGTCAAAAATATATTATACTAGCAAGTTATGGAACCCTAACCCTATGATTGCTGACGGACCAAACTGATGGAAGCTTCCCACGCGACCGCCTCGCGAGTTCCCCGCATTATTCAGCATCGATATCCCATTGTTTTAATTTCCAAGTTTTCCATTGTTTTAATTCTACTTTATTAATTGTAATATTTTTTAGATCACTCTTTATTCCCACTTCGATTAAAGCAGTCGTTAGTTTTAAGTAATTATTGTATTATATATGATTAATAATTATTCGGTTTTTTTTTCAACCTCTCGACTGCCACAAAAGTAATTAGCAATACAGACGTGGTTTTAATACAATAAAAATGTAATTTTTTCAATTCAAAACAAATTAGTTCATGGATATGGAGATACATGATTTTGGAGCAAAATATAGACTGTTTTTGTCCTAGAAATGTCTTGTCACATTGAATGAGTACGATTACTAGAATTTGGGATTTATCTGTATATATTTTTAGTCTGCTTGTGATAACAAAATAAACATATTTTTCTATATGCATTTACTATTCACTTAACATCAGAAACCAAATAAACAATTTAACTTCTTTTTTTCATTGTATGCAAAATTTGTGGATCAATATTGTAAAATTTTATATATATATATATATATATTATATATATATAATAATATATATATATATCTATATATTATATATAATATATATATATATATATATATATATATATATATATATATATATATATATATATATATATATATATATATAGATTATATATATATATATATATTATATATATATACTATATATATATATATATTATCTATATATAATATATATATATATATATAGATATATATATATTAATATATATATATATACTTATTATATATAGTATATATATATATAATATATATATATAGATATATATATATATATATATTTCAACAACAAATTTTTTCTGGAGCGTAAGGACTGCACAAGCACCTTATTCTTATACCCAGAGATAACCTGGGCGCGCTGTAGTACAACGAATAAATGTATTTTAATCTTTCCCCATTTTAACTTACATGTAAAGAAGAACAACACAAAAGGCTTAGAAGTAACATTATCATTATTTTTACATAATAGCTTGTAGGTAGCGAAGTAATTAACTTGTTATATGGAAATGAAAATCAAAAGGTAAAAAGCGCAAAATAGCTTATAAAAGAAAATAGCTTTACACGAACCATATTACTATACGCAGTCAAAGCTTATTCATTAGTTTTGTCGTAAATGCCGTTTTGTCGTGGTACGCGACCGGTTGTCGGTAAAGGAGTCGACAATGCAGGGATAATGTAGTAAATTAGGTTTCAGTGATAAACGCTTGCAATCTCAGGGTTAAATGTTGAGCTTTTAAAGGTTTAATTTAAATAAATTTACGCTACAATATATTTAGAAATAGATTCGGTTTTTTTATTACTTCCTTTACTTTATATGCAGTTTATAAGACTGGCCTGATTTCTGAACATAATCTGAACATAATAAACAATGGAATGTGCTTACTCGCAATCACTTTTTATACTGTTGCTTAAAAAGTACGCAGATTAAACTTATAACCTAAAATATCACATCGAGTTTCCTAATTAATTTATTATTTTCTTGCGAATTACTGGCTTAGGTACAATTTTTTTTATGGAGAAGACGGTAAACGAGCGTACGGGTCACCTGATGGTAAGTGATCACCGTCGCCCACGGCCCCGAGTAACTCCAGAGGAGCTGCAAGAGCGTTGCCATCCTTTAAGGTGGAAGGGCACCGGGGCCCGGCATTACCTAATGCGAAACACAGTGGCCAAAGCCACCACTTAACGCCAGTCTTAAATGCCGGGGGTGGTAACATCCGGTCGACTCTGCCCATGCGTGTTTGCCATTACTGGCACGTGACTCTACCACACGTACTTTAGTCGCCTCTTACGACACCATCAGTACCAGGTGATCCTATTCTAAGCCGGAATCACACGGCTAAAAAAAAAAATAGGTACATAACAAGTTAATACATAATAAGATAAACATATTATTATTTTTAAAGCATGATAAAAAAAAGAAAATAGTACTTACCAAACCAATACAACATTCAAACACACAGTCACATTATGTATCGCCCAGTCACATATGTTTTTTGTAACACAGTTTTGACTTCTATTGAAAAGGATCTATTTTCTTGTACAATTTGTTTACAAATCTTTTCTAATTTGGTTTCAGAGCGACGAGACGATTCCTGAAACGTTTCCGAAAACTTATATGAATATTAAAATGATCAATAGATCTGTTAACATTGTAGAAACGTTTTGCTGTTTTTTTGTTAATTAAATAATATTGTAGTCTTACTATCTCTCTAAATAGCTCTTGATTCTTAAAATAAGGTTTACTCCGGTAATTGATCACTGAGCTATTATTGTCTTATATGAATATTTTTTTTAACAAAAATAAGTGTATAGGTAATCAAAATGAGGGTCATTTTGATTACCTATACACTTATTTTTGTTAAAAAAAATACAAAGCAATATATTTTTACAAAAAATAAACCTGCAGGGTTTATAATACATCATATTTTACAATAATGTCAGCTAAGAATTATATTTTGATATCTTGAATTAGTTATTACTTAAAAATATATATAAATGACTAAACAAAAACATCAACAAACATTGACCATTAAGGTTATAAATAAAGTGCTAATTTTCCAAGAGACAACCCGACTGACAGATGACAGCTATGTTTGTTAGTTTATAATTTCGCAGAACAGTATGACCACGAAGTACGGCAGCATCTGTCATCACACAACAGCAAATGTTTAAGTACCCTCTGAGTATATTATAACGAAAATGCAACTTATTTAACTTCCGCTATTTACGAAGCTCCAGTCTATTACTATACTATCTATTTAAACATTGTGTTGAAGTAAAGCTTCGTCAAATTAACGACTTCAGAGAACTTAGCTTTGCTTATTGTGTGACCTGTCTTACTCTATTCTTTAATATTTACAATTATTTAATAAATTTAATAAAATAACATATACATATTTGTACATAATCAACGAACACTCTACCCCTAATTTCGTTTTTGCAATACTAGCTGATAGTGGGGTATCAATTTAGTTTTTGCAATACTAGCTGATAGTGGGTATTAATTTAGTTTTTGCAATACTAGCTGATAGTGGGTATTAATTTAGTTTTTGCAATACTAGGTGATAGTGGGTATTAATTTAGTTTTTGCAATACTAGCTGATAGTGGGTATTAATTTAGTTTTTGCAATACTAGGTGATAGTGGGTATTAATTTAGTTTTTGCAATACTAGCTGATAGTGGGTATTAATTTAGTTTTGCAATACTAGCTGATAGTGGGTATTAATTTAATTTTTGCAATACTAGCTAATATAACCCATTATATACCCACTTGATAGTGGGTATTAATTTAGTTTTTTGCAATACTAGCTGATAGTGGGTACATACAAACAAAACAAACTATGGAGCACAACAACGAGCCAACAAGGAGTGGTGAGTAGATACAATTGTGCTTAGCAAGTTTCTTCGACCGTGAATAGGTAAAAGTCGTACAAATGATCCTCTGGTGAGAACTGTTCAAAAGAAACGATCTTCCGTGAATATTGACTTTGTCTTACAAAATACGATTGATGTTGATTCATATCTGAAATGCGCTCCTCATTACAACAAAGACGTGTCCTCCTCCTATTCTTTAAAATATCAATATGTATAGAAACGTAATCGTCTAAAATAGTGGTCGTTTACAATTTATAGTAACAATAGTTCTGAGTGCCAAAGTTTAGGGGTTCGATACTTTGCTTTAGTTCAATAAATTAAATTTGGAGTTGCTCAGTTTTGAAAGTCAAAGTTTTGACTAAGAGTGAGTAAAGTAAAATAATAAAGATCTATTTATTGTGTATATTTATTTGTTAAATAATTGTAAGTTTGTATTGTCTTACTATAGACGAGGAAGTTTTCAATAAATTATTTCAACATTCAAGAAGGATAAAATAACTTAATCTTATTATTATTTTATTAAATATCAATGAAATTTTAAGCCATAAGGGTATTTTTAATCACAGGTAGCTTCCGCTGCACGGCTACGCCCAATCGAACTATACGAATAAATTTTATTACAAATTATATATAAGGGTAATTAGTGAAAACTGGTTGTTTATTTGAGTATTTGTACTGTTACTGATTTTGCTTAGAATAAAAGTATAGTTTACTTCCTCCGCTTTTTATTTCAGTGAAAGCCCCATAGAATCGGTCGGATTCTGGAGTTATTACTTTAAAAATTACAAAAAGACATTTCAACTTTATTGATACGTAAAGACCTCTTGCTTAAGACAGCCTGGCCGTATGCCAGTTAAGTTATACGATAAGCCCAGATTAGTGCTTAAGTATCCTACATCTGAGTGAAGGACGAGAATTAATTAGCGAATAACTGCTGTATAAGCTGTCAGGGAAACTTGTCTCTAAATATGCACTGAATTAGATACGTAACAACATGTACTAACTGTACGAGGTAACTGTACGAGCAGTAACTGACTCACTGTCCACAGTCGTAAACGGAACGCAACGGAATAAATACAAAATTATTTAGTGCAGTACTAGTGCAAAATATTTGCTTTGGAATTGGAATAAAGAATCCATCGAAGTTTTATACTTATAAAGTAGTCGTAAAATACGATAGTTCAAATTAATTATAATATACATCAAAAAGCAAACAGAAATGCTAATCACATAAGCTTAAGACATTCAAGGACAAATTATGGTAAAAAAGTATATTATATAAAGGAGTCCGTACCTACAATAATTTGCCAAAGTATATTAAAGATATCAAAACGCTGTGGGATTTTAAAAAGAGTCTTAAGAGATACATTTTGAAGGATTTCTCTTAATATGTTATTATTACGTATGTATGTATGTATGTATATGTGTATGTGTAGGTATGTGTGTGTGTGTGTGTGTGTGTGTGTGTGTGTGTGTGTGTGTGTAAGTATGTGTGTGGATATATGTATGTATCAACTTGATAAAATTAATAACATACGTAAAAATAACACATGTTTAACAAAGACATAATTACACAGAATAAATGAACGAAAATAAAAGATCAGTAAAAATATTTAACGTGTCATCCACCTTAGTAACATAATTTTGTATATAAGCTATTATTGTTATTATTGTTACTATTACTACATATTTCAAACTACTGTACCTTGCACCACGAAATGTTCTAACTTGTTTGTATTGTACTGATATTATTGTGTTACTGTGACTTTTCGTTGTTTTTTTTTGTCTACTTAGTGTTTTATAATTTTCTCTGTAAGTGATTTAAATGTAAATCTTTTGAGAAGTAAATGTCTACAACCGTAAATCCTTCCGGTCTTGCGAATATTTTGATAAAAAATTAGCTCATCTCAATAGAAAATTATATTTTCTACTTTCTCTAACTTTAAGTCTTAGTTCTGCTGCTTTGAAAATTCACCAGAGCAAACAGAGAGATAAAACAAAAACTGTATATTTTGACCTGACTTCTGCTGAAGCTGAACAAACTTTACAGTATCCACAATAAAATCAATCAATAACAGTCTTCATATGCTCCCTGTTAATACTAACTAGTGTTATGCATTTTTGCAAATCCGTGAAGTATAACTGGATCACAATTCTATATAAGAAAAATAAAAACCAGACGTTTTGATATATTTACTGCTCCATTCAAGTGTCGTTGCAGTGCGCTGTCACATTACTGTTTATATATTATGTTGTTCACATTCTGCGAAATTTATACTTGTTCTTTGGCCTTTTAGCACATAAAAGGCTAGAAACAAATAACGATAATTTCCATCCTATTCTAAGCCGTGTGATCCCGGCTTAGAATAGGATCACCCTGGTACTGATGGTGTCGTAAGAGGCGACTAAAGTGCGTGTGGTAGAGTCACGTTGCCAGCAATGGCAACACGCTTGGTCAGACTCGACCGGATTGTTACCACCCCCGGCATTTAAAACCGGCGTTAAGTAGTGGCTTTGGCCACTGCGTTTCACATTAGGTAATGCCGGGCCCCGGTGCCCATTCACATTAATAGACGGCAACGCTCCTGTAGCTCCTCTGGAGTTACACGGGGCCGTGGCGACGGTGATCACTTACCATCAGGTGACTCGTACGCTCGTTTGCCGTCTCTTTCCATTATATATATATATATATATATATATATATATATATATATATATATATATATATATATATATATATATATATATATATATATATATATGTATATATATATATATATATATATATATATATATATATATATATATATATATATATATATATATATTATATATATATATATATATATATATATATATATATATACGGCCCCGTGTAACTCCAGAGGAGCTACAGGAGCGTTGCCGTCTATTAATGTGAATGGGCACCGGGGCCCGGCATTACCTAATGTGAAACGCAGTGGCCAAAGCCACTACTTAACGCCGGTTTTAAATGCCGGGGGTGGTAACAATCCGGTCGAGTCTGACCAAGCGTGTTGCCATTGCTGGCAACGTGACTCTACCACACGCACTTTAGTCGCCTCTTACGACACCATCAGTACCAGGGTGATCCTATTCTAAGCCGGGATCACACGGCTTAGAATAGGATGGAAATTATCGTTATTTGTTTCTAGCCTTTTATGTGCTAAAAGGCCAAAGAACAAGTATAAATTTCGCAGAATGTGAACAACATAATATATAAACAGTAATGTGACAGCGCACTGCAACGACACTTGAATGGAGCAGTAAATATATCAAAACGTCTGGTTTTTATTTTTCTTATATAGAATTGTGATCCAGTTATACTTCACGGATTTGCAAAAATGCATAACACTAGTTAGTATTAACAGGGAGCATATGAAGACTGTTATTGATTGATTTTATTGTGGATACTGTAAAGTTTGTTCAGCTTCAGCAGAAGTCAGGTCAAAATATACAGTTTTTGTTTTATCTCTCTGTTTGCTCTGGTGAATTTTCAAAGCAGCAGAACTAAGACTTAAAGTTAGAGAAAGTAGAAAATATAATTTTCTATTGAGATGAGCTAATTTTTTATCAAAATATTCGCAAGACCGGAAGGATTTACGGTTGTAGACATTTACTTCTCAAAAGATTTACATTTAAATCACTTACAGAGAAAATTATAAAACACTAAGTAGACAAAAAAAACAACGAAAAGTCACAGTAACACAATAATATCAGTACAATACAAACAAGTTAGAACATTTCGTGGTGCAAGGTACAGTAGTTTGAAATATGTAGTAATAGTAACAATAATAACAATAATAGCTTATATACAAAATTATGTTACTAAGGTGGATGACACGTTAAATATTTTTACTGATCTTTTATTTTCGTTCATTTATTCTGTGTAAATTATGTCTTTGTTAAACATGTGTTATTTTTACGTATGTTATTAATTTTATCAAGTTGATACATACATATATCCACACACATACTTACACACACACACACACACACACACACACACACACACACATACCTACACATACACATATACATACATACATACATACGTAATAATAACATATTAAGAGAAATCCTTCAAAATGTATCTCTTAAGACTCTTTTTTAAAATCCCACAGCGTTTTGATATCTTTAATATACTTTGGCAAATTATTGTAGGTACGGACTCCTTTATATAATATACTTTTTTACCATAATTTGTCCTTGAATGTCTTAAGCTTATGTGATTAGCATTTCTGTTTGCTTTTTGATGTATATTATAATTAATTTGAACTATCGTATTTTACGACTACTTTATAAGTATAAAACTTCGATGGATTCTTTATTCCAATTCCAAAGCAAATATTTTGCACTAGTACTGCACTAAATAATTTTGTATTTATTCCGTTGCGTTCCGTTTACGACTGTGGACAGTGAGTCAGTTACTGCTCGTACAGTTACCTCGTACAGTTAGTACATGTTGTTACGTATCTAATTCAGTGCATATTTAGAGACAAGTTTCCCGGACAGCTTATACAGCAGTTATTCGCTAATTAAAACTCGTCCTTCACTCAGATGTAGGATACTTAAGCACTAATCTGGGCTTATCGTATAACTTCACTGGCATACGGCCAGGCTGTCTTAAGCAAGAAGTCTTTACGTATCAATAAAATTGAGATGTCTTTTTGTAATTTTTAAAGTAATAACTCCAGAATCCGACCGATTCTATGGGGCTTTCACTGAAGCAGAAAGAGGGGGAATTAAACTATACTTTTTTTTAAGGAAAAATCAGTAACAGTACAAATACTCAAATAAACAACCAGTTTTCACTAATTACCCTTATATATAATTTGTAATAAAATTCATTCGTATAGATCGATTGGGCGTAGCCGTGCAGCGGAGGCTACCTGTGATTAAGAATACCCTTATGGCTTAAAATTTCATTGATATTTAATAAAATAATAATAAGATTAAGTTATTTTATCCTTCTTGAATGTTGAAATAATTTATTTAAAATCTCCTCGTCTATAGTAAGACGATAAAAACTTACAATTATTTATCAATAAAATATACATAATAAATAGATCTGTATTATTTTACTTTACTCACTCTTAGTGAAAATATTGACTCTCAAAACTGAGCAACTCCAAATTTAATTTATTGAACTAAAGCAAAGTATCGAAGCCCTAAACTTTGACACTCGAAACTATCGTTACTACAAATTGTAAACGACCACTATTTTAGACGATTACATTTCTATACATATTGATATCTTAAGTAATACGAGGAGGACACGTCTTTGTTGTAATGAGGAGCGCATTTCAGATATGAATCAACATCAATCGTATTTTGTAAGACAAAGTCAATATTCACGGAAGATCGTTTCTTTGAACAGTTCTTACCAGAGGATAATTTGTACGACTTTTACCTATTCACGGTCGAAGAAACTTGCTAAGCACACTCGTATCTACTCACCACCACTCCTGGTTGGCTCGTTGTCGTGCTCCATAGTTTGTTTTGTTTGTATGTACCCACTATCAGCTAGTATTGCAAAAACTGAATTAATACCCACTATCAAGTGGGTATATAATGGGTTATATTAGCTAGTATTGCAAAAATTAAATTAATACCCACTATCAGCTAGTATTGCAAAAACTAAATTAATACCCACTATCAGCTAGTATTGCAAAAACTAAATTAATACCCACTATCACCTAGTATTGCAAAAACTAAATTAATACCCACTATCAGCTAGTATTGCAAAAACTAAATTAATACCCACTATCACCTAGTATTGCAAAAACTAAATTAATACCCACTATCAGCTAGTATTGCAAAAACTAAATTAATACCCACTATCAGCTAGTATTGCAAAAACTAAATTGATACCCACTATCAGCTAGTATTGCAAAAACGAAATTAGGGGTAGAGTGTTCGTTGATTATGTACAAATAGGTATATGTTATTTTAATAAATTTATTAAATAATTGTAAATATTTAAGAATACAGTAAGACAGGTCACACAATAAGCAAAGCTAAGTTCTCTGAAGTCGTTAATTTGACGAAGCTTTACTTCAACACAATCATTAAATATATAGTATAGTAATAGACTGGAGCTTCGTAAATAGCGGAAGTTAAATAAGTTGCATTTCGTTTATTATATACTCGTAGGTACCTTAATGTTTGCTGTTGTGTGAAGACAAATGCTGCCGTACTTCGTGGTCATACTGTTCTGCGAAATTATAAACTAACAAACGTAGCTGTCGTCTGTCACTCGGGTCGTCTCTTGGAAAATTCGCACTTTATTTATAACCTTAATGGTCAATGTTTGTTGATGTTTTTGTTTAGTCGTTTATATATGTTTTTAAGTAAATACCTAATTTAAGTATATCAAATATAATTCTGAGCTGACATTATTGTAAAATATGAAGTATTATGAACGCTGCATGTTTATTTTATGTATAAATATATTGCTTTGTATTTTTTTTAACAAAAATAAGTGTATAGGTAATCAAAATGACCCTCATTTTGATTACCTATACACTTATTTTTGTTAAAAAAAATATTCATATAAGACAATAATAGCTCAGTGATCAATTACTGGAATAGATCTTATTTTAGGAATCAAAGAGATATTTAAAGAGATAGTAAGACTACAATATTATTTAATTAACAAAAAAACAGCAAAACGTTTCTACAATGTTAACAGATCTATTGATCATTTTAATATTCATATAAGTTTTCGGAAACGTTTCAGGAATCGTCTCATCGCTCTGAAACAAAATTAGAAAAGATTTGTAAACAAATTGTACAAGAAAATAGATCCTTTTCAATAGAGGTCAAGACTGTTGTTACAAAAAACATATGTGACTGGGGCGATACATAATGTGACTGTGTGTTTGAGTGTTGTTTTGGTTTGGTAAGTACTATTTTCTTTTTTTTATCATGCTTTAAAATAATAATATGTTTATCTTATTATGTATTAACTTGTTATGTACCTATTTTTTTTTTTAGCCGTGTGATTCCGGCTTAGAATAGGATCACCCTGGTACTGATGGTGTCGTAAGAGGCGACTAAAGTACGTGTGGTAGAGTCACGTTGCCAGTAATGGCAACACGCATGGGCAGAGTCGACCGGATTGTTACCACCCCCGGCATTTAAGACTGGCGTTAAGTGGTGGCTTTGGCCACTGTGTTTCGCATTAGGTAATGCCGGGCCCCGGTGCCCTTCCACCTTAAAGGATGGCAACGCTCTTGCAGCTCCTCTGGAGTTACTCGGGGCCGTGGGCGACGGTGATCACTTACCATCAGGTGACCCGTACGCTCGTTTACCGTCTTCTCCATAAAAAAAAATTGTACCTAAGCCAGTAATTCGCAAGAAAATAATAAAATTAATTAGGAAACTCGATGTGATATTTTAGGTTATAAGTTTAATCTGCGTACTTTTTAAGCAACAGTATAAAAAGTGATTGCGAGTAAGCACATTCCATTATCTTTTACGTTCAGATTATGTTCAGAAATCAGGCTAGTCCTTTAAACGGCATATTAAGTAAAGGAAATAATAAAAAAATCGAATCTATTTCTAAAATATACAGTAGCGTAAATTTATTCAAATTAAACCTTTAAAAGCCCAATATTTAACCTTGAGAATGCAAACGTTTATCACAGGAACCTAATTTACTACATTATCCCCGCCTTGTCGACCCTTTACCGACAACGCGCTACCGACAAACGGCATTTACGACAAAAACTAATGAATAAGCTTTGACTGCGTATAGTAATATGGTTCGTTGTAAAGCTATTTTCTTTTAAAGCTATTTTGCGCTTTTTACCTTTTGATTTTCATTTCCATATAACAAGTTAATTATTCGCTACCACAAGCTATTATGTAAGAATAATGAGAACGTTACTTCTAAGCCTTTTGTATTGTTTCTATTTAAATGTAAGTTAAAAGGGGAAAGATAAAAATACATTTGTTCGTTGTACTACGGCAGGTACGCTCAGGTTATCTCTGGGTATAAGAATAAGTGCTTGTGCAGTCCTTACGCTCCCAGAAAAATTTATTACTCGAAATGTTTGTTTTTTAACCTAGCATTTTTTTATCTATGATCTCTATTGAGGTCGAATGTATTAAGAAAAGGAATATATTTTACAGTTTCCTTACGCTTATTGTCAAAGGAAATAAAAATAAATAAGTAAAAGCGTGAAGTAAAAATATTTACATATAACTTAAACGAATACCGCTACTTTATTGATAACATTTTGTGAAAAGTGTTATCAATAAAGTAGCGGTGGAAGTTTTAACCTTGAAATATTATATAATTTATTTAATTTTCTCAAATTCATTACAAAGTTAATATGAATAAGTAATAATTATACTGTCTTCTTAACAATAGGTTCCTAAATTCCTTCTGCTGACTCTGCCATGTGCGGGATGCTGAGTAGAGTAGTAATAATGTTACCCACACTGATGTCACACATGTCTTGTACTATGAGGCGTTAAAAACGGTATTTAGGTACTAATTACTCACTTTTGAATTCAACGTCGCGCTTGCTAAGGCAAAGTAAATAAGTTTACTCGAATATTAGACATTTTTTGTTAATGAATTATAAAATAAAATACATAGAAATAAAACAAAATGCTTAGAAAATTAAAATAATATTTACAGTAAATACAATAATCTACTTCAAAATATAGTAACATATAGTGACATTATTTTCTTTATAATGTCAAAGTGTTTGTATACTGTAATAATTGTTTTTAAATTTAGTTTATAAATTTATCTTTATAGAAATAGTAAGTAAATAATCCCGGTTATATTATTTAGACCTGAAATGCCTGGTTTTTTTTTTAATTAGTGCTAGTGGGAAAGCCCAGTGGTGACACGAGGTAAAAAATACAAAAAAGGTATTACAGTGTTTAAGTAGGCACGTAGTTTGCAAAACTGTAGAATAATAATGCTATGAAAATCGACTTGCTTTAAGCTTATATGCCACAAAACATCTGATATGAACACCTACAGGAGCTTAACTGAAAACATGGTGTGATATACTTCCCGAGCGCTCGTTAGTAAATTCGCGATAATGATGATCCAAAATTGTTGCCGTTGCATTTTGGACGGGGATTTTGTAAATATTTTTCACTTTAATAATAATTTAATTATATAAGAAATAATTTAAATATAGTTATAATAATTAATTTCTACTTTTACCTATTACTACATATATTTAACTTTTTATAATTGATTTAAGAACTCTTTTCATGATTGAAAGCTTTCACAAAAAAAATAAACAAAAGTTTAGTAAGAGAATTTCTTTTTTAATTAGTAAAGTGTCTTTTTCAGTCGTTCTTTAAATGGAATGAAGGACTTTCGATTCAGCTACAAAAAGAAAAATACCGGACATGATCGAACTCGCCCACCGATGGTTACGTATAACCTTCGGGATTGCAGTTCAAGGGAAAGTAAGTACAATTTATGGAAGTTGTCAACTTAAGTTTACTGGCGTATCTACGTTTGTATGCAATAAACTGCAATTATAAATTTGTTATAGTTTTTAATTGCAATATATATATATATATATATATATATATATATATATATATATATATATATATATATATATATATATATATATATATATATATATATATATATATATATATATATATATATATATATATATATATATATATATATATATATATATATATATATATATATATATATATATATATATATATATATATACATATATATATATATACATATATATATATATACATATATATATATATATATATATATATATATATATATATATATATATATATATATATATATATATATATATATGTTTAGTATTGTTATATGTATTTCATTGTTATGTGTATTATAATATGTTTAGTATTGTTTCCTTTGTTTGTATGTTGCTTAGATTTCGACTTACAAATAGTACTTTGATATTTCACAAGCACTTGACACATCTTGTCAAATTTCGTTATTGAAGGTCTACAAGAGAGGGAACAACTTTGTAGTTTGGTAAAAGAAGTTAATAAAGTTGACAAATTTAAGTTTAAGGGTGTACTTGTTTATGAAATGAACTACAAATGTAAGTTTGTAATATTTTTTTCTTGTAAAATACGTATAAATGTTAACTTTTTAAATCTTTTACTTTATGCGCACACATAAAAATAAGCGCGAGGTATTATAAATCGTTTTATGATCTAATTTAAACACAGCCTTCTTTGTGAGGCCTGATATGGCGCAGTGGCACAAGCGTGTGACTGTAACCGACAGATTGTAGGTTCGATCGCCACTCAACGAAATGGAGTATTTAATATTTTCAACAAGTTAAAAAAGCGGCGTTGAATTCAATTACTTAATACACAATGCCTCAAAATTGGAGGAAATTGGGAAATGGAAGTGGAACGGAGTGTCGTAACACTAGGTTCCCAAGTTCCCTCTGCCTACTCTGCTATGTGCGGCAGTGTAAAGCTGCAAGGGAGCCTAGTGCCTACTTTTTTTAAGGTATTCTTTTATTTTTTTTATTATAATCTTCAATATATATTAACTGACAATATGCATTGAAAGTACATTCGACGTCAAGTTATCAAATATTTCCTAATTACACGGACTTCAAGTTTTGTAGTTGCAAAGGTTCTTTAATCTTTATGTTAATACCTTGATATCATCTCTTCACCCCTTCATCTATGTGAAGGTCCATAAATAACTTTGTTCCTGTTCATTCGGATAAGGAGATTAGACCAACTTGACTATAACAATTATACATATGTGCTATATGCACAAAACACATTTTATACATTTCAATAAAATATATAAAATGTGTTTTGTGCATATAGCACATATGTATAATTGTTATATTTATATATGAAATAAAAACTAACATATAAATAAATTTTATTACAATTATTTTTTATTTTTTATTTATAGCTTCACGCTGTATCCTGCACTAGGCAGGGTAGGCAGAGGGAACTCGGGAACCTAGTGTAAAGACACTCCGTTCCACTTCCGTTCCCCACTTTCCGCCGAATTTGAGGCATTGCGTGTTGAGTGGTGGAATTCAACGCCCCGCTTTGCCTTATTACCAGAGCGAAGAAACGAAACATTAAATAATGAATTAAATTAAATACTTGAAAATATTAAATATTTCATTTAATCGACTGGGGATCGACCCCAGAACCTGTCGGTTACAGTCACACTCTTGTGCCGCTGCGCCACGACAGGCCTCATTACATATATTCACGACAGGCCTTATTACAATTATGTTTTGTTCAAAATATTTTAAAAGTATTTCTTTGCTGTGAAAAGTTATTAGAGACGAAAATAATTTCCTTTTTGTGTCTAAAAGTTAATACGAAGACAAAAACAGTAAAATAAAATGTCCAAACTGAGGTAGTAATGGATATAAACGCATTTACGTCACACAATAGATAAATTGCAAACAATTTGGAGGCTCGTTCACCGCGCTCCGGGATGCCAATGATACGCTCTCCGTGGTTCCTTACTTCATATCAATTTGTATTAGTTTCATAAAAGACGATGCGTGCCAAATGTAGTGATGAACGACAGTGAGAGGACATTCACGAATTATACCTCAGTTTGTATCACTCACACTCATCTTTTCATCAATAACATTTTCCCACATCGTGTTTACCTTTTGCGTCATGTTCGTACTACTTGCCTGTCTGTCAGATGGAGCGGCGCTTCCGTAATGCGTAGTTGAGATATGTTTGACTGAACACAATAACTATGTGTTCTTGTGTTTAAAATATAGTTATATATACATTTATTAATAGGTATAATAAATGTATGGCTTTCTGTCTATCTAGCATTAGAGAAAAATATAAGATAAAAAGTATTTATTGCACAAAGCTTCACGCTGTATCCCGCACATGGCAGGGTAGGCAGAGGGAGTATGGGAACTTAATGTTAAGACACTCCGTTCTATTTCCGTTCCCCACTTTCCACTGAACATAGTACATACTTTAATATATAATATAATTGAAGTGTCAGTCAGTAATTTCGAAATAACTGAACTTCTTTCAGGTGCATATCTACACTACATTTTTTCTGTAAAAATATCTTCAAAAATTATGTGTATTGTAGGTATGCACCTGAAAATATTGAATTTGGACAAGTAGCTGTCTACACGCCTTTTTGGATTAATGTTCCGAAGATTAATCAGCTGAACTGATCTTTATTTCGGAACAATCTACTGCCAAAACCGAATTTTATATATTGCAAATCAAGAAATACTTATTTAAAAAATGTATTGTTTGATTTACATGCGTCAATTTATTGTCAGTTTCGACCAAACAGACTACTTGGGAATCTAGTGTTACGACACTACGTACTATACCTCATATTCCGCAGAATTTGAGGCAATTTGCCGCGCTTAGCCTTGTAACCACAATGGAGAAATCAAAATATTAAATATATAATTTGAAAATACGAAATATTTCACTTCCTAGTGTGGGAATCGAACTCACAACCTGCCGCGTGTACTATCACATGCTTGTGTCCTTGTCCCACAACAGGTTAAGGCACTCTCGTTTTATTTAACTTAATTAAATAAAGTTAATTATTTTATTTCATCTCCAAATAAGTAACTTGACTGAAATATTTAAATTTATATTATAATGATGTCGATTTGGAAGAGCTTCGACAATTGTGTACAATTTAATTATACCTCTTATATGTATCTATGTTTTGCTATATTCCTAGCTATTTAAATCTTACATTGGAAATTTAGAAATGGATCATGTAATATAAATAGTTCATTTCATTTGATAACGAGACGATATTCGTCAACTTACCACGTGTTCTCATTAGCGTCTATGACAACGCTCCAGTGTTTGAGGGTTATTGCGACGATTGAATAAAAATTCTCTATTTTTTCTCTGCGTGTAAGAAATGAAGTTGAAAATTTTCTTCACTTCATATTCCTCATTTCCATATTCAAAATTCGTTTTGAATATTAATTGAATTGAATTAAAGAGTATGAGTTATATTTTTTAATCTTCGACACAAGAAGACCCTGAATTTTCGACAATCATATTGAAATTCGATTCCGGATTCGATACGTAAAAGAATGAAAAAATATCTCTAACGTTGTTGACTATAAAGGCCGACAGATATTGAGAGTCCAGGTACAAGAAAGGGGAGGGACCGCTGACCGTTAGCTCTTCACTATTCAGTTTGACCCATTTAAACTAAAAGTGCAAAGTCAACAAGATGAAACATTAAACTTTACTTGGGATCGATTCTGAAGATAAAAACCTATGATACTCTACCATGTACTATGTTATAGATACTTCTCTAAATTTTCAATATAATTACTATTCTACATTTAATATAAATCATTAAATCAATCTTGAATTTGTCTACGATACTGAATAATTAGATAGTAATTATAGGAGAACGTTGATTTTCAAATTTATCATTCAGTGTCGCTGGTACGAGTATATGTAGGTCTCGGATATATATTCTAATAACTGAAAAGACTTCAGGCGCATAGTTTTTAAATTTTAACTTAAATATTAGAATTGCTATGCATATTATATAATATTTAAAAAAATAAAGAAAAGCGTGGTTTTTTTTTAATTTTTCGTCTTGACAACTTGAAACATTTCGTATGTAAGTATACAAGTATTCACTCCAGATAAATCTATTAATAAATGCATCTGCTGAGCTGAGCGGTGGTCAGGTACGTCGGATTTTACAAACAAACTACAATATATTAATATATTGCATAATTATTGTTTATTATACATGAATTATATTATTAATAGTCAAAACATAAATATGATTTATTTTAATCACACCATGATAATTTTTCGACCCTTACATAGGCAGGAATAAATGGATTCATGTATTTTTAGCTATAAGAACAAATATATTTAACGTTCATATTAAGCCCGCCCAGTTAATAAAAAAAATAAAAAATGCTTCAATTAGAAATAATGTATACCATATTGTACCATATTAGTTTATGTGGAGATGTCTTAAAAGTTAATTGATTTCATTAAGGAAAAGCGGTTGAACCGGAGTTTGAAAGAACTAAATACTGCGAGTCTCGTTACAGAGGTCGGCGAACATTATTTTTTTTTCTATGGAAAAGACGGCAAACGAGTGTACGGGTCACCTGATGGTAAATGATCACCGTCGCCCACGGCCCCGAGTAACTCCAGAGGAGCTACAGGAGCGTTGCCGTCCTTTAAGGTGGATGGGCACCGGGGCCCGACATTACCTAAAGCGAAACGCAGTGGCCAAAGCCACTACTTAACGTCGGTCTTAAATGCCAGGGGTGGTAATGATCCAGTCGACTCTGCCCATGCGTGTTGCCATTACTGGCAACGTGACTCGACCACACGCACTTTAGTCGCCTCTTACGACACCATCATTACCAGGATGAACCTATTCTAAGCCGGAATCGAATAAACCTGAAAACGAATTAAATGGGGAATGGAAATCCCTTAACAGAAAACGGAGTACCTTAATACTAGGTGTCCTATGCAATTTAAACGGGATACAGCGTGAAACTGAATAAGTGTACTACGGGAAATACTTTTGTGAACCTAAAATGGTTCAGTCAAACAACTCAGTCCAACTTCTTTTAAATAACACATTCGATCAACTGTAAGAAAAGAAAAACAGTGCTATAATAAAGTAACAAAACAATTCAATTAATATTTCGTTTTCGTAAATTAGCCTCAAGTATTTCTTCTTTCTGATTCTTGAAAGTAATAATCTACAATTTTTCTGCAAACTTTCCACAATTCTGTTTTCCACATTATTCCTTTCGTCGTCTTCTGAGCGTTGAGTACACGTTCCAGGGATACTATCATTACAAGCTCGGTCCATTAACTCGCAAGTGAGCGTTCCTATTAATAGATAGGCTTAAATTGAAACTTAAATATCAAACAAACTAAGAAGGTAAAGTTCCTTAGCTAATAATTAAATTGGCATTTGACGCGATTTCTTATTTTTAAATTGTTTTTTATTACTTTAAATTTGGATTTAAATTAAAAATATTCTTTATTCAAATAGACTATATATGAGTATACGCACTTTTGAATCGTACAATAAATATAAAGCTACCACCGCTTCGGAGGGCAGTACTGCCGACGCAGAGTTTTCCGACATACTCCCTACTAATAAAGGATCGTAAAGATATGAATCGATAATGTAAAAATCTGTGGAGCTAAAAAAAATACTAAATGTTATACTGCTTTGAAATAAATCTATAGACTGGTAAAACTGTAGCTATAAATACGGACATAGATATTATATATTTATTTTCTCTTTATAAAATGAAGTAGATGCGGTCGATAATATATTAATAATAAAAATCATACGAATTTCTATTTTTGAAGTGTTATATTTCTACTCCCTAAACGAATGAAAAACACGGATTTGGTCGATCTTTGTTTAAATTAGACGAGAGTTCTAAATAATAACAATTTCTTGTAAATATATTTTATTTCAATTCGAAAAAATGGACGATGACAAAAGTTGAAAAGTTATTGAAAATATGGTTGTTATATGAATGTTGTCGCAGCAATATTTACGAAATGCTTGAAAAAAATCTAGTAGTAAGCGCCAATCACATGTTAGATAATTAAACGTATATAATATGAAATGGCCAAATACAAATACAAATCTCTCTCACTCTCAGCTTCACGCTGTATCCCGCACTAGGCAGGGTAGGCAGAGGGAAAGGAAGTGAAACCTAGTGTTATGACACTCCGTTTCACTTCCGTTCCCCACTTTCCGCCGAATTTGAGGCATTGCGTGTTGAGTGGCGGAACTCAGCGCCGCGCTTTGCCTTGTTACCACCTTGACAGGCTTGTTTGCCAAATACAAATCAATATTGATATAGACTTACTTTAAGTATATAAATGCTTTTAGTATAGACATAAGTACGTATTCAGTAGAGAGAAGGAAGAAGCGCGCTGGTTTAGATATAATATAAACACGAACCGACTCTGTAATAAAATAAGAAAACATAAAAACGTTGTATAACATTGTATCTACTCGTATATAGTAAGGCGTAAGATACAGCGAAGAATTCACTACAATTATTTAGAGGCTATTTGTTCTCAAAGTGTAAAATATAATTTGTGACAAATTGCTTGTCAATAGACCTTAGTTTCTAGCAGAACCATTAATTTGTAGCAATACTAACTTCTATCACTGACACAAAGTGATCATTTCCTTTGTTCTATTCACTGTATGTTCATTCATTCTATGAACACTTGACCAGTTGTGGAAACTGGCATATAAATATTTAATATTTATATTTCAAGCTAGTGTTATTATTTACGAGGTAATTACTCTCTTCTAATTTAGAAACCGAACAACCTCGTGTTTTTATTCGTATGGGGAGCAGGATTATTGGTAATAATTAGATCAGTCAACTCCCGGGGGCCCGCAGGGGGAGCTGCGGCAATGTTGCGGCAAACAAATTACGCTTATTTTTCTCTTTGTGAAATAAGACAATTAGCTAATTCAGTGGCTATAAGGAAATAATTATACCAATATCATTATTTCTTTATAGCCACTATATTAGCTAAGCTACGTTGTATTCTGTACATGTAGAAAATACAGATGAATCTGGGAACCTAGTGTTAACACTTCTCATCACCATTAAGGGCTTTATTCTCCTTCAGAATCCGGAGTAATATGTAAAATGATGAAAAAGTATATCTAATACCATCGGAGATCAACTGAAAAGGCCACTAGTTTTGGGAATCCCGGTACAAGAAAGAGGAGGAGCCGCTGACCGTTAGGTATACACTATTTAGTTCGACCCATTTAAAATAAAACCTCAATGACAGCAAGATGGACAGTTACATTTTATTAGGGTCGATTTTGTAGATAAAGACGTAGAGACTAGCTTATTTCACATTCTGTAAAAGTAATTAAATCAATTTAGACAACTTCAAGATACTCCAGAATTCAATAGTAATAATAATATTTTTTTTAGCTTCACCCTGTATCCTGCACAAGCAGGGTAGGCAGATGGAACCCGGAAACCTAATGTTAAAACACTCCGTTTCACTTCCGTTCCTCACTTTCCGCCGAATTTGAGGCATTGCGTGTTGAGTGGCGGAACTCAACGCCGCGCTTTGCGAAAAGGAAAAACGTTATTTTCTCTTTCCTCTCGTACTTAATTGTTGATACGACAACATAAAATTAGTGAACCAAAATTCCGTCTCAACTATCTACACTAACTAATGACAAGCTTCGAAAATATTTTTTTTATTAAAAAAAAGAGGCCTGGAAGACAGGTTCTGAGTTCGATCCCCTCTCGAGGAAATGAAATATTTAATATTTTCAATTTAAATATTTAATATTTCATTTCTTCGCTCTGGTAAAAAGGCAAAGCGCGGCGTTGAGTTCCGCTACTCAGCACGCAATGCCTCAAATTTGGCGGAAAGTGTTGAACGGAAAGGAGTGTCTTAACATTAGGTTCTCAAGTTCCCTCTACCTACCCAGCCATTTGCAGGATACAACGTGAAGCTGAGTATTAACTAATAATGCGTTGTCATTATTAACTTTCAACTGAAATGTTAAACATTATGAATCCTGTAATACAATATAATAAATATTATTCGTTTTGATATATATTGCAAAATCACGTTCTTGTCAGTATAATATTATAGACTAGCTGTCCCGGCAAACGTTGTTCTGCCATAAAAAGGGAAACATGTTAAGTTTGTTCAACCCATATCATTTAGGAGTTTGAGAAAGTTAAGAATTGTTTATAAAAACACCTTCGCAAATAATACATTATTTTAGAACAAATGGGTTAGCATAAAAATATAGATATATCCTGTCGCGGACTTTTTTAAAAACTTTAAAAGGATAACAATTCCATCATACATGATTTTTGCGAAACCTTAACCGTTTACGCAACGCACGCAGCGGAAACTCTCAATTAGGAAAAATCCCCCGATTTAGAAACATTCTTAATTGGTGCTCCGGTCCTATTGGTCTTATCGTGATGATATATAGCCTATAGCCTTCCTCGATAAATGGGCTATCTAATACTGAAAGAATTTTTCAAATCGGACCAGTAGTTTCTGAGACTAGCGCGTTCAAGCGAACAAACAACTCTTCAGCTTTATAATATTAGTATAGATGTCGTTGCGTAACGTAATATTTTACTTCTTGAATTCACTAAATTAATCATATCTTTTGATAGAGTGAACCGATTTTGATGAAACAAAAACTAAGTTATACCCCAAGTTGCGTATATTTTTTGTATATAAACATTGTCTGCATTGAATTCGTAGATTTTACGTGATGTGCGCACAAACAAACATACAAACAGACAAACAGACAAAAAATTAAAAAATGATAGAAATGGGTTCTGTTACTTATCTTTTCACACGCTGGCTATTTTTTTTTTCAATTTCTTCAATGTACAAAAATTACTTTTCTACACATTTATTATATGTATAGATGAGTAATTGCCATATTCTGATTTTAGTTATAAAATATTCTCAATTTATTTTTAGTATTTTGTATTTCATTGAGAATAAGAAATAAGGATACTAAATGTTTATATTGAATATGAATACAATACTTCAATTTTCATGTGATGATCGCGTTTACAGTACCTTGTGCCACTGCGCCACGACTGGACTTCAAAAAGTTACAAGATTCCATAAGTCATGTCTATCTTACAATGCCTTGGAGCGCTTAAAAAGTCAAGCTTTTTAGTCAACGCAATCAAAATACATGAGCATTAAATACACATTATTATTGTTGCGTTTTGTTAAAAGTTTGCCGCACAATTAAAACTAATCGGGTACTTCTCGTAGATGTACAGCCACAAATTGACTACTTACACTACAAATACTGGCAAAGTGCTGCGTCGAGTTCCGTAACTTTACACACAACGCCTTCAGAGCTCGACAGAATGTAGTCAATGTTCCCAAGTTCCGTCTGCCTTACCATGCAGCGTGCACGATACAGCGTAAACCTAGAAGAATATAAAAGTTTCATATCAATTTAATTATCAAAGTGTATTTCATTTACATAATAAAAATGTTCTTATTTTTGAAGAAATGAAAATGTTCATTTATTTAATGTTTTTGTTTTCAGAGAGAAAATATCATCGTCCACGTTGAAATGGTTTATTTGTGAGACATCAAGTGCATCTTCAACGTCCATTTCTTTCATCACAGCGCGGCTCAATCCACTGATTGCATGTCGAGTTTGTCCATTCTACAAATCCTTATCCAAAAATGATGCCAATGTCTACTGTTAGGTTTACTCTTCAAGAGCAACATTGGCTTTCATAAATGTATTATTTCTGTTTTGAGATTATATTTATATAATTATGTATTAGCAAATATTGAAATTATCGCCTTATAAAGTGAATAATGAAATTTTATACTAAGCTTTATTGAAATTATCGCCTTATAAAGTGAATAATGAAATTTTATACTAAGCTTTATTTCAATAATAATACATCTCATAGAACATTTATTATGAATAACGCTTATTCACATATACACATGGCACGAGGCCTTAGACCCTCTTCCCGTCTCCACTTTCCGGCGAATTGGAGGCATTGCAAATCAATGCTACGTTTTGCAATTTTTTATAAGGAGGATAAAGTCATATTCTATTATATTGTATGTAACTGAAAAGAGCTTATAAATCACAGGTTGTGGTTTCAATCCCACTCGAAGAAGTGACATATTCAATATAATTCATAAAACCGGTTTTATGACATATTCAATATATATTTCAAAAAACCTGTAAATCTGCAAAACACTAAAAGAAAATAGCCCAATAACCTCGGTCTTATTGCAAAGTTTTTGTAGACTTGGATTGAATAAAAAAATACAAAAAGAATACAATTGTTTTCTTTTTATCATATACCTTAATCAAAATTATCTCTATTTAAAATTACATTAATTATTTTTTTTAATGTAGACATTAATTTGGAAATAAATGAAAATACGTCGTATGCATACTTGAACGGCTGCACTGAACTTGTCCCTTTAAGGCAACTTTCCAGTAAAAAGTTTGGTACTTACGTTATGATTTTTTAAATTATTCTTTTAAAAATCTTTTTTTTGAGACAGTCTACAGCTGAAGTACCTTATATTAAATATTAGTTACAAATATTATTAAATTCTCTCAAAGAAAATACACAAAAAGAAGAAATGTATATTTACATTTACAGATAAAAACAATTACAAACTTATAAATATCTTTCATTTCATACAAAATGAATGCATGCACCCGCAAACTTAATGTTCGTAACTTGTTAGGTTATATGTTCCATTGATTTAGAATCTTGAAATTAGTACAAAAGCCTCGGTGGTTGAGTTCGACTCGCACTTGACCTTGGCTTTTATTTTTACTTGATATTGTTATTTAAATGACCGAGTACTTTCCTCCTAAAATAGTAGTAAATGTGATAAAAACGTTGACTTTGTAAGCCAAATTCAGCACTATACTCGTATTTGAGTCGGTGACTATAACATTTATGACTGGAAATAATTGAAACCCATGAGTGGTTCTATTGCTTTAATTTTTATACTAACATGATATGTTTGACGTCTGGTGGGACTCATTTGTAGTCGATGGTCATATATACATATGTCACCACATACAAACAAAAACTCCACCAGACGTCGCTTGTATAAAAGAAGCATCAATCACATATACGCGTACATACGCATGCATCGGCAGTAACACCGATTAAGTAGATTGACATTGATAAATTATTCGTTATCTCAGCGATTTAAGGTTTTACTAATGTACGTAAGTGTGTGTACTAACGTACATAAGTATGTGGTATATGTACATTAGTAAACTGTTTTCTGTTATTTTTTTAGTTATTTTTTAATATAAACTATTTATAAATATTCATTTTTAAATATTTAAAATTAATAGTGATTTTCACAATTTGTTAGTAAATGCATATGCATATCTTAGCATATCTTTTTTTCGTCTTCACGCTGTATCCCGCAGGTATCACGGTAGGCAGAGGGAACTTAAGAACCTGGTGTTGAGACACTCAATTCTCATTAAAATACTGTTACCTATTTTCCAACGAATTTGAGATATTGCGTATTGAGTAACGGAACGAAATACATATAGAAGACACTTACTAGAATATATATTTGAGCCCACATATAGCTCGTATTTTAGGAAGAGTAAATAATATCAGGCACAATACCAACACGATAAGTTAAATATAACTCGACCTAGTCTTGTATACTCAACCCTTCTCAATGTTTATTTGAGAACGGACTAATTGATGATTTAACACCGTAGTTCATCCACAGCTCCGAGTACTGCGCTCGGTACCTAGTTAAGGAATTACTGTGTGAATGTACGAAATGTCTACGACAAATGGGAAGTTATGCAAATTGAACATAACACCAACGTGTGATACCAGACTTAGAATATATTATGGAGTATTAGAGGGATTCATAGAAATTACGCATTCATTGCTACTTTAATGTAAACTAAAACGGTGTTATTTTAAGTAATTGAGGGTAAATGAGACATATTTATCATTCATTTGAATTTTGAAACAATATTTATTAACGTATGTTATATATAATTATATCATTCATCGTCCACTATTATAAGTAGACTCATGAAATTCATTAATTGCTATTTAACTAATTTCAAAAGGAAGTAAAGAAATATCTTGTTTTTCTTATTGATGTTGTTATGTTTATATGCTATTTATGTTTTCTTCTGACTTTAAGTCGAAAGTGATAAAAACAGAATAAATATTATTTACATGTTGTACTTTTATCTTGTACACTTACACAAGTATATGTATTTCCGTTTATTATTACAAGTGTTTCATAATATCACATTGATAACTTTTGTAAAACTAGACTAGATTTCCCCGCGGAGCTTTGATCCTTTGTTCAATGTACGAGTACTTCATGTATAAAGTTTCTCATAAGTCTTGAACAAACTTCACACATAAACATCTCTAAACGTCGCTTGGTAGTCGTGCCTTAAAGATAAACGCTTATATTTAATTTATACATGTTAAGTTAGAATTAATAAAGTTAATTAAAATTAAGAAGGACTTATGCGTGGAATTTTATACTCGTTGAAGTAAAACAGCCGATCCTTGGTGCCGATTTTTTTAATCATCACAAGCTCTTAGTGGATGTAAATGGTCGAAAATTTATCGATTCTGTTACCAGTCTAAACGTTATTGTGGTCTATGGTAAAGTATAAACAAGACACTATTAAAACAATACAGGTAAACGACCCATACTACGATTTATTGTCAGCTTATCCTGATATAACAAAACCTACAAAAATGTGCCAAAACGTAATGTTTTGCACTACATCGAGACTACTGGCCCCTCTGTCTTCGCCCGCGCTCGGCCTCTTTCCGCAGCTAAATGTATAAGTCAACAAAGAGTTTGAATATATGCAAGAAATAGGCATATGTCGACCTTCAAAGAGTTGTTGAGCCAGCTCACTTCATGTAGTTGCTAAAAAAAATGGTGAAATACGACCCTGTGGCGATTATCGTAGTCTTAATGCCATCAACAAGCCAGATAGATACCCGATCCCACGTATCCACGATTTTACATACCTACTGGCTGGAAAGACGATATTTTCCCGAATTGATTTATCGTGCTTACCACTTTATTCCCACGGCGAAAAAACAGCAATAATAACTCCATTTGGCCTGTTTGAATTCCCACGAATGACCTTCGGTTTAAGAAACGCAGCACAAACTATCAATGTAATTAAACATCGATAATAGCATCATTTTTTCAAACTCTGAATCGGAACATCAAAGCCACTTTTAGATCATTCGCCTTAATCAATACAGCGTTACAATTAACTTAGCTAAGTGGAACACGTGAACACGTGGACACGCGGTATCCAAAAAAATCTACTTCTGATTTTGGAAAATCAGAAGTAGATTTTTTTGGATACTGCGTGTCTAAAGAGGGCATACGACCTTTGAGTAATAGAGTAAAGGTAATTACAGACTATCCCAAGCCTAAACAGTACCACAATTGCGCCGCTTTATGGAAATGATTAACTTTTCCATTTACCTAATGCCGCTACATACCATTCAATTTGGAATGCATACTTACATAATAAAAAACGCAACGATAGAACCCCAATCACATGGAGCACAGAGGCCGAAGAAGCGTTTGAATTATGTAAAAATAATTTAAAAGAGGCCGTTTTGTTGTCGCATCCTGTTTCCGGTGCACCTTTAGCTATAATGACAGACGCATCAAACACATGCGCAGGCGCTGTCCTTCAACAAAAAATTGACCAAAAATGGAATACACTCTCTTTCTTTTGCTGCAAATTCAACGAAGCTCAAAAACGTTATAGTGCTTACGGCCGGGAGCTACTATCTATATACATGGCTGTCAAACATTTTAAGTATATGATTGAAGGTCAACAAGTGACCGTGTTTACAGATCATAAGCCGCTCGTGTACGCCTTAAATAAAAAAGCTACGAGCAGCAGCGATACACCAAGACGCCTACGACACCTGGATTTCATAAGTCTTATAAATCAATAGAGTACATTCAAGGCCCACAAAATATAGTTGCGGATACCTTATCAAGAAACGAACAGATAGACATGCCTTCGCCAATCGACTACACACAAATATCAAAGGCTCAACAATGAAGAATTTGTTACTTGATGAAATCAAAAAAAAAAAAATTTTAAAGCCATCTTATATCCAAATTGCAGTGAGATATATTGCGAAATATCAAAAGAGTGCACGCGCCCTTATCTACCTCGTGACTATCGTATTACAGTATTTAAAGCGATTCATGGAATTAGTCACAGTGGTACGCGTGCCACTAGAAAAATTATCACGTATAGATATTTTTTGGAAATCTATGAATTCAGATATTAATGAGTGGACAATACCTTGTGTTAATTGCCAAAAATCAAAAATTCAACGCCATACGATATCACCACTCAGCTCTTTTCCATCTTGGAATCGTTTTGAGCATCTTTACATAGACGTTTTGGGTCCTTTAATGTATTGTCAGGGGTACAGATACATATTGACTATGATAGACGAATTTACTGGGTGGCCTGAGGTAAAATGTTTAAAGGATATTACCGCAGAAAGCGTCGTACGCGCTTTATAGTAGTAGTGTAATAGTAGAATTGTGTCTACCAATTGTATTATGATTATCTTATTAATGTGAGCAATAATCACTGTCCATATTTGGCACCTAGTAACGAATCGATATCGGATATGTTACATAGTGAATTGTCGCCAGTCGCTATCCAAACCTAGCACTGTAATATCGTCGTTATATTAAGGCAAAGCGCGGCGTTGAGTTCCGCCACTCAACACGCAATGCCTTAAATTCGGCGGAAAGTGAGGAACGGAAGTGGAACGGAGTGTCTTTACATTAGGTTCCCGGGTTCCCTCTGCCCACCCAGCCTCGTGCGGGATACAGCGTGAAGCTAAAAAAAAAACTTCTGAGATATATCTACATATAGGCAAATGTTTTATCATGTAGTTTTACCTACGAGTATGTTTGATGTACACTTTGATAAATATAAAACAACAGCGTATTCAAGTTTAATTGACGTAATCTATAAAAGACGCAAGACGGAAATTGGTCGACGTTTGGAACTTCAATAAAAGTGAGACAGATATATAAAGTCCTCAACAAATTGATTGCTGCGGCGGCAGTTTCCTTGACAAATTGACTTACAGAAATAAATCAAAATGTCTACTGGTTTTTTCTCCGTAAACTATTTTTATATCATCTTGATATATAAATTTATCAATAAAGAGATTCAATTTATGAGTGAGTATAAACATTTAGAAATACATAACATGTAATAGTATTATAGTTTCATAAGTTAAATTATATTTTATGTAAAAAAAATATTATTCAATATCTGAGAACAGAAGGCCAAATTATTATTATAAGACATAACTAGACCAAAGATTTAGATAGAACATAGAAGATAAAACGAAATATTACAAATGATACAGTTAAGATATATTTGTGTAATTTCAAGTGACCCACAACTTCATTTATTTTAATAAACTAATCAGATATATACAGACGCGCCGCAGCTGTTTTATTCTAGGACAAACCTAAGACCCCAGATTGTATATGCTACATGAAACCAAATGACAATCTATATGCAATGCTCATAGATAGTATTAAATTCTTCTTCTTAATATTATTTTATCCGTTTTCTTACCTTGGGTTGTACAATTGTCGTTAACAAAAAATGGTATGAAACTATACACTAAATATTTTTATTTTTATGGTTATTTAATAATAATTGTACATTTAATAAAAAATAGAAAATTAATGTAAATAAAAAAGTTATAGTAGTATAAGTAACATTTTAAGTATTATTTAAATACTACCAGTACAGTTAATCAATACATAGTAAAAAACAAAGTTGCTTTCCGCGTTAGTACCTAGACTTGCTTAGATCTTTAAAAACGTCGCAACGAATTTTATTGCAGTTTTTTAATAGATAGAGTAATTCAAGAAGAAGATTATTGTGTATAAATCATTAAGACTTTTCAACAAATGGCTAAACTATGAAAGTATTTATCAAAGAAGTCGGCGTGCGCTGCAGAAACCGTCACAGATATATGAAAACAATGTATGGTTAGGTGGTTCGCTTTATAATTTCCAAACTAAAAGTCTATATAACTGAAAGCCAATGTAATTAGAAATGTGCCGTTGTGAAATATTTAAGCAGCTTCACGCTGCATCCTGCACACGGCAGGGCAGGCAGAAGAAGTGTGTCGTAGTCCGGAATATAAGCGTGCCGTTGTGAGCGCGTCAGGTTATTGGTTCGAATTTTACTCGAGTAAAAGAAATTTATACTTTTCTTTGCGTTTGTACGCGCTAATCTCAGAAATGGCTTTTATTATTATATTTTGGCAACTTGTTTTCAATATCTAGTGGTTGTTTTATTTTAATTTAGACAATAAAAATACATCCATTTAAAATACTCAATTCGACAAGATAGCTACGATATTTTAATTCATTTAACTGACATTTTAATTTTCAATGTATACATATTATCTTCAAAGTAATTGTTATTAAAACAAGCAAATAATAGAGATGAGTAAATAAGATAGTGAAACTCAAGCGGGCTACGAGCTAGAAAGGTACAGCTCGTTCAATATAAACGCTTAAGCACCTACCAATAAATATTTTCACTTAGTCAAGTCAAAAGTCATAAACGTTATAATAATTTATCGCAATCAATATTTATTTTTTCGGAATATTTTTTAACTAAATTTTCATATAAACAACGCGTAAGTACATACCACAGATCGATATTTGATTAATCGCCTATGAGAGTTGCTCTGATTGATTACTTTGTAATCTTGTTTACAACTTTAGTGACGTTCAGTTATTGTATCTCAGGCTCATATTTTTTCCAAGAGTTTCTCATTATCAAGTTATAGAACCAAGTTTGATGCCTGAAACAATTTTGACATTACGAAGAAGATCCAAATATAAAAGCTTATATTGTTTTTTTTTTTTGCATTCTACAATTTTTTTTGGACAAAAGGACATGTTCTAGACATGCGATCTCTTTCTAGGATATTCAGAGTCAGTTTAGCTGATTGCGTTTTTCTTGAACAGCTACACAGAATAGGACTAGCGTAGATTTCACGGAGAGGATGAAGATGAACGTGCTCAGATGGCTTGGGCACGCCAAGCGAATAAGTGATGAAAGAATGTCAAAAACGGTTTATGAAGGAAAAGTGAGTGATAAATGGGATAGAGGAACATCTCGATTGGCCTTCAAAATCACAATATCACCGAGACTGGAGGAAAGTCACGTAAGAAGCACGAGGGGATACGCAGTGCATGTATGATGAGGTTGATGGCAGTAGACGAGGCGAACAAAATATACGACGAGACCGTTTGGTTCTGCTCTCTTTGGCTACCCCGCTAGGGATACAGCGTTAATCTAAAAACAATAAATAAAAAAAAAAAGAATGTGACTGTGAGTTTGAATCCGTGACTATAGTATTGACTTGTACCAACTGTGATTAAATGTTAATTTATTATTACCCGAAAATAGTACTTGTGCTGTAGCACAATGATGGCTATAGATATTATGGTTCATTATCAAGTACATTTATCATAATATTAGTTTTTGAAATATAAAACAGTACTAACAAGTTAGTTTGTATAGTTCTACTAGTACATCATTCAATATTTTTGCTTTCTGTACGTTTTAAAAACTTTTAAGCTAATAATATAAAATATATAAATTAGTGTATACATACATACGTAAACAGAAACAAAGCTAGTACTGAACATCATATATCAAAACGTCCCTTTAACAATGGAGAAAAATCACTCAAAGTTTTAATTCGCCAACGATTCGAAAAGATAGAACGAGGGCTAAAGAGAATCCTTCTATTATTTGAAGCGGGTCTGACGGTCGGAAGCTTTTAGTTCCTCTGCTTGGTAAGTTTTCTCAAATGGACGATGCCTATTGACAGCGTTTAGTATATATAACTGAAGCGTTTTCCCGGATTTTTACCGGAGACTCGAGTATTTGGTTAGGTTTTTTTTTAGAAGGCGCAGAGATTAATATTCTGTTTATTGACAAAACAAAAATACAAAACACGCTTACATTAGTAAAGAATACATTGATTTCTTCAAAAATAAGCTTTCTTTTAAAAGGTAAGTTGTACGAACATTGCAGAAGCTAAGCGCAAGAAATATAAATACTTATTTTTAACTGACTGACACTCATATATGAAAGTATACAGGATTTCACAATTTGATACAATTATTATTGTCTTGATACAATAATATAATTTGATACAATTATTGAGGCCTGTCGTGGCGCAGCGGCACAAGAGTGTGACTGTAACCGACAGGTTCTGGGTTCGATCCCCAGTCGAGGAAATGAAATATTTAATATTTTCAATTTAAATATTTAATGTTTCATTTCTTCGCTCTGGTAATAAGGCAAAGCGCGGCGTTGAGTTCCGCCACTCAACACGCAATGCCTCAAATTCGGCGGAAAGTGGGGAACGGAAGTGGAACGGAGTGTCATAACACTAGGTTCCACTTCCGTTCCCTCTGCCTACCCTGCCTAGTGCGGGATACAGCGTGAAGCTGAAAAAAAAAAAAGTTATTATTCTCACTTTAGTTCAGTTTGTAAATGTTTATATAAAAGCTTATCATTGAAAGATTTTTTATTCAATATTTTATTTATTACTGTTTAATTTTCTCTTAATCTTCTTATTTCTATTAATAAATCATTATTGCAAGGCATTTGTTCTGCTCAGTCACCATTTTTACGTGCTCTATACCGTGTTACCTGAGATTATTTGTTAAGAAAATCGAACACAGTGGCTATTTTAGATTAACAATACTTTAATGACATCCGCTGAAGCTGTTATTAAAATTTTAATTCAATCAAACACTAGAGAATCCTAGTGTCTGATTGAATTTAAATCCTAGTGCGGGATACAGCGTGAAGCTGAGAGTAAAACAGCAATAAAAAAAATTGTAGAAAGCTTTCCTGATAAACAGGAGCTCTTAAATTTGTGTTCCGGCTCACCTAAAGGATATTTCGTGTTTGTTCTCAAATCAGGTTTACGGTCGTCTTATACAAAATATATTGTGTGTATTTCATTGTTTTCGAAATTCACGCTCATTTATCAATAAATTGTTACAATAATACTGGTTTAAAGTAATGTAGCTATCAAGCAACATATATTTTAATCAATTTAAAAATGATTTTATCAGTGAATTTGGGCGTCCTTAACCACTAACTGAGTTTCCGAAACTTAGTCACACGTAGCGGTCTAAAACCGTTTAGTTATAACTGACCGAGTGTAGCGTAGGCAAACCACTAAATGGATATTTATATAGCTCTAGAAATAAAGAGACCTTTGTTAAATTTTACTCTTTTAGATTATTGTGATAAATTTAACAGCTTTATCATACTCGTTGTCACCTTAAGGAATACACTCTCATATTGCCTTAGCTTTTAGCTTAGATTAAAGAACTTTATTATCAACAAAGACATTACATTGTCACTTATGTGATAACAATTAATAAAAGTATTCACTAACAATTAATCGTCGTAGCCATTTTATGTACTATTATTACAATTTACAATAATCAAAAATGTTTTAATAATAATTCACAAGCAAAACAAAAACAACAAAAAAAAATACACTTAATTTTTTAGTTTGTACCACCTCATACATCCAATACATTTGTTTCTTTTTTATTTATTTTATTTTTGTTTTTGTTTTTTTTTTTTTGACGAACTAACTACAATCATTGTTCAGTAAATAATAATAATTGGCTAATTGTTTTTATTAGCTTGGAGCTTTTGTCTTCTATAATATGCTAAGTTACTGGTTTCTTATTTCACTGTTGATCTCATTCCACACATGGAGGGTAGGCAGAGAGTACGTAGTGTTAAAATACTTCATTCTGTTTCCCAGTTTCCGCCAAATTTGAGGCATTGCTTTTTGATACCCTTAGGCACGCTTGGCTAGTACCAAGATACTACAGGGAAAAAATTGTATTTGAAAATGTTAATCATTTAATTTCCTCCAGTGGGGATCGAACTCACAACCTGTTTTGTTAAATATATATGCATAAATTAAGACAGTGAAAGTAATATTAATGCTTTTATAATGAATGACCACTTGTAAATTAAAGAAAACACAATTGTATATTAAGTATAAGGAAATAAAATATATAACGGATCTGTACATAAATGATAATGAGCAAAATAACTAAGAATTAAACTTATTTACGGCTGCCTGTAAGTATTTTGTCGGTATTGTACGGATATATTGTTACAATCGTTCCGGGATTGATCGTTCGTACTTCGACGGGATTAATTTTAATGTTAATATTTATATTTTGATGTTGATATATAAATAGAAGATAATCAAATTTCAGTATTCTAGGATAATCATAATATTGTTCTTGGACGTAAACATATTACATTTTTCACTTTTTCAAATGATCTATTACTGTGGTAATTTTTAAAATGGGACATTTATAAGAAACGTCTGAAGTTCAAACTATTTTTTACTCACTGATTTTAAGAGATCCTTAAGCGCTGGTTTGCATCAAATAGTTTATTACGTCGCCGGGTTCAATAACCTTTGCAAGTTATTACTTGGTTTATATTTTACTTTAAGATGTTTAATAACTTTCCGTTTAATAGTCATGAATTACATGATTAGGCTTAATATTAAGGCCGAAAATATTATATTCTCATTTCATCGTTCTGGTAACGAAGCAAAGATCAAAGGTTAGTGACGTCACTTAACTCGTGATATCTCAAGATTTCGGCGGAGAGTGGAGAATGGCAGTGTCTTAATAGGAAAATATGAAATAGTACTCTTTATACGTGGCTGTAGATAAATATAGTAGCTGTAGTAATAATTACAATTTCCTGATTTCCTTACGTGAAGTCCTTTATTTACGCAAGCAACCCAGGGCTTTATTAATTTCGTGATGGGAATGCCAAATGACGATAAATTATATTTAAAGTCTTCGTTTTTAAACGCATTTAGTTTTAAACAAGAAATACTGAGTATGTATTACAAAAAAAAAAGAAATAAGGCTTCGTAGCTCAAAAGGACAATCGATACCCATGTTGGATAATAAACGGTCTATGAACGCTTTGCGAGCTCTTTACCGTCATTATTTCAACCTGCCCCCACATTCGCTCATACTGTCTTAAATACATCAACTAATATTCAAGTGAAACTGTTATTTTAAAAAAAAGAATTTTGATTGACTTCGGAAACAATCGTAAATAATTGCCCTGCATTTTGTTTGAATCTGATATATATATATATATATATTATTTTTAATTATGAATATTATATATAAATTAAAGATTAAATATCTAATAATAACATTTGAAGTATACCATATTTTTATTTCTGAATAGATATAGACAACTTCATAATATTTCTCTTTTAATGACAGTGTCTTAACATGATGTCAAGTATTATTATCTCGGCATATTTATATTTCTAATGGAAAAACATTAAATATCAGTCATGTTGCCATCTCTGGCCTGTGCTCTTGGAGCACTATTTAAAATAAATTACGTATTATTATTTATAATGTTAACGAACACAATAGGTGATGTTAAAAAGGCTTACTTATGCATAACTTCGATCGTATATATTCTACATAAATAGACCTCGTGGAGAGTAATTCCACCTTTGTGAACTTAAGAACAATGTACGCATATAATATAATACGCATATACTATAATATACGATGCATAAATTAAATTATAAATTAATATTTTTTTCTGTATGCGTGTCTCTTTCTTTCATGAACATGAAATATCATGAAATATCACAATATTACACAGCTATAACTATTTCCACATCTAATGCGAAAATCGTGTTAAACTGAGTTATTTCAACGTTTTATTTAGTATGTATTATTCTAAGCGAACGGCTTGAGTTTACGAAACAGATTACTTTGGGGAGACAAGTAATTTACAATTTATTCTCTACACATTCAAAGTGTTTTTCTATCGTACCTACTTTACTCCTTGAGCTGTTTTAATGGTAAACTATCAGGTAATTAAAACTACGTCAAGCGATATAATATAACTTAAAATTCAGCTTACCGTACTTAGAGAAAAGAAATAAATTCCGGTACGATTCTTCGTTGGGAGAAATTAATTACTATATTATAGTTGAGTTTCACCATCTCAAACTTAGTGTCTCATTTTCTGTATTGCTTTATGCTAATGCTAAATATAAACATTTTTGTATAATTATATTAAATATAAGAAATTAGGTATAACAATGAATTTCATCGTTACATTGTAAAAGAAATTTAATTTCCTTGTGACTACGTTGGTTTTGGTTACGTCCTTTACGATGAAAGTTAATTAGTTAGTATATAGTCTTATTAAATCGTACGACAAAACAACATCAAACAAAAAAAGTCCCTACATAATAAGGTAATGAAACGAAGGTAAATAAGGCGTTTTAATTAGAAGATGTATTTACTCACCGAAAGCTTGTTATATTTAGTTTAAATTTTAAGTCCAATTTTACAGCCAAGTTCTATATTGAGTAAGGTGACGCTTTCTAGTTCGCTGATAATAGAATTAAAATCTATAACAGTGCCAAGATCTGTATTTATTTTAATTAAACTTCAGATTTATTTCAGTGTCAAGATGTACCGTTGTGCCATAACAGAGTCTAAATATACATTTTTTTTTTGTAGGTATAGGTATTTCTCAAACCTGTAAACACAACGATTGTGGATTCGAACCAACTGGAGGAAATGAAAAATTCAATATTTCATGTTTTCATATCTTCGTTCTGATAACGAGGCAAAGCGTGGCAATAAAAATCTGTAATGTCTAATGTACATTTACTTTATCCTAATTCTGAGGGAAGTAACAAAAGGTTTTAGATACTTAATCTCTTTATAACAATGACAAATTACACTATCAGGAAATACTTACGGACAATAACCGTGCTAGACTTAGTTATGACTTAGCTGAAATTTCTATAGCAAAAAGAAATTAGACTAGATTATATTAAGTACGAGTGTATACATATACGTTTATACATATAAATTAATAGAATAATCTGCCTGTGATTTGAATAATATTAAGATACAAGCAATTTACTTCAACACTTTGGTTGTAATATTGATTATCTGAGCTGTTCTCGAGAGCAGCTAAACTGATGTTTTAGGATTTTCATCAAAAGATAGGAAAGTTGTAGATAGGCTACTTTTATCCTGAATTAAACTTTTTTTTATCAGTGTTATATAAGCTTAGGATGATGCCTGTACATGACACTGGCCGTGTGGATTTAAAAACTACGAAGAGATGTAAATATTGGATAATATGATATTTATTTCTTTTATTCACTAATTCACTAATAAATACCAAAAATAATGAAAAATTATAAAATAATTTTAATGAATTGCCTAATTTGCCTATTTTTCCCGTTGAAAAAAGCTGTTGTAAGTTATTTCACATAGCATATAGCATCTCATTGAAGCCTACCAGACGTCAGCCAGCAGCTCCACAAAGTTAGCGCTTTAGAGTCGAGTAAAGATCAACTAGCTATTAGTGGTTTAAATTTCTCCGAGATGAAATTTTGGTTCCACTTTTATAAAGTTTACTTCTACAAAAGTCCATCTTTTGTATATTTTAATTTTATCAAAAAAACTTTACTCTTTCCCACTTATTAATTGTAAATTGCTATATATTTCATTTTATACGTTAGTCATATTTATGAGATTTGAATAGTGACTATATAATACATGTATAAGTTCAAAGTTAACTTAGCAAACCAAAAGCTGATAATTAAAGAATATTCAAACCGTGCAAAGACGATGAAGGCACATGAAGGCAGCCCAAAGCAGTTAATACATCCGATAGAAGCTCGACCAGTGTGGTATTTGTGAGAGCGACCAAGCAAATCTAATAAGACGTTGTCGTGTGTCACACTTTAACTGAGACTCTGATTACACTTTACCATTGAATTGTCAACACTGAGAACTTCTTTATATAAGACTGAATAATTATAACATTTTCTCGGTTGGAATTTACAAATGTTTTATACATTTTTGTATATATTTCTATTTTACAAATTTATCTCAATTATGTTTAAGTAATTTAGCCAAAGAAATAAACATATTACTCTTATGTTGTTCCAACAATTTTAACTATCGTGGCGTAAGATTAAAAGCATGATACAGAATATATCAAAATAAACAAATACATACACGTAAGTAAAGATTTATTTTTCAGCTTCTCGCTGTATCCTGCACATGGCGGGTAGTCAGAGGTAACTTGAGAACTCAGAGTTAACGTACTCTGTTTCCATGATTCAATATATCACTTCCTCAAGCGGAGGTCGTACCTACAAACATTCCCCATTATGCCCCAGCGCTACAACAGGTCTCTTATATACAATTTAATATTTTCATTTCCTCAAGCGAGCATTGAACCCACAATCTGTCTGTTACAGTAACACGCATATGCCCCTGCGCTACTACAGCATCTCTTTTCAACACTCCAAACTAAAAATCTAACTCCTAGTACAATAACATGAAGTTTTCATAAGTGAAGGCGTCGTGTTTAATGTACCTAATATAGCATTAAATATTCATGTCAATTAATTATGTTAAGATTGTATTATATGTGTCCTAATTTATTTCCATTAAAGCACAGCTTACCGGTGACGGGGCTCAGTTGTAAGTGACATTTAATTAACTTGACCTTAGCTTAGAGGAATAACGTTGTATTGTGAAAGTTATTACATAACGGTGTTAATGTTATTATTATAAGGAAATTCATCACGTATAGTTTTTATAAAAAATAAATCCCGGGTCGCAGGCAAATGTGGGATTAAAAGAAATATTTAACATTTTTATTTCCTTGATAATGAGAAGCTAGAGTGTGACGTTGAGTTAAGCCACTCAACAAGTGAATAATTCAGAGGAAAGTAGGGAACTGTAAAGTAATTATTGAAGGGAATAGAGCTGCGTTAATTCTGACTTCACTCAACATGCAATGTATTGAATTATAGAGGAAAGTGGGGAACGAAGTACCTAATGATACACACAGTTGTCTTTGCTTAGGATGTCATGTGCTGTTTACGGCGTGAATCTTTGTTATCGAAACAAATACCAAATTCCAAAGCAAAATATTCCACAGCAGATCTTTCAATTTATTTCTGTTACAGTCTCTTTGACGTCGCAGTACATTCGTAAAATGATCGACGTCAAAGGTAAAACACATTTACGGGGCGTATGACAGAATATTAAATGTATGTGCACAAGACAGTATTAGGCAATGCATTCCTTGATCTAGAAACTGCTTCCAATCTTTTATTTGAAAAAAGTGAAATTTTATGTTTGCATAAAAAAGAGGTGAATTTGTAATATTTCTACAAAATCACAGATCACCTAATTATGCTTATTTTTTATGGAAGAGACGGCAAACGAGCGTACGGGTCACCTGATGGTAAGTGATCACCGTCGCCCACGGCCCCGTGTAACTCCAGAGGAGCTACAGAAGCGTTGCCGTCCTTTAAGGTGGATGGGCACCGGGGCCCGGCATTACCTAATGCGAAACGCAGTGGCCAAGGCCACTACTTAACGCCGGTCTTAAATGCCGGGGGTAGTAATAATCCAGTCGAATATTTTCATACAAATGTTCTTGAAAGTCGGCAACAAAAGGATTATATGAATTTTAGCTTTGAACATAATTATTTATAAGAACATTTCTTCTCTTTAGTGTCGTGGCACATTGGCACTAGTGTGTGACTGTAAACGTGACAGGTGGGTTTGATATAGGTACTTGAGGAAATTAAATATTTAATATTTTCATTTGTCTGGTGATAAACAAAGCGCGGCGTTAATCAATAAATATGCAATGACCCAAATTCAGCGGAAAGCTATTTTTGTCTTTTGTCAATTTTATATCATCTATGCTAATTATTAAGACTAAAATTAATATAATCCGGGTGTCAACACGCAAACACAAATATAATGCACATACATATATCTCTTGTTAAGATCTCGTCGAAGAAATTTCGATATATAGTCATTTCACCGTTAGCTTCTTGAAACATTCCACAACAAGTACTTTGAATATGCCATAGAAGTAATGCCCTAGTTTTATATATCACGTATATATTTAATTTTGAAAGTCTTCACAAATTGAATTTTACAAAAGTTCTCTAAAGAATTTTAAAGAAATCATCCGTCAAGAAGGCCGATACAAACACATAGAGAAGGCTACAAAATTTCGCTTCACGCTGTATCCCACACATGGCAGATTAGGCAGAGGGAACTTAGTGTTACGACACTCCGTTCCATTCCCCACATTTTAGGCATTTGTTGTACTTTTCATATAATTAATAGATATAAAGCTTTGTCAGTTTCGATTCCATAAAAAGGTGTATTTCTAGTCAAAATATGAGCTACCAAATTTATATAATAGCTATACCTACAAGCAATTTCAAATTTAAATATATAAACGTTACACGTCATACTTTTCAGCTGTTCTGCGTTATTACAATGACCCTTTTAATCTGGAAAGTTTTGTGAATCTTCATTATTCACATTTTATAAATGAAACAAAGGAATTGTTTCTTAATAAAGAGCATAAAACTATTATTTCAGTTACGTAAAAATATTAATTTAAATATTGACAATGCTTTCCAATACAATGTATGTATGTATATGACACACAATTAATTATCAACTAGCGCTCCTGCTTGGTTTTGCGTGATAGAACTATACGATAATTTATTAAAAATATTCATAGAAAAATGATTGTTTGTTTTAGTATGGCTACATTGGAACATATTTAATTAATAGTGTTTTTTTTTTGGGGTTTTATTTACGTTTAGATATGTCTATCTTGTTTTTATAACTGTGGAAAGTAACAACAAACCTGTCTTCATCCAGGTGTATTTACAATATTCGTAAATTATCTCCGATGCTGTTAGATATTTTTGTAAACTCTATGGTTAAAGCCGTAAGCTTGTTATAGAACACTTGTTCTTGATTATTTTTTACTTTTACGAAGTATTCCGTGTACAAGAGAGTAAAGAAGTTGAGTGTTAAAACACTGATTTTAGTTGGATGTGAATGCAACAATATGTTGTGCACAGAGCACTGAATGGTAAATAATTTGTTCCTCCGATAGTTTTTTGACGTCAAGGTACCGTAGACCTGAATATTATATTGATATTAATTTCAACGATACTTCCACGCGAGTTCGTGATAAATGATCTCAGCAGACGGACTGACAAAGTAATCAAAGTCTTGTAAGAGTTCCGTTTTTGCTTTTAAGTTACCTTTTAATTCTATCATAATGAATTAAAAAAAAAAACACGTATAAAATGAATCATTGGAGATGCATTGTAAAAGTATAAAATAAAAAGTTATAACAAAAACAACTCACATATATACATATATATTTTTATAACTGTGGTATAAGTGTCATGTTATGTATGTATAATGATATATGTTTATTTGAAATATTATTATCCTCTGTTCACTTAAAAATATTTAAAAAGAAACATTACACATTCAGATTTTCATCTTCTTTATAGCAAATATAAATCTCGAGGTTAAATTCGCTCTCCGCTGGTTTATTAATGAATATAAATTAGATTACTCGTGTTCTTTTAGTAACTTTGCACTCAGCTGCTACGAGAACAAAGTTTACTGTTGTAAAGGGATATTACGAAGCTTTCTCCAATGATTCACAGTACACGTGTTTATTTTACTTCATTGTCTTTTTATAATTCCGTACATTCCACAAGAGGCAATACGAGATTTTGTGTGGTAGAACATATAACATAAAGAAACTATGACTTTCTTTTTGCTATTTGCATTATTATATAGAACTGACTCACTTAAATATATTAATGAAAACTTAAATAATACTTAAATAAATGTAAGTTTATATTTAGTGCAGAAGCATTGTATTTCAGTTAGAGAATGCGGCAAGGCTTTTACTATGAGTCCAACCGAGCATGACTTGCATACCCGGTGCAATACTTACTAAAGTTTGCACTAAAATAGGTTCATTTACTTCAACTTGTATAATAATATGACCTTTACAGCGCCTTCAGCACTCCAGGTTAATCATTTACTTTGTGATATGTTAAAAAACCTTTTTTTAAAATACATTATATATTTATATTCATTGTTATAGACTGTATGAGATAAATACAAACATATTTTGTATCCTTCATTTACTTTTATAGTTTTAACATTTAAAAATAGAATCTTCTTATCAATTCTGTAACTGTATTCAATTGCAACGTTCAGATGTATATAAAACTTTAGTACTTGAAGTAAAAATAAAATACGCTATGTAAAACATCTGGTGTTTTCTCTTTTAGAAGTTTATTTTTTATCCTTTAAAGCTTTTAAAGAGGTTCACTTCAATTAAAACTTATATTTAAGGTCCAAGTTCTTTAAAAAAGTTAATTGCTTTTTTATTTTAATTATTTTCCATTTATAATTTTCTCGTTTAAGTAACCTTTTACGAGTGTTGTTTGAAATATTATTAACATATTTTATTAATAATTTTGTAGTAACATTATTTGGAATTTTTCTTTAGGTTTACTCACAGAGCATAAAGCTCTGTGAAAGAAATAAAGTGAAATGGTATGATTGTATAAAATTGAATTATTGAAAAGCTTAGAAATATTGTAAATATCTTTTTCTACAAAGTATGATTTACTATAATCTTCACAACGGACAGAAAGTAACGAGCGGAGTGTCTGTTCTCTATATTTTTAATACCTACTCTGTGCTCTGTGAGTAATGTTATTTTCACGCAGTATAAATAACTGTATAATATAATATGATATCGCCATATAGCCGCGTCTACTGTTCCGCGTTGTGCCCATAACATCTAATTATATTGCCGTCTTATTTTAAATTTGAACCAATAAATGTAATATTACTTACTTACTTAGCTTCACACTATATCCCTAGCGGGGTAGGCAGAGAGAACGGAGCGCCAAACGCTACGGTCTCGGCATACCTCTTTCGCCTCGTCCACTGTCATCAACCTCTTCATACATGTCCTCCGGGGGGTCCTCATGCTTTTTACGTGACCTTCCTCCAGTATCGTCGATACTGTGTTTTCGAAGGTCAACCGAGGTCTCCCCCTCCCTCTCTTACCACTCACTTTTCCTTCATAAATCTTTTTTACCATTCTTTCTTCTCTCATTCGCTCGACGTGTCCAAACCACCTGAGCACGTTCTTCTTCATTCTCACTGTGACATGCACGCTAGTACCTGACATTCTGTGTATTTCTTCATTGGACATGCGATCAGATAAACTGACTCCGCATATCCGACGAAGAGATCGCATCTCTACAGCAATCATCTTTCTTACATTCTTCTTCTGTAATACCCACGTTTCGCTGCCGTATAACAGTGACAATACCAACACTGCATTTTGTACGGCCAAATACGCAGCTATGCTGACGTTTCGCCATCTCAACAATGCAGCTAAGGCACCGTTAACTCTGTTACCGGCAGCAATACGCCTTTCCACATCCATTTCGTATTTTCCGTCTTTGCTAAACATACTTCCCAGATATACATATAAATGTAATATTATAAGTGTTATAAACATAAGAACTACTTGATTTTCATATACTGACTTCTACATTATGATTCAATATAATAATATCTTTATTTTTTCGGCTGAGGTATAAATAATAAAATGAATACCGATCCTCGAGGGTCGGTATTCATTTTATTCATTTATCACCACACTCTAGTGTGAAGCGATTGAATAAAGATTTCGCCTTATATTGTTATTCAATACAAGTTATTGAATACAATCAAATCAATCAAATCGTCAAATAGTTAATTGGTCATTGTTCAATGAACCTAAGACATCAAATAAACACATTTAACTTATTGAACGTCAATCAAGCGAAAATTAAGTACAATTTTATCCAATGCTCAAAGAAAACGAAAGGTTAAGTATGGATACACAAAACTAAGGCATTAAGGGATACGTATGTAGGATTCATTACTCTGAAATGTTAGTGCTACAGTTAATGGACGGTGAGCCAGGTCTTTGAGTTGAGACTTTAATGGACTTTAATAAGAACAATACTTCTCTAAATCAGTTAATTGTATTACGTATTTGTTGTAGAGGCGATTTTTTTTAACACGTTTTTATTTTTACATTGCAGTTATATTAAAAGTTTCTGTACATTTCATTTCCGCCAAGAAAATAATTTAAGATTAGTTTGTTTTTATTAAAGTTATGGAAGGAACGTTAGGCGACAACGACGATAGACATGTTTTTAAAAATATGTTATATTTTCTTCATTCGGTTTACTCCCAGTAAAGTAAAACAATCGTTACTTTAGGTTGTTTTTTTATTTGTAACGATTATTTGTACGAGCTAATACAAAAAATATCGCTAATATACCTATTAACCATTTATTCAGTTTAATGAAAACTAAAAAAATATAAGATTGTAATAGGGTTCACGTTATATATCACGCATCAAACGATGTGTGATGAATTAAAGTTATATATTTTATTTCAAAAAAATATACAAAACAGAGTACAATTTTATAGATCAACAAAACGGCAAAAGATTAACGTGATTTAATCAGTAAGGGAGTTCCCGCCCTTACTTGGATCACAAACGTCAAAGTCCCATCCATTAAGTAGGTCGTAGTAATAAGTTTACAAAGTGATAGGACGTTCGTGGAATTTTATAGAGATACGATTAGGTGTCAGGTGTCAGGTGTAGGTTGTCAGTGGCGTCCGCGTTGCAAAATTTAATTATAATTAAATTTATTACTGCTCATGTAGTTATCGAGTCTCTCCGAACAGAACACTGCTGAGAGTTTCAAACATAGAGTTGTCATGGTTAATACTAAATAAATGTGATCTGAGAGTTTCATTAAGAGTTTAACTAGTTTTATAGCTACATTTAAAATATAATAATAATATTAAAAAAAAAATATAAAGAGATAGTCGGTTCTACTTATTATTATTACTTTCCCACATAGATCTTAATCAGACATTATAAATATTGTGACTCTAAAGACCTGGCTTTTTTTTTTATCGAAAAGACGGCAAACGAGCGTACGGGTCACCTGATGGTAAGTGATCACCGTCGCCCACGGCCCCAAGTAACTCCAGAGGAGCTACAAAAGCGTTGACGTCCTTTAAGGTGGAAGGGCGCCGGGGCCCGGCATTACCTAATGCGAAACGGAGTGGCCAAAGCCACTACTTAACGCCGGTCTTAAATGCCGGGGGTGGTAATAATCCGGTCGAGTCTGCCATTACTTATGCGTGTTGCCATTACTGGCAACGTGACTCTACCACACGCACTTTAGTCGCCTCTTACGACATCCTATTCTAAGCAGGAATCACACGGCTAAAACCCGTGGCTGTGGGTTGATAAAATATTTTAAATGTTCATTTCATCGCTCTTGTAACGAGACAAAGCGACGCGTTAATGGCCTCAATTCCACCCGCAATACAATAAAATCCAATGAAAAATAAGGAACAGATCTGAAAATAAAACTATAAAACAAAATAAGAAAAACAAATGCTAACTATACAAGAATTTCAATCGTGAATAATTGACATTTATAAGGAATATTTCTAAGATAATTATATTTCGTGGTCGACCAAAGCCGTTCAGATCGTTACGCTCGTTAATCAAACACCCTGTGAAGGCTGTGACAAGAAAGGCCCCGATTTAATATTGTAAGATACCGTTCTTGTCGTTTTCAAGCCTATTTAGGATAAAAGTAGTTAATTACTTTTAACTTAACTTATGGAAAAAGCTATTTGATGTTTTATAATCAATGCTAGCTTTTTGAAGTTAATATTAATAATATTTTAATTAAAAATAAAAATATTGAGGCCTGTCGTTGCGCAGCGGCACAAGAGTGTGACTGTAACCGACAGGTTCTGGGTTCGATCCCCAGTCGAGGAAATGAAATATTTAATATTTTCAATTTAAATATTTAATGTTTCATTTCTTCGCTTTGGTAATAAGGGAAAGCGCGGCGTTGAGTTCCGCCACTCACACGCAATGCCTCAAATTCGGCGGAAAGTGGAGAATAGAAGTGGAACGGAGTGTCTTAACACTAGGTTCCCAGGTTCCCTCTGCCTACCCTGCCTAGTGCAGGATACAGCGTGAATCTGAGAGTGAGATTCTCCTCTAGCTTCCTCTTGACAATCCTGGTGGAGTCTAATAATTACACTGGTCAACAACGACTAAACATCAAACTAGCCATAGTTTCATATTTAGCTAACTTAAGTTCACTTCAGTCCGCTTTTTTCGGTTTTAATTATAATGTAAAGTAAAGTATAAATCTATAAGGATATCAATTCTAAAGGTTAAGGTTTTTTAAAAGTTTGAAACTTTAAAAAGAAAAAAAAAAACTATGCTTTATCTTACCTATCTCTTGTAATTAATATTTTTATTTACCTTTTAAATAACGCTGTATCACGCATATACTCGTAGCAGGGTAGACACAGGGATCCGTGTTAAGGCACTCGCACCGTCACTAGTAAGATGTATAATAGACAATTTTATACAATACAGTTAAATAGGACACATCAAGTAATTTATGTATTTTTAATGGAAAAAACAGCGCAAACGAATTTGCGGTTCACCTGATAGTGATTAGTGATTACCGCCGTCCACGGCCCCATGTCGTATCGACTTGGAACCACTTCCGCAGGTCGTCCAATCCAAGAATGTATGGCACTTGGGACAAAGTTGCTTTATTCTTATATATACACAATTATTAATGTATTTACACAAATGCCTATGTAGTGGGGCAATAAGTTCCATCAATTAGTATGAAATGGTTAAAATGCGAGCTAATATTTTTTTTTCTCTCAATCGCTTTTAGTATAAATGTACAATATTTCCTACTTGTATTAAATTAGTCTTTACGCAATAATAAAATATATTCACTTTTTTTATCAATTTTCAATTAACATAAGTAGAGTAACCTCTCTGACGGCTCGAGGTTAGAGCGGTGTTTACTACAACCCATGTTCAATGCACATGAGTTACCAGTCCACAGACGTGTGACGACTCGAGACTGACGCTGGTGTTGATCTTCCTTTATCCCATGAAGCCGTCGCCAAGATCTGCAACGATACTATATTTTGTAGCTCTATATATATTTTTCATCGAAATTTGACTTTGAAACAGGAATTAAAACTACACCATTTTAACTATTCTAAAATGATTTGCTGCTACCGTGGAACTGTCAGATGAAAATAGACTTTTTTTCCCTTAATATAAACATTTATTTCATAATTTTAAATGAAAGTGAACATTTTAATTATATATAAATAGAGCAAGTCCTTAAACCATACAAATACTTTACTTTAGCCTTCATAATAAATAAAAATAATTAGCTTAGAATTCAATAAGTTTTCGAAGAGTATTAAGCTTGTTAACTTAGGTAAATTTAAAGTTACTTACGTATGTTGATTTTTTAAGACAGGTAAATGACACGTCAATACTTTTTGTTCCTCAATATTTAGTTTAATAGAATATACTTACATATGGTTCGTACTTAGAGTTAATAGATAATGTTAGTCTATCTTGATATTGTATCAGACATAAAAGCATATATTGCGAGAGCACACGTTATGATATTAGCTGAAGGTGCACCTGAGTCGTTTAGCAGTATCATATTGTATATACGAGCATTATATAAAGTAAAATTTTGAAAATAAACATTTTCAATTTATTTTATTAATATTTCGAACATAAATAGTATAGTACTCTCTATTCAGTAAAAAATTAGGATGCAGAGGCACAAGCATGAGACTCATGCTACTAAAACGTGAAGATTGTGAATCTGATATGCTCTCGTGGGAATGAAATATTTAAAATTTTCATCTCCTTGCTGTAGTTCATTATATAAAAGGATTGATCGTGTTACGATGGTAATGATGATTTATTAGTTTTTAGTTTAATTTAATTTTCATTCTTTTTTTCCAATCAGACGGAATGGGACTGAAGGGCGAAATACGAATAACATTCTTTTTAGTTTTACACTGTTTTCCACTCGTTACGTGGTAGGCAGAGGGAACCTGAGATCAAAGGGTTAAGACATTTCGTACATTCAATTTTCCGCCGAATTCTTCAGGCAATACGTGTTGCATTTAACGCCGAGTTAGTTGCCTTGTTACCAGAGCGAGAAAATGAACAGTCCCCGGAACGGGAGTCGAACCCACAACTGTCACATTACAATCAAACGCCCGTGTTTTACCCGAGTACCACGACGACCACAATAAATAGGATAAAACTCCAAATGATCTTTAATAGACACTATGAAGTATTGTCGACAAGCCGCCGGTCTGGAGGCACGCCAGTCGCACAGTATTGCGAGTTTTATACAACCAACAAATTCAATGACCAAAATGTACTCTACTCGGTTTTAATTTAGCCATTTTGGCACGTCACAGCGGAACTGCGGAGGATTTGCAAAATACAAATAATATGAATAGCGAACATAAAATTACTGGTAATTGCAGAGTCATTTTATCTGTTTTATACACTTGATTTTTAATAACTCATATAAGAAATAACAAACATAATAACATTTTTCTATGAAATAAAGACGAGCGATTCATTATTATTTTACAATATATATATATATATATATATATATATATATATATATATATATATATATATATATATATATATATATATATATATATATATATAATATATATATATATATATATATATATATATATATATATATATATATATATATATATATATATATATATATATATATATATATATATATATATATATATATATATATATATATATATATATATAACATTAATTTTGCTAGTTCACTTTATTTGCACATCGCTTTACGTTCATAACAGGGTAAGCAGATGGATCGTCAGAACCTTATGTTAAATCAAGCACTATTCTTGAGGCATTGCGTGTAGAGTTGATCTACAACTGGGTCAACGATTGTATATTAAACATTTTTTTTTTCAGCTTCACGTAGTGTTATGACACTCCGTTCCACTTCCGTTCCCCACTTTCCGCCGAATTTGAGGCATTGCGTGTTGAGTGGCGGAACTCAACGCCGCGCTTTGCCTTATTACCAGAGCGAAGAAATGAAACATTAAATATTTAAAATGAAAATATTAAATATTTCATTTCCTCGACTGGGGATCGAACCCAGAACCTGTCGGTTACAGTCACACTCTTGTGCCGCTGCGCCACGACAGGCCTCAAACATATTAAACATATAGCCTATATTAAACATATTTTCCAAATTCTTCGTAATCTTGTTTATATTTCCATTATATCTTCAATAATTCTTCCACTCGTTTTATCACAAAATACTTTATAGGTCCCTATATATTTATAAGAGACAAAAAATGTGATAAGCGCATTTTTTTTGGATAGTGCTTCTAACTGAGCGTTCACAGCTAATGCAGATCAATATTGCTTAGTATCATTTTTAATTCGTAATATATATAATAAGACTTAACAAAAATCCTATGCAATAGCAATCCTGGACAATGTGGCTTTAATACAATATTAAATCAAATCAAAGCGATAATTGCAGAGATTTTTGAGTTAAATTATTTATTTTTATGTGTAAACAAACAAGTATTCATTATTATTATTATTAATCAACCAAAAATCAAGTATCAATTCTTGCTTTTATAAACAAGACAAATGTGGAAATGAACCAATAAATATCCGATAGAAATCAAGTAAAAATCGTTTCCTAAATAAATAAAATAAGTAATGAAACCCGTATGTAAGTATCCTAAGTTTGATGTGTAATTATTTATTTTTGTTCACTTTTCAAATAAAGCTTCCCGTTTTTTTTTTCTCATTTTTCATTATAAGTTATATCTTTAACGTATACAGTAGCATAGTTACTCTAAAAGTTCAAGTATACAAATAAAAAAAATCCTAAGTTAAAGAATATACTATAATAGTATTATACTATAATGATATTGAGGCCTGCCGTGGCGCAGCGGCATAAGCGTGTGCTTGTAACAGACAGGTTCGATCCCCAGTCGAGGAAATGAAATATTTAATATTTTCAATTTAAAATATTTAATGTTTCATTTCTTCGCTCTGGTAATAGGGCAAAACGCGTTGAGTTCCGCCACTCAACACGCAATGCCTCAAATTCGGCGGAAAGTGGGGAACAGAAGTGGAACGGAGTGTCTTAACACTAGTTGCCCGGTTCACTCTGCCTACCCTGCCTCGTGCGGGATACAGCGTGAAGCTATAAAAAAAAAAAAGAAAATACCTTTCAGCATGTATATATACAAGTACAACAGACATAAATATTTATATCATAAATCATACATATAAGTTGCACATTTACTGTATATATATAAAATATTTAAATGTCCATTTTTTATGTAATTCGATACTAATTGTAAAGTGCAATAAAGTGTTATTATTATTATTATCTTTCTCGGCTTAAGTTCTCGGGTTCAAAACCGAACCCGGTCCTTTGGAAGGCTTGCGTGGGGACACATGTCCAACACGTAGAGGCCCCTTCGAGAATATTAAAATAATTTGCTGTGACGCATTAGCCGGGATCCATCTCTGAATAACCAGAGGTAATTGCCCAGAGATGGTCTCCGGATAATGCGTAGAAACTATATAAAATATGAAAAACTAAATTGGGTCTATGGAATGTAGTTTGGATGGATCGAGAACTGGGCTATTGGAGGAGACTATCGGACGTCCGCCTTTTCAACGTCTCAAATTGAATGATTGGCGGACGGTGACTCGCCTCCCACTAGATGGGCCCCCACAAAGCGGCGTAATGCGTAATGTGGTCGGCTGAGGGTGTAGAGAGGTGTGCACCGGTTTCACCATCACGAGAAACTCGTGAGCGGGTTTCCCCGTTATTACGCAGATTGAGCACTTCCACCCTTTCGAGCATATAGCTCTTGCGCTCCACTCTGCCGGCCAATAAAGGCAAGCCAGAGGTGGGGGATAGATTACAATTCCCCTCTGGAGGACTCAGGTCCGTGGGGTCGCCACTCCCCAACAGCTCGCCACAAGCTGCCCTGCGGGTTTATTATTATTATTATTATTATTATTATTGTTTAGTGCTATTTACTCAGTTCAAAAACTGGAAAATATTGTATCTACGGGTAGTAACCAAGTAGATACAATGCATTTAAATAGGATAAGTTATTGTATTTGAGGTGTATTAGAGTTTTGTTCATCATCTATTTGTAAAAATTTCCTTACTGTTCTACATGTATTTAGTATGGCTGCCCGCTGCAATGTAATATATGTTGTATTTTTTAAATTTAGAATATTTAGACTATTGTGAAGATGTTTCGGTATAACACCAGTAGTAGAAAGAACTATGGGTACTATATATACTGTTTTCTGTTTCCAAATTCTTGTTATTTCTTCTTTTAATTCTTCATACTTGCATATTTTTTCGGCTATTGTTTTTTGCAGGTTATGAGTGTTAGGCACGGCGATATCAATAAGGTAAGTAATTCTATCTTTTTATTTTGCAATATAATGTCTGGTCTATTAAAATGTATTGTTCTATCAGTTAAGATAGCTCGGTCGTAATATAATTTGTGGGTGGAACTTTCTAGTATGGTTTCAGGGGTGTATTTATAGTAAGGACTTTCAATATTCTTAATGAGTTTATATTTGTACGCTAGTTGTTGATGTATTATATTACTGATTTGGTTGTGTCTATGTGTATAGTTTGAATGTGTAAGATTGGAACAGGCACCTGTTATATGTTGAATGGGCTCTGGCTGGCTTTGGCATCTACGACATTTATCATTTACTACTTTAATATCTTTAATTTATATATTTTCTGAAATTTTTTGTGTTTGTGACTTGGTCTTGAATGGCTATCATAAATCCTTCAGGTTCGGGGAATAGGGTACCAACTTTAAGCCACATATTTGAACCTACCGAGTCTATATGCGCTTGTTCCAAATCATGTGGATGTCTTCCGTGTAATATTTTTCTTTTCCAGTGATTTATTTGATAATTTTGAGGATTAATCTCTTGGATATTTTGTACATCGGTTATTTCATTTAAATTTAATGGAGTGTAATTATTATCATTATTTTTTATTGTTTTATGTATTATGCTATTACATGATTTGTAAATGAAAAAATTCTGTAATATATTAAGTTGCTTTTGCCATAGTGTATTAATATTTATGATATCCCTTTCACCGCATGGTCTTTTAATAGTTAACTTTTCTATTGCAGATTTAGGGTGAAGGTAATTATACTTTGTTGATATAGTTCGTATTAGTCTCTCTAAGTGCTCTATATCTGTTTTTGTCCACTTCACAATACCAAAGTAGTACGTCAATATTGGGATTGCGTAAGTATTAATTGCTTTAGTAAGATGTTTTCCTGATAACTGCGTTTTACAAATTGCATGTATTCTGTTTTTGTATTCTACTGTTAATGTTTGTTTTATATTTGTGTGATCCAGTCCTTTAAGCTGATTATATCCTAAGTACTTGTAAACATCATTTGGTTCAAGAGCTGTTATAATGTCATTTTCATTAACTGAATAATTACCAGATTGGATTTTGCCTTTAGTTATATGTACAGTTTTACATTTATCAAGACCAAATTGCATTTGTATGTCATTACTAAATTCTGTAGTTAAATCTATTAACTTTTTCATATCTTTATTTGTTTTAGCATATAGTTTTAGATCATCCATATAGATAAGGTGTGATATTAAAGAATTTTGTATACGAATATTAAAATTATATCCTAGTTGACTTTTCTTAAGTATGTTAGATAATGGATTCATGGCAAGACAAAACCATAAGGGACTCAAGGAATCCCCTTGATAGATTCCTTTTTTGATAAAAATATGTCTAGTTTTAACGGTAGTATTATTATAATTTAACTGCAAAGTGGTTTTCCATTGAAGCATGATATTTTTTAAAAATTCTATTACTGTCACATTTATTTTATAGATTTTTAATATTTGTATTAACCAAGAATGAGGTATACTGTCAAAAGCTTTTTTGTAATCTATATAAGTGCAATGCAGATTTCTGTTTTTTGTTGAAGCATGTTTGTGAATGATGGAATCTATAACGAGCTGTTCCTTGCATCCCATGTGGCCTCGTCTACACCCTTTTTGTTCTTCTGCTATTATGTTATGTTTTTCTATATGTATGGTAATTTTATTTGTTATAACTGAAGTTAGAATTTTATAAATTGTTGGTAGACATGTTATTGGTCTATATTGTGCAGGTTCTGAAGAAAATTTGCCTTTCGGTATCATATATGTAATTCCAGTCGCCATAAAATTGGGTATATTCTGCTTTTTAAAAATAATTTCCGTTAAACTTTTCGCTATTGCTTTATGAAATGTTGTTAATTTTTATACCAAAAGTTGTGTACTTTATCCACACCGGGAGATTTCCAATTATGGAGATTAGCAGTAACTTGCGATATTTCGGTTTCGGTAATTTCAGTAAAAATCATTTCATCTATTGCTTTATATTTATTTATCTCTTCTAAAATCCATTCAGCATTTCCATTGTGGTTTAATTCCTGTTCCCATATGTCTGACCAATATGTAGTTAATTGTTGTTCTGTAGGTATACTCTCTTTATTATTATCTTGAAATGAATTATTTGGTTTTGAAAGTTGTCTATAAAATGATTTTTCTCTTGTTGTAAATAAATTATTGTCATCTTTACGTTTCTGTGATTTGTTGTATCTTTTAAGCCTGTGGGATTTAAGAGCTAGTTTTTGTTTCAGTGTATCTAGAAATTCCTCTGCTTTTTGATTGTTATTTTCATGTTTTTATGTAATGTCGTGTTACGGAAAATTTTCATGACACTCCTAACTACTTTTGTAGATCTATTACCGCTAATATATTGTGTAAGGCGTCCAATATCTGCTCTGAGTTTCTGTATGTTTTTTTCTAGTCTTATTTGCCATGATGGCTTACTTTTATTATTTTTCCTTTGCTCTGTATCTGTCCTTTGTATGATTTTATAACCTAATTCTTCTCCTATTACTAAAGCTGTACAATACATCAGCGTATGTATGTCTATTAATTGAATATCTTCAGAATTATAATTAATTAATATTTTTGAATTAAATATTTTTAAAAGTTCAGTAAGTTTTTGAGTATATTTTAATTTTGGTAAATTTGGTCGACTTGTTGGATCCAATCCAGAAAAAAGATTAATTGTTGTAGTTAGTTTTTCATTCAAATTTTGAATATATGTTTCCGTCACATTTGTAGGTACTATTAATGTTTCTATTTCATTTTCTAATAAACAAGTTAAAGATTCTGTTTGCGTAGAGGATTGTGTCACTTGGGTAGGAAAAATATAATGCGATTGTCGGCTGGCTTGGTTTTGTGTAGTTGGTGTATTTAAATGTATTAAATGACTGGGATTTAGATTAATATTCTCTATCTCTGTTTCCTCTAATTGCAGCTGACGTTTCACTTCTTCTTTTACTTGACTCAGCAGCTCCTGAGGTACTAATTTATTTCGAATGATTGTTCTCATTTGATCAGATATTCGTTGCTCGGTAACTTTAATGTAAGGATATTTTTCACTAAATATTTGATGAAGGCGTTGTCTATATGTTGTGAAATCTGTTTCTAATTTTGTAATTTGGTAGTAGGTACGCATGATAAAAATGTTAACTTCAGAACTCCATTTCATGCGTACTCTTGGTTTTCCAGCTTTAGTGGACGCGGGTAAAAAGGCATCTGCCTCCCGCGCAACACTTAAAGGTGGTACTTGTTGAACTGTATGAGTTGATGATGGTGATGATAATGTGGAAGGTGTTAAAGATTTACTATTTGGGCTATATGATTCTATTGGACTACTGTTTAGGGTGGTGTTTTCGGCTGTAGTATATTTGTCGGTGGGCGCCCGCCTGTTCGACTCCAGACCGCTGACGGTTCGCATGCTGAAACACCCAGCGTCAGCTCCAGGTGTGCCCCGACGATCACCCTCGGGAAGCGGCCCTCTCAGTTTACTTTTTGAACGTGTCTCCATTATTATGGGTAACCTTTGCCTTGTTAGCCGTGTAAGATACGTAAGTACACGTTACCGCCCCCCACGTTAGCAAGATGTTCAGCTAGGACGTAAGGTAGGATTTTTGGGGGGCTTATTATTATTATTATTATTATTATTATTATTATGTATTAATACATCTCTATAGATATTGACGGATACATATATAAGACACACTACACTGCTAACTTAAAAAAAGTTACATATTATATATATATCAAAAGTTATGTATTATACCTATGTTATGTGAAGCTTTAGCATATTGAACGGTAGAAATTTAAACTGGTAATTCAATTTGACAAAGTTACGTTGTTAGCTTACACAAACATCATCTGAATATTTCAGAAACATAACCTTATTGGTCTTGTCGTATTGAAATTTCAGCTTTTTATTTGTTGAGAGACGAGTCACTCAAACACAAAACGTACAAGTCATTCTAACACATGAAAGTATTTACTTCGAAAATCAAATTAGTTAAAATCGTATGTAAGTGATAAAAATTTTGATTCCGATATCAATACATATTTGAGGTCCAAAAGTACTACAATAGTACCACGTACTATTTCATACTAAATACAGAGAAGTAAAATTTCGCATTGGGTAATGCCGGGCCCCGGTGCTCATACACTTTAAAGACGGGCAAAGCTTCTGTAGCCCCGTGCTACACGGGGCCGTGGGCGGTGGTGTTCATTTACTATCAGGTGACCCGTACGCTCGTTTGCCCAGTCTTATCTATAAAAAAAGTAAATATATTATATTGGGTTCAAAATATTTTGTTATTTATACCAGGTACATCTTTTCTATATTACCAATTTTTCCCAAGTTAGTATAGCAAAGCAGGCAAAGAGTAACGGGTGAAGGTATCTTGTTAGGCGAGGCGTAAACTCTGATTGCAGCATTGTGTATTTTAGACGTCACTCTATAAAAGTGGAAAAACGTGAATGTATAAAAATATTCATCGTCATGATTTAGATGAGCAGTTTCTCTTTGCTTTGCACCACCATATTAATATTGGCTATTATTTGCATATAACTTACCAAAATTTCAGGATTTTTATGGCGCAAGGGCACAAACGTGTGATTATTAGCGTTCTATTTCTACTCAATAAAATTGAGTTTTTAATATCTTTACTTTCTTGCTCTCGTAACGAGGCAAGGCGAGTTTGAATATGTAATGCCTCTGGAATTCAGTGGAAAGGGGGAAAAGAAATATCATAGAAGTGTCAAAATATAATATCTTAGCGCTAGGCTCCTCGGTTCCCTCCGCTTGCTCCGCTATGTACAGGATGCTATTACTTACATATGTAGTTAGCTAAAATAAATGTTTTATACACTTGTGTATTTACATATTAATAAAGTTCTAAAGATAAATGTAACACAATATGATTTTGAACCATAAAAAACAAATGTATGTATATGTACTTTCGTGTTAAATGTTAATAGTTAGCAAAAATATATCAAAAAAAATGTCACCTCAACTTCAGTCGCAACAACTGATATGTGAATTTCAAATACTTTTTATCTATTTTTTTTGTTGTTATTAAATAAGATTGTATTATATTGATTTAGAATAATTATAGAATTTGTTGTAACCTTTATATTGTAAATGTCCTTCAACATCACTTGTAATTGTAATTGTATATTTGATTTGATTGTATTTTTTTTTTTATTTTGATTGTCCTTATTTATTGAGGCCTGTCGTGGTGCAGCGGCACAAGCGTGTGACTGTAACCGACAGGTTCTGGGTTCGATCCCCAGTTGAGGAAATGAAATATTTAATATTTTCAATTTAAATATTTAATGTTTCATTTCTTCGCTCTGGTAATAAGGCAAAGTGCGGCGTTGAGTTCCGCCACTCAACACGCAATGCCTCAAATTCGGCGGAAAGTGGGGAACGGGAGTGGAACGGAGTGTCTTAACACTAGGTTCTAGGTTCCCGGGTTCCCTCTGCCTACCCTGCCTTGTGCGGGATACAGCGTGAAGCTAAGTAAGTAAGTAAGTAAGTCATTATTTGTAAATTTTTTTTCTGTAATCTCTGGATCCTTTTTTAATAATGCTGTACATGCCTGTTAGTGATACATGTATGACACACAGAACGGGACCGATTCACAAATCTTTTTTTTTATACATCATGTTACATTGTATCGTTGGCATGTGTTATAAATAAATAAATAAATAAACATGTACCAGCAAATATAATAAACGAGTAAAACAAATGCTTACAGAGGTCAGGTTAATATATGCTGATAGAAAGCTTATGTCGCCGAATAATATAATTTCTGAGATACATAAATAGTAATATCTCACACAAATTGTAAATTTGTGTCAGATATTTCTATTAATGCATAAATATAACAATAAAATACAAATTCCCATACAATATGCATGTTACAGACCTAAATATTTTAAAACTACAAAGTGGAAGTATCTCTTCTTCTTGTGATTCGTTTAGTTGAGGTAAATGTGTTTTAAGAAATTTCAAAGAGATATACGAAAGAAAAGAACTTTAATCAAATAACACGAAATATATAAAGAACAAACGTAGTAAGCGGGAAAAGCTAATATATATGCAGCGCCAAAATAACAGCATTAATTAAGATGTTATATTAAAAAAAAAAAAGATGTAATTGAGAACGCTGAAAGTGTCACACCTAAACAAAGAGGAATTCCAATTCTCAAACTTATTGAAAGTTGTTCATTTTAACTATACAAGTATGAATAATGCACAGATGACATTACAAGAATATGCGAAGCGTTATGGTATATTTTCCGTTATGGAAACATTATTTTTTTTTAATTGAAATTACGTTACTTATATTAAGGATTGTCAGTTGACTAGCACATTAAAAATTATCATTAAGAGATAATGTAAGTTTGTTCCATAAAAAGCATAAAATATTTGATGCTATTTACAATGTTTTAAAGTGTTATTCCACACTTAGGACAGAAAATACTAAACTTAAATTTAAAAAGCGTATAAAAATTTTGAACGAAGTGGTGAACGAAGCAGGAGGTATTCCAGAGGCGCGGGTTCAAATCCTGCTTCGTTCAAAATTTTTATACGCTTTTTAAATTTAAGTTTAATTTTTGATGGTCTTTGCGTAATTGAAGACATGAAGTTGTTAGAAGGAAACTTGCTTGTTGTAATATAAAAATATTTTCCTTTGAGAACAGTTATCAAAAGCAAAAGGTGTAATTGTCGCCAATGCTGGCTCCACGCCAACGTTTCTTATAATCCTTAGATTTATGAGTATTTTCCACTTGTCATTGTTTAAGTCTTAAAATATATGATAATTTATTTTATCCTTATAATTTCTGTCATTAATTATTCAGTGTTCCGTCGGTGAAACAGACTTAGCATAGATTAATGTTCTTAGCTTAGCATAGATAAATTTTCACTACCCATAGATATTATTTTAGAATTATCGATTGGCAAGAGATAATGTTATGTGTAAATATTTTGACAATATCTCCATTTCAATCTCATTTTTTCTAATTAAATACAAAGTATTTAACAGCTTTATTGCGTAATATGGTATTCCTTCACTTTTATTAAAGGCTTGACAAAGCACTGGAACTACAAACCGACACATGAACAATGTGGGGCAGATTTAAAAGCACCATCCAATGTGGAAGTTACTTTCTGTGAGGCAAACTCAGACATTTTTATAAGTTACTTTGAGACAATGCTTACGATTTATCTAAATATTTTACAAATTTCATACAAAATAATTAATCATAAAGTAAAATATATAAAACTCAAAACTACCATATAGCTAAAAATAGTATCTTAGTAAAACATCCACAAAGCACACAAGTAGTTGTATGTAATTAATTATAACAGCGTGGAGTATTACGGAACATTAAATAAACTATGTAAAGTTAATTGGGCGTATTTAATTTAAGGTAACATTTATATTCAACAGTAGTTTATAGGAGTGTACATTGTTCATGAGTCTATACACGTTACATTATATAAGAAGAATATTTTGATACATAAAATGAAATCAATGACGCAATCAAAGCAGTAGTACAACGCCTGACTGTAAACGGAATAGTGATGGATTTGAACTCACTCTGAGTCTGTGACTGGACGTGCGGTGGAGACTTCAACCACTCTAAACTACTCAAGTTATTGATTTCAGATGAAAAACAAAGAGGGGAGTGTCCTAATATCGAGCGACCAATGCAAAACAAAACGTAAATCTGTTTATAAAATATATTAATTTATGTATTTTACTTGTAAATTCCGCGTGGTGTAGAAATATAAATGTGCGACTAAAAACAATACGATTATGGGTTTAATTCCAAATCACGCTAAATTCCCCTGTTCTTTCTGTCTACCCTGCGATGTGCGCGATATTTTGCTAAATTATAATTAATAAATACTTTTACGTAATAATATAATATATAACTATTGTCACCATGCAAGGTATTACTGTAATTAAGGTTACACATGGGTCTGTCTTTTTTCGCGATAAGTATACTGATTTGAAAAAGTACATCTTAGTTAGTATATTAAACACCAAAGTGTATTTATGTTTTTATTATATTAGTATCGTTGTTACAATTACATTGAAAGTTTATAAAATGTTACTATATCTGCATATAAATATGTCTTACAACATAATAAATGATGTTCTAAAGACCTGCTGTGGCGCAGAGGCAAGCATGTGACTGGTACCGTGACAGGTTGTGTGCTCGATCCTCACACGAGAAAATGAAACATTTAAAATTGTCACTTCAGTTATAAGAAAAAGCACGGCGCTGGGTTCCGCCACTCAACATGTAATGCCTTAAATTCAGCGGTTTTACTAGACGTAGTAATATCATACGAATGTATCTCGATTATTAAAGCTCACTCTACGTCGTACGTTGAGGCCTGTCATGGAGCAGCGGCACAAGAGTGTCACTGTAACCGACAGGTTCTGGGTTCGATACCCAGTCGAAGAAGTGAAATATTTAATTTAAATATATAATGTATCATTTCTTCGCTCTGGTAATAAGCAAAGCGCGGCGTTGAGTTCCGCCACTCAACACGCAATGCCTCGGCTGAAAGTGGGGAACAAAAGTGGAACGGAGTGTCTTAACACTAGGTTCCCGGGTTCCCTCTGCCTACCCTGCTTCGTACGTGACACAGCGTGAAGCTGAGTAGAGTAGAGTACTCTACGTCAAATCAATGACGCAATCAAAGCAGTAGTACAACGCCTGACTGTAAACGGAATAGTGATGGATTTGAACTCACTCTGAGTCTGTGACTGGACGTGCGGTGGAGACTTCAACCACTCTAAACTACTCAAGTTATTGATTTCAGATGAAAAACAAAGAGGGGAGTGTCCTAATATCGAGCGACCAATGCAAAACAAAACGTAAATCTGTTTATAAAATATATTAATTTATGTATTTTACTTGTAAATTCCGCGTGGTGTAGAAATATAAATGTGCGACTAAAAACAATACGATTATGGGTTTAATTCCAAATCACGCTAAATTCCCCTGTTCTTTCTGTCTACCCTGCGATGTGCGCGATATTTTGCTAAATTATAATTAATAAATACTTTTACGTAATAATATAATATATAACTATTGTCACCATGCAAGGTATTACTGTAATTAAGGTTACACATGGGTCTGTCTTTTTTCGCGATAAGTATACTGATTTGAAAAAGTACATCTTAGTTAGTATATTAAACACCAAAGTGTATTTATGTTTTTATTATATTAGTATCGTTGTTACAATTACATTGAAAGTTTATAAAATGTTACTATATCTGCATATAAATATGTCTTACAACATAATAAATGATGTTCTAAAGACCTGCTGTGGCGCAGAGGCAAGCATGTGACTGGTACCGTGACAGGTTGTGTGCTCGATCCTCACACGAGAAAATGAAACATTTAAAATTGTCACTTCAGTTATAAGAAAAAGCACGGCGCTGGGTTCCGCCACTCAACATGTAATGCCTTAAATTCAGCGGTTTTACTAGACGTAGTAATATCATACGAATGTATCTCGATTATTAAAGCTCACTCTACGTCGTACGTTGAGGCCTGTCATGGAGCAGCGGCACAAGAGTGTCACTGTAACCGACAGGTTCTGGGTTCGATACCCAGTCGAAGAAGTGAAATATTTAATTTAAATATATAATGTATCATTTCTTCGCTCTGGTAATAAGCAAAGCGCGGCGTTGAGTTCCGCCACTCAACACGCAATGCCTCGGCTGAAAGTGGGGAACAAAAGTGGAACGGAGTGTCTTAACACTAGGTTCCCGGGTTCCCTCTGCCTACCCTGCTTCGTACGTGACACAGCGTGAAGCTGAGTAGAGTAGAGTACTCTACGTCGTACAGCGGGCTATTAACGGGTATTTTGAAATTAAAGTATATTTTTTTCTTGTGATGTATACGTTTTCATGTAAAACTTTTAAAATTTTAAATAATATTGAAAATCATTTATTAGTGGAACCTTTAACACGCAGCACAATGGTTTGTTTTTTATAACTTGACTAGTTAAGAACAATGCAACATCGTATGGGGTAATTCAACATAGTGTTTCATTTCTGAAACTGCATTCAATAACGTCGGATACATGCCATAATTGGATATCATTTTATAAACCAGATATCTTCCAACAGCAGCAATTTTAATATAATTAAAATATGATGTACATGGAAAAAACACTTTGCATTAATATTGTTGTAAATAATCTAAAACACTCTTATTTTTAGTTAACTCGAAATTGAAACTGAAATTAAATGTAACTTTTATCTGTTTCTGTTAATTCTTTATGTATTTTTAAAGCGAGATAAACGTTTATTTGCGATAAAACGCTTTTCTAAGAAGATCTAATTTAGTCGGCTTGCACACACACCCTTTATGCTGTAAAAAAAATACAGTAATTAAGTACAATCGTCAATTGGCTGATTGCCAAAAGCCCAATTTTGTAGGCTTCTCCGTCCGTCGATATCACCGTCTTTTGAGAACATATTTAAGAAAATATACATTTATTTGTTCATATATAATCATTTTGTTAAGTCTTGAATCTCCAAAGTCAAGAATTTTTAGAATATTTTTTTTGTATTAAACCTCCGTCGGGTGATTGTGACTATTAATTACTATAAAAAACTTACAACAATTTTAGAATAATTTAAACAGACTCAATTATTTGTGATACTATACTATATATGTAACATCTATAGCTTAACTATATGTGAGGAATTGATGGATTGACTGTCTATAGTATTAAATAAATATAACTAATTCAATACAGTTAGACTAAAAATAGTAATTTATAAAGAGTTTTTCTTAAGAAAATATATCATGTATATGTAGTGCATATTTAAAGAAATACACAAAGAATTGTTTAAAAGAATTATATAACAAAACAAAATGGCCTCATTTCCTTGCAATTATATATATATATATATATATATATATATATATATATATATATATATATATATATATATATATATATATATATATATATATATATATATATATATATATATATATATATATATATATATATATATATATATATATATATATATATATATATATATATATATATATATATATATATATATATATATAGTTGTAAGTTGTTATGAAGCTACGTAACATTTAGGCTACACTGTAGTAAGTTTTGTGTAAAAGTATTGTATAAAGTATGCAGGTGAAGAAATATGTCTATATAATTTTTATACATTTTAAAATTAGTAAGATTTTGGATTTTTTAAAATATTTCATTAATTTTTATATAAACTTTATTGTACTCCACAAATGGAAATATAAAGTAATTATAATCGTAAACAAAAATATTTAGTTAGCACATTCGCTTATTTATTCAAGAACACCTTTGGCTTAGGAAATATAAAAACAAAAATGAATAGTGAGTGGTGCAAATACAATAACATTAATATACATTTGTATCACGTATAGTATATTACGTAGATTTTTTTTTAGCTTCACACTGTATCCTGCACATGTCAGGTCAGGCAGAGGGAACCCTAATGTTAACATAATTCTCTCCTATTAAGATACTCAATTTTATATTTCCGAATAATCCTACATTCATACTTTAATAATGTGAATATTTATATAGAAAGAGGTAATGATGAATAGTTTTTAGCAAATACCAACTGAGGGAGCTTTATTACACCTGTTGTAAGTTGTAAGTTGTTATGAAGCTACGACATGCTACGAGCGTGCTACGTAACATGTTGCTACGAGATACTAACTACGTATATATGTTGTAAACGTATAAATCGTGTAACTATGAATAGTTAATGAGGACATACTAATGCTCATGAGGCTCTCGTAATTTAATATTTTTTCAACTTATGTTTTGGAACGCAATATTACGACTATTCAAAATATAATTTACGTACACATTACATACACTTGTGCCTGTAAATATTCTACATATATAATGTTTTATGCTGTATATATATATATATATATATATATATATATATATATATATATATATATATATATATATATATATATATATATATATATATATATATATATATATATATATATATATATATATATATATATATATATATATTTTGTAGAAGCGCAATATCCCTACTCGGAAAAGACGAAATTTGGAGTTTAAGTTCCATTTTATCAATTTAAAATATAAAATAGATTTTATTAAAAATATGTAAAATATAAATTATACCTATTCTGGAAATAGAAAACATCACCACGTTCTTGTGGAACGTAAACAGATACTCAGAATTTATTGAACTGAACGCGCTGAGTCTCAATTAATTAACAGAGAGCCTGTAGAGCCTGTAGTATATTAATATTCAATGACTAAGTACAAGAAGTTTACTTTGTTTGGATTATATCAGTTGTGAACGGAAACATAGGCATTGTTAGATTGCGTAGTTAGTTTCAGAACTTCATTTAAATTATAAATATTTTTGCAGGGAGATTATTTTTACTTTCCCGCTCTAAGATAAAGCACGGCGTTGAGATCCGCCACTCAAGACGCAATGCCCCGTACGAGTGCGGAAAGTGGAGAATGAATTGTCTTAACACAACATTCTCTATGCCTACTCTTTGATGCGGTAAAATCGTAAAAATATATATTGCTGTTTTAAATGTTACAATAAGATAAAATCTCTGGAAATGAATTGTTTTAGTTGTCCTTTAATATTCTGGATATATATTGTTTTTATATTTTCAATGTACAGAAAAAACTACTCTACAGGTATATTATATTTAAAAATATTGATAAATAGTCCAGAACTCAACTTTGTGATTTGAGGAAGAAGAAGACGACAGCTAGCTATAGATCTTGCTCAGGTCTAATAACTATTGCGACTATAAACACCTGGCTGTGTGTTGATAAAATATTTTAAATAATTAAAAATTTCATCGCTTTTGTAACGAGACAGAGCGGGTCGCATCCGGGCCGAAACTCAATCTGCAATGCAATCAAATTTAACGTAAAGTGAGGCACCGAACTAAGAATGCGAAATAGTTATAGTTATTCGATAAGAAATGCTATTTATACAAGAAATTTAGTTGCAAATGACTGACATTAACAAGGAATATTTCTAAGATACTTATATTTCGTCGTCGACCGAAAGCCCTTCGGCTCTTTACGGGGATTGTGTACGTAATTAATACCGATCGTTAATCAAACGCCCTGTGATGGCTAGGACAAGAAAGGCCCCGAGTTAATATTGTAAGATTAGTATAAATATAGTTAATTACTTTTAACTTAAGTTATGGAAAAAGCTATTTGTTATTTTATAGCCAATGCTAAATGTGTTATTTTTTAAGTTAAAGTTTGATGTATAATTATTTACTTTTATTGATTTCATTTTTTATAGCTTTTCTCTTCAATTTTCCCATATTTTATTAGAAGTCGTACCTTTAATGGGTACAATCGTAGATAAATGTTTATAATATACATCATATATACATAAGACACGCTACACTGATAACATTGTATGACTATGTAATGTGAAGCATTAGCATATTGAACGGTAGGCACTTAAACTGGTAATTCAATTTGACAAAGCTACGTTGTTCTTAGAGTAACATCCCGTATACCGCCTCCAACGCTTACACAAACAGCATCTGAATATTTCAGAAACATAACCTTAATAGTCTTGTCATATTGAAAGTTCAGCTTTTTATTTGTTGAGAGACGAGTCACTCTAATACATGAAAATATATCTATATAGTTAAAATCATATGTAAGTGATAAGAATTTAAATTCCGATATCAATACATATTTAAAATTAAATAGGGGGTTCACGATGGAAGGCTTGCCCGTAGCGACCCCTGCCAGCCCTCTAGAGAGCTGCAACGTTCCATCAACCACAATGTGCACCACACGAGCGCGCACTGATAGGGCGTCCCCCCAAGGCGACGCGCACCAGTGCGTCCCCGCTGGTGCGACAAGTGGAGACGAATGCGGCGTTGGGGACCGCCACCCAGCACGCCATGTCCGGAGCGGCGGGAAGTGGAGGACGGAGCTACAAATAGCTACGGGGAATGTAAGAGGAGGGATGGAAGAAAAGATGAATGAATTATTAGATGTGATGGAAGACAGAGATCTGGATGTTATTTGTGTGACTGAGACCAAGCGAAAAGACAGTGACACGGCCGATTTACCTGGCAACCGGATCGCTCTCTGGGCCGGCGTACCAGAGAGCGAGCGAGGGAGTCGAGGTGTAGGCGTGTTAGTGTCTTCTCGGTTGGTTAGTGCAATGATAGAATACAAGGCGATCAACTCGAGGCTGCTTTGGGTGCGTTTCAAGCTGGGGATAACAAGAGTTTTCTTGTTAGCGGCGTATGCGCCGGTATCCTCAGCTCCATTATGCGAACTCGAAGAGTTTTGGGAGAGTGTGAGGGACGTTCTAGGTAGTGTTAGAGAGAATGAAAAGTAATAATATGCGGTGATTTGAACGGATGGGTCGGAACTGCGCGTAGCGGTTACGAAGGAGTGCTAGGGAAGTACGGTGATAAAAGAATGAACGAGGCTGGAAAGCTTATATTGGAAATTTGCAAGGAAAAGAATTTGTTTGTGGCAAACACGATGTTTGACCACAAACAAATTCACATGTATACGTGGGAGCGAACGGAAGAGAAAAGTATGATTGATCTATTCCTAGTGGATCAGCGTATTCATAGCCAAGTTATGGACACGCGAGTGTTTAGGGGTGCTGAATTAGGAACGGACCATTATCTAGCCGTAGCTAGGATAAGGGGTCTGTTCGCAGGTTGGCGCAGCCGCACCGGTTTTCCAAGCTTGGCTACGAATCATCGCATAAGAAGCTGGAAGCTTCAAGATCCACCGGTCAGAGAGGAGTATCAAGAAAGAGTTTCCAAAAAGTTAGACAGCTACGAATCTGGAGGTGAAAATATCGAAGTATGCTGGCAGAACCTAAGGAATTGTATGACGGAAATAGCGGTAGAGGTATGTGGTAATGGGAAAAGAGGCTTTAACAAAAAGCGAGATGAATGGTGGGATGATGAAGTGAAAGATGCAGTAGGAAAAAAGAGGAAAGCATGGCAGGATTATAAAGCCTCGGGTAAGGATAAAAGCATGAGAGAGATAAGAAAGAAAGAGTATAAGCTGCAAAAACACCAAACGAAAGTACTGATAAAGATGAAGCGTGAAAACTCTGAGAAAGAAAGAGATGAAAGGTTAACGAACAACTTTCGGGAAAACACAAAGCTTTTCTGGCGAGAAGTGAGTGGTTCCCGGAGTTGCTCGCTAACCTGTAGAATGAAAGGGGTGCTTTCGAAAGACGGTGAACTTTTAACTGAACAACCACAGGTTTTGCAGCGATGGGCGGAATTTTACAAGGAGATGTATGAATGTGATGACGCCTCTGCCTCAAGTAACAGCGAAACGCTGAGTCTTGATGTAGCGGACGGCGAAATCAGTATAAAAGAAGTTGAGAGTGCCATACGAAGTTTGAAATGTGGTAAGGCAGCGGGAGCAGATGGAGTTACTGCCGAGATGATCAAATATGGTGGGCCACGCGTCTTGGACCTGTTCTGGTTTCTGTGCAATTTATGCTGGAAATCCGGGGAGGTCCCAGACGATTGGCGAGGTGCAGTCATAGTGCCTTTGTATAAAGGCAAAGGTTCACAGATAGATTGCGCAAGCTATAGGGCTATCAGTTTGATTAGCTTAGGTAGTAAAGTGTATGCTAAAATATTAGCGAGAAGAATGCAAGATAGATCTGAAAGGCTGTTGTGGGAGGCCCAGGGAGGCTTTAGACCTGGAAGAGGTTGTATGGATCAGATCTTTTCCCTCCGCATGATTACGGAAAAATTTTTGGCAGTAAACCAAAAAGTTTTCTGTGCTTTTGTGGACTTGGAAAAGGCGTTTGACAGGGTTGTAAGAAAGAGATTATGGGAGATACTGCCCCGGTACAATGTGAGCGGACCCTTGCTGCAGGCTGTAAAGTCTCTTTACAGAGATCACTCAGCCTGCGTGCAAGTAGGAGCTGGCATGTCGCCTTGGTTTAACATCCAATCGGGTGTTAAACAAGGTTGCGCCATGTCAGCTTGGTTGTTCAATTTGTATTTGGACAGCTGTCTTCATGGAGTGAGACAAAGTGACATGGGAGTGAAAGTAGGTACCTCGAATATAAATTGCCTGCTGTACGCAGATGATGCAGTGCTTATTGCATCATCAGAAAGCGAGTTGCAGGCATTGGTTACCACTCTGAAAGAAGGATGCGCGAATAATGGTCTAAGCCTGAATGCGAATAAGACGAAGGTTCTGGTATTTGAAAGAAATGAAGAAAGAACAGTTTGCAAGGTCAATGTAAATGATAAGATATTAGAACAAGTGAATGAGGTAGTATATCTGGGAAGTATGTTTAGCAGAGACGGTAGATACGAAATGGATGTGGAAAGGCGTATTGCTGCCGGTAACAGAGTTAACGGTGCCTTAGCTGCATTGTTGAGACGGCGAAACGTCAGCATAGCTGCGCGTTTGGCCGTACACAATGCAGTGTTGGTATCGACACTGTTATACGGCAGCGAAACGTGAGTATTACAGAAGAAGAATGTAAGAAAGATGATTGCTGTAGAGATGCGATCTCTTCGTCGGATATGCGGAGTCAGTTTATCTGATCGCATGTCCAATGAAGAAATACACAGAATGGCAGGTACTAGCGTGGATGTCACAGTGAGAATGAAGAAGAACGTGCTCAGGTGGTTTGGGCACGTCGAGCGAATGAGTGAAGAAAGAATGGTAAAAAAGATTAATGAAAGAAAAGTGAGTAGTAAGAGAGGGAGGGGGAGACCTCGGTTGACCTTCGAAAACACAGTATCGACGATACTGGAGGAAGGTCACGTAAAAAGTATGAGGACCCCCCGGAGGGCATGTATGAAGAGGTTGATGACAGTGGACGAGGCGAAAGAGGTATGCCGAGACCGTAGCGTTTGGCGCTCCGTTCTCTCTGCCTACCCCGCTAGGGATATAGCGTGAAGCTAAGTAAGTAAGTAAGTCCAAAAGTACTATTGTATAGTACCACGTACTATTTCATACTAAATACAGAGAAGTAAATATACCCGTATTATAATGAATATATAATATTTTGTTATTTATGACATGTATATCTTTTTTCATTTTTCCACAATTTCCCGAGTACGTATAGCAAAGCAGGCAGAGAGTGACGGGGGTGAAGTAGTAGTACCCCGTTGTTTACACTTGGTTGCGGCATTGTGTGTTTTGACGCCACTCTATAAAATGGGAATAAATGAATGTATTAAAATATTCAATTATGCCAACGCTTCTGGAATTTAGTGAAAAGTGGGGAACAGAAATGTCATAGAAGTGTCAAAATGGATTGTCTAAGTACTAGGCTCCTAGGGTCCCTCCGCGTACCTGCTATGTACAGGATGATTTATCATAAATAGTTACTTAAAATAAATGTTTTATACACGTCACACTTTATGACACTGAACAAAAAACAAACAAATATATGTATGCTTCTGTGTTAAATGTTAATTTCACATCTCTAACACTAAGATTTTAGATTTTACAGATCTTATATTAAAAAGTTTGGAACTCGTTTTTCACGAGCTGAATCTTTTTTTTTTTTTCTCAGCTTCACGCTGTTTCCCGCACTAGACAGGGTAGGCAGAGGGAATGGAAGTGAAACCTAGTGTTATGACACTCCGTTCCACCTTCGTTCCCCACTTTCCGCCGAATTTGAGGCATTGCGTGTTGAGTGGCGGAACTCAACGCCGCGCTTTGCCTTATTACCAGAGCGAAGAAATGAAACATTAAATATTTAAATTGAAAATATTAAATATTTCATTTCCCCGACTGGGGATCGAACCCAGAACCTGTCGGTTACAGTCACACTCTTGTGCCGCTGCGCCACGACAGGCCTCAAGCTGAATTTAAATGTTTTAATTAAAAGTTTATGCAGCGCCAAACAAAATTACAGCATAAATTAAGGTGTCAAATTAAGAATGCTTAAAGGTTCACACCTAAACAAAGAGAAATCTCAATTTTCAAATATATTGAAAGTTCTTCATTTTTCAACATTTCAAGAACATAAAGCGTGATTGTATATTTTCTGTTGTTGCAATATCAAATGAAATTAGAAATATTTGTTTAATATCTGTAGTTTGTTTAATTTTTATAGTTTATAATTTTCTATAAACAAGAAGCTATATTCCATATAATACTAAAAGTGATAAAAATCTTTTAGTTACTAACACAGTAACAGTTCATTTACATTAACATACACAAACTGAAAGCAACGAAACCAAAATAATCGTGTAATAAATATGACTGGATAATTTATTCTATAAACGAAACTTTCAACTTATTTACTTTATTTTGATTACGAAAAGAGACTAAAAGCAATTCACGATTCGATTTGCCCAAAATAACGGTTGAATAATAATTATATAGATTTGCCTGAGGCTTCTTTAAGTGACTTTCTGAATATATACGACTCATTACACAATTATTGTTTGAAATGTATATAGCAGGAATTTAGAGTATCATGTGTTAGTACGCGCTCGTAATTGCTATAATACACACATATTCACAGCGTTCTCTTGAAAAGTGTCATTACAGCTACAACATGTGTGAATGAAGATCAGCGAAGCGAAGGAAGCAAGTATATATAAATCTTAACGAATTCTAAGAAGTGCAAGTTCAAATCCCGCTACTTTTAAATTAACTAAGAATTTAAATTTCTTATTAAGTATTCTTCCTTCCTCAGAAATGTACGATTTTTCTATAAAAAGTAAAGAATATCGGATTCTCTTTCCGTAATTGAATACATGAAGTTGTTAGGTGGAAACTTGCTTGTTGTAATATAAACATATTTTCCTTTGAGAAAAGTTATCAACTGCAAAAAGGTGTAATTGTCGCCAATGCTGGCTACACGCCAACGTTTCTTATTATCGTTAGATTTATAAGTATTTTTCCCTTATCATTGTTTGAATCTCAAAATATATGATAATTTATTTTATCCTGATTAATTATAATTTCTGTCATTAATTATTCAGTGTTCCGTCGCTGGAATAGACTTAGCATAGATTAATGTTCTTAGCTTAACATAGATACGTCTTAGCTATGCAAAGATAATTGCTTAGAATTATTATTTGGCAAGAGATTGTTATTGAGATTACTATTTGTTAAATATTTCGACAATATCCTAAATTGTTCGAACTAAATACAAAGTACATTATAATACTTGTTTTTTTTAATTTTCATTTTAAGAACAGAGCAAAAGCTTACTTAATGCGATGTGTGTGAGAAAGAAGTGTTGAATAAACGTCCTCAAAACAATTTTGCAAATGACTTTAGATCTGTGAAATTTTCTACCAACATAAGTGAATATAGTGAATAAACAGTTTAATTATTGAGTGACATTTAAAGCAGCTAAAAAAAAGAGTGAATAATTGCAATAATTATCAAAAAACTTTTGAAGTGCATGTGAATCTACCGTCTTGTTGAGCTAATAGTGGCAATAGTTGATATATTTCGACTTAGAAGTGCATAACCGTAACAATAATCTTCTATATAAAGTACAAATGCGAAAGTAAAACAATTTACGTTTCTTAATTTTTTTTTTTTTAAAATAAAGACCGTAAACACCTAACAGTTTATATTAAATGCAATACATTAGTAAATATACTGCATTTTGAACATAATCGTTAAGCTAACCGTAGCTCAGAGGCCTGAACTCTGGCTGTGTAGCCGAACGTACCCGAGTTCGTATCCGTCTTAAAGATAAAAATAGAACATTTTTTTTTCTTTGTTTTAAAGTAAACAGCTTGTTTAAGATGTCTAATATACAAGATAAAGCCATTGAGATCTTAACTTGGGGTTGTTGTAACACGTTAATAGATGGCGAGACTTTCCTGCAATGTAGTATATGTAAAATAGGTTATCATTATAACTGTCTAAACATTAATGCATGATTACCAAGCAAAGAAGTGGTCAAAGAGATGATACCCCTGTGCGACTTAGTACGCGTAACAAAAACACAAATGTAAAGCAAAATGTAGTTGTTAAACGGTCGACAAAGAGACAAGCAATATCGTCGCCTCCACAATCTTCCAGTGATGTTGTATCACTTGCCTATATCAGAGATACAATAAGCGAAGTAGTTAAGCTAGAACTGAAAAATTTATCGTCCGAAATGAATCGCAATTTTGCGAATATGATCACTAATGAGTTTCGGTCCATCAAAGAGGAAATTATGGAAATTAAAGAATCTATGCAATTTTTGAACTGCCAATACGAAGATATTCGAAAGAAAGCTGAGACAAATACTGAAACAATCAAAAAATTACAAATTGAAAACAATAATTTAACGTTAAATCTGAAGACTCTGACGAACAAGGTAAATAATATTGAGCAACATAATAGAGCAAGCAACTTAGAAATACAATGCGTCCCAGAAAGTAGAAATGAAAATCTTGATACCCTAATTCAAAAATTGACTAGCTCCATAAATTGTAATTTAAGCAGAGAAAATATTTTACACTGCACCCGAGTAGCGAAATTAGATCCACGCAGCTCAAGACCTCGTTCTATTATTTTACAATTGAATTCTCCGAAAACTAGGGATATGTTTTTATCTTCTGTCATAAAGTATAATAAAGCCAATCCTAATAATAAGCTTAATACATGCCATGTAGACATTGCTGGAGAAAAGAGACCCATATTTGTAAGCGAGCACCTATCTACAGCAAATAAGCACCTCCATGCTGCTGCAAGAAACGTTGCAAAGGAAAAAGGTTATAAACATGTATGGGTCAAAAATGGCCGAATTTTTATGCGTAAAACAGATTTTTCAGAATGTAAACTAGTAAAAGATATTGATTTTCTCAATAGTCTGACTCATACTATAAAATCTGATTAGTCAATCATCAACTCACACTTGTTCCTATGTTAAAGTTATAACATTCTCTTACCTAAACATATATTACCAAAATGTACGTGGACTAAGAAGCAAAACTCATGTGTTTTACTCCAATATTTGCTGCAATAATTATGATGTAATTATTCTTACTGAAACATGGCTCAACGATAGCATATCAAACTCTGAATTGTTTGACAATAGATACATCGTATATAGAAGAGACAGAGAGATAACAAATTTCCAGCATAAACGGGAAGGAGGCGGAGTACTCATAGCTGTGACTAAAAAGATCGATTGTAGTCGAATGTTCAGTTGGGAGAGTGAATGTGAAGATTTATGGATCACAGTGAAGTTAACAATCTCAAACACTATCTTTAACTTGGCTCTTTGTGGTGTATACTTACCTCCACCAGTTAGATTAAATGTTTTGAAAATCTATATATTAATACGTGATGCCAAAACTTTGGACCCCTTTTTACGACAATTGCGCGGACGCAGGAGTATAAAACTTGGCACACTTATAGTTTATGTGCAGGAGAAGTGCAGAACGCTAATATTTTTCAATAATAATGCTTATAAAGTACATTAAATCAATAAATAAAACATTACCCACACTACCATGCATTTCACACACACATGTTTCTTTTATATTCATTTTGTCCATAGACATAGAGTACTGACATTGACATATCAAAAAATGGTTTCTATTGTTTTTCAATTTGTGCATAAAAATAGAGTACTCAAAAAAAAGTTTAATTTGCCTCATTTAATATAAAAAATGATTTTAATAATAATGTAATAAAAATACATTAAATCAGATAATAAAACATTATACTAACTAGCATGCATCTGACACACGCATACACACTCTGTGGTCAAATTGTTTCGTTTGTTTATTATAGACATATTTGAAAAGTTTGTTTCCTGTGGTTTTATTGAATGTTTAAAGTTAATTAAAGTTTTATTTGACGAATACTACGTGAAATACTGAGCGCTTAATTTATTATAATTGTGTAGCACTAAGATACATTTAAACGTATCGTCGTCTTTCAAGGACTATCATTATATGCATAAAGAAAGTTCTGTAGCAGCAATCTGCATTATCAACATTCAGGTACAAAATTTTTTGCTATTGCTGGTTTAAAGCAATTATTGTAGTTTACGTTTTCAGTGATTGCATATACTTTAGGATAGATAAGTGATTTTGTGTACAAATTATCAGAATTAAGAAATCTTCATACAGGTGAAAACTTTTTCTCTTCTTGATTTCAGTAATCTAATGAAACAACTTTAATTATGCCTCGACATAGAACATTAACGAGTCGGAGTGAAAGACAAAGAAGAAGTAATATTTCTCTAAGAGGAAGGAATAATTCCCCATCAGCAGTATTAGATAATAATATAATTTTGAGAGATGCATTTAAATGTGCTCTAAATGTCATTCCAAATGTATTTTTAAGTTATGATTGTGGTTTAATGAATTTAAAGTGCAGGTTTTGCAATGCGAAACATTTTGAATCTGAGGTGACCTTAGGCGACCGAACTGCATTCACTTCATGTTGTCACAAGGGTAAAGCAATATTACCACCCTTAAGTCACAAGGGATATTTTAAATCATTATATGATGGACTTACTTCAAATGAACCTTCAATAAGAAGTAAATCAAAAAACTATTTTGAGAATATTAGGAAATATATTTAATGTTTTTCTACGGTTAGCTCAGCAGTCAAAGTTTCTGAGGCAGTTACAAGTGGAGTGTATCATTTCAAAATACATGATGTTTTTTATCACAGATCAGGCCCAATGACTGCCGCATATGGTCGCTCACCATGTTATGCATAACTATATTTTTATGATGTTGACACTGCCATTAATTATAGATTACAAAAACGTATTAATCAAACATGTAACAACAACATAATGCATGAAATTTCACTGGAATTGGAACGCTGTAATCCTTTTGTGCGGTCATTTATTGCAATGAAAGATCATTGTCAGAGAGTTGAAAATCAAAACAAAGAAATTTGTATGCTCATTAAAGTAAATCATCATTTAGATCTACGCCGATTTAATGATGCAGTTCAAACTGATGTAGCAGTAATATTTAATACAGTTGATGGTGAGCCACCTTTTGAACGAAATATGATTTGTTTTTCAAAAGTTAATGGTTTAATTAGGAATATCTCAGTTTTGGACTTATCATTAGACCCTTTAGCGTACCCACTGCTTTTTCCCAATGGTGATACTGGGTGGCATGTCAATATTGCTCATAATACACCAAATACATCTCATTCAAGAGTACCCAGAAATAAATTAACCATGCTTCAGTATACAGCCTATCGACTTGCAATTAGAGATGATTTCAGTATGTTACACCATTCACAAAAATTATTTCTGCAGTGGATTGTTGATATGTATGTGAGAATAGAGGGCTCACGATTACATTTTATTAGACAAAATCAAACAAGTCTTAGGGCTGAAGTTTACAACAATTTAACAGACTACTTAGAAATGAACATGAATGCCAGGAATGTTGGCCGTAGAGTAATTTTACCATCTTCATTCAATGGCTCACCAAGAAATATGTATCAGAATTATTTAGATGCAATGTCAATTGTACAACATTACGGAAAACCTTTCTTATTTATTACAATGACTTGCAATCCAAAATGGCCAGAAATAGTTAACAACATTGGTGTAGGTGAAGCTCCTAATTTTAGACCTGATATTACTGTGTGTGTGTTCAAGTCAAAATTGAAAGCATTGATAGAGGGCCTTATACAAAAAAATATCTTTGGTAAAGTTGAAGCACTCATTTACACAATTGAATTTCAAAAAAGAGGATTGCCTCATGCTCATATTTTACTCACTTTAAATGAGCAAGATAAAATTGTTAATGCTATAGATATTGATAAAGTTGTATCTGCGGAGATACCTGACATTGAAACACATCCAACATTACACGAATATGTTGTGAAACATATGATGCATGGTCCATGCGGAGTACTTAATCCTAATTCTGTATGTATGAAAGATGGAAAATGTATAAAAGAGTATCTAAAACAATTTAATGAAATTACATGTGAATCTTTAAATGGGTATCCATTATACAGAAGACGTGATAATGGTATTCATGCAGAAGTTCGTGGTAGTTGCCTTGACAATCGGTATGTTGTACCATACAATCCATATTTACTTGCCAAATTTAATTGCCATATAAATGTTGAAGTCTGTACTACTGTCAAAAGCGTCAAATATATTTATAAATATGTGTATAAAGGCTATGATATCTATGTGCATCTGTTGAATTAGCGTCTGGGAGAAATGAACAAGATCAAAATATAGAAATTAATAAAGTTACGAATTTCTTAATTGGTCGTTATGTCGGATCAACAGAAGCCATATGGCGCATCTATGAATTACCTATGCATTTTCAGTCACATGTTTTAATCAGACTTGATATTCATTTACCGTGTCGACAGAATGTTTACTTCCTAGAAGGGCAGGAACGTCAAGTAATTGATAATGTAAGACAAACAAAATTATTACCATTTTTTGAGTTGAATCGATCAGATCCATCAGCACGAGAGTTTAAATGTATTGAAATTTCTATGCATTATGTGTGGGAAGATTCTCGAAAAAAATGGAAGAAGAGAAACCGTGGGGGTGATAAAATCATTACAAGGATGTATGTAGTATCACCAAAATATATCGAACTTTTTACTTACGATTGCTTTTATTACATGTTTGTGGTCCAAAATCATTTGAGGATGTTAGAACAATGGATTTTTATATCCTACTTTTGTTGAAGCGTGCCATGCTCGCGGAATCGCCTCAAATGATAACGAATGGCGGGAATGTTTAAATGAAACAAAAAAATTACATTCACCAAAACAAATGCGGAATTTATTTGGTTTCATTTGTGCAATAAATGTGCCAGCCAATGCATTAGCGTTATGGAATGATTTTAAAGTATATCTTAGTGAATATTTTCTAAGAGTTTACAACAAAGAAATATTTTTTAATAGAGCTCTATTACAAATTGATGATATTTTGAATGTTCATAATTTGTCATGTCACATTCTTGGTTTACCAGTTCCGATATACACGCAGAGAATAGAAGAACAAAATACTACTGACACAATAGAACAAGAGATGCTGTTTTGTGAGTATTATGAAGCTGCAAATAGTGAACAGCGTAATCTCATTGATCAAGTGATTCGTGAAATTTTGTATCATGATACTGGATCCAATGTATTTTGTTTAACCGCTCATGCAGGTTGTGGCAAAACATTCACTCAAACGGCAATAATTCACAAATTAAATTCGCTTAATCTTCGTTGTATTCCAACTGCGTTCAGTGGCATAGCTTCAACTTTATTACCTGGAGGTAGGACTTTACACAATGTGTTTAAATTGCCTATACCCATTTTAGAAAATTCAGTACCAAATATTACTGCAAATAGTAGCTACGGTAGTTTTATAAATTCATCATCATTAATAATAATTGATGAAGTTTCTATGTGTCCTTTGCAAGTGTTGAAAATCATAGATAGATTATTGCGTGATCTATGCGATGAAAATGATAAACATAAAGCATTTGGAGGAAAAACTATACTTTTGTGTGGTGATTTTCGGCAAATCTTACCAGTTATCCCACACGGGTCACGTGGAACTTTAATTGAAAATTGTGTTACAAGTTTGCATGAATTTCCTAATTTTCATAAAGTTACATTTACTCGAAATATGAGAGCTTTACCAAATGAAATAGAATTTGTAGAATTCTTGAAAAAAATTGGCAATGATGAGGCACCACAGTTTCCTCAGTTTGGTGAAAATGTTATCGAAATACCTCAACAATTAATAGGAGATAAAAACAATATTATTCATGAGGTATATGGAAATATTTCCGAAAACATACTGTCACAAAATATATTGAACTCTGTTATTTTAGCACCTACAAATGATGATTGTACTCTGATTAATACTGATATACTGAATCAAATTCCTGATGAACAGCGCACATATCAGAGTTATGATAAAATAATTTGTGATAATGACAATGACATCAATAACTATCCGGTAGAGTTTTTAAATTCTTTGACTATCAGTGGCTTACCACCACATAAGTTAGTATTGAAAGTTAATTGCATAATTTTGTTGATCAGAAACTTAAATACTAAGGACGCATTAGTCAATGGAACAAGAATGCGCATCAAATGTATGCATCGAAATTCAATAGATTGTGAAGTTTTAACTGGAACCGCACGTAGTAAGAGAATTTAGACTCCACGTATAAATTTAACGTACTCTGGAACTATTTTACCATTTAACTTTCAAAGAACTCAATCTCCTATAATTCCTGCATTTGCCACGACAATCAATAAGTCTCAAGGACAAACATTCCAAAAATTGGAGTTTTATTAAATCGGCCAGTTTTTACACATGGGCAATTGTATGTCGCAGCAAGTAGAGTTCGTTCATTCGATGGTTTAAGGTTTTATATATCCGAATATAACGGCCAAGGACATTTAGCAAACGATGAAAGAGTTTTTACAAAAAACATTGTTTTCGGAGAAATTTTAAGTCATTAATAAAATTATTGCAACGTGCGATAAAAAAAATGCTTTAAATGGATAGTATTTTTAACGCATGATTTTTTTGTTTTGCATCCTCTTATAGCATGTCTTGTTTTAGTATACATTTTTTTAAATAGATAATCTTTATTTTACTTTCTTTTAATTTCAAATAATTTGTTCAAAAAAGAAATTGGCAAATAACAGTCTTGGTCAAATCTGTGGTTATAGTAGTTTAGTTTTCGACAGTAGAACCTTAATAATGTTTGAATATTATATTTTAATAATGTATATTAAGTCACTTACAATTTAAATTTATTATATGGTCGAATTTCGACCACTGGGCGACCACTAGTATTAGTTAATAACTGTAATCGTGTCTCTGAATTGCATAGTTATGATACATGTATTTTTGGAAATTTTAATCTTGGATGTATTGAGTGGTCTCTTGATAGTGATTCCCAAAAGTATGCTTATCCAGGTATCTCTACATTAACTGATAGGCTTATAGACTTTGCCAACTTAAATGAACTTAAGCAATTTAATAATATAAAAAATGCATCTGATCGAATTTTAGATCTAGTTTTCACTAATATTCGTAATTGTTTTGTATCGTCGGTTGTATCTTCCCTCGTTAATATTGATAAATTTCACCCTCCTATTACCGCTACCTTTATGGATTTTAAAATAAAAATGTTAAAAAATAACTCAAATAATAACAGATACAATTTTAATAAATGTGATTATAACCTTATTAATAACCATCTTAGTAATATAGAGTGGAAAACTATATTTACTAATGAAATGACAGTTAATGTGATGACTGATAAATTTTACAAAATTTTAAATTCATGTATACAAGAGTTTGTACCTAAATACAAACCAAAGAATTTTAAATATCCTATTTGGTTCAGTCACAATCTTAAGGGATTGATACAAGAGCGAAAAAAAATTGACCTTCGATATAAGAAATATAAGAACCCTATGGACGAGATCTCTTTAAATATATTAAATGAGCGTTGTGAAATACTAGCAAGTGAAAACTACAAATCTTATATAAGTAAAATTGAAAATAATATTACTTTGACTCCGAAATGCTTTTGGTCTTATATTAAAAGCAAGCGTCAAAACAATTGTTCTTTCCCTAATGAAATGACTGATGGAGTGCATAAAGCAATTGGTGGTTTCGAAATTTCAAATTTATTTGCAAAATATTTTTCTAGTATTTACGATTCGTCAAAAAATGTCAACGGCCACTCTTTTAAGAAAACATATATTAAGGCAACTAATACTATATCGCATATAAAGATCTCGAGAGAAGAAATAAACAAAGCACTTAAACTTCTCGACGGTCGTAAAGGAGCAGGGTCAGATGATATACCTCCACAATTTGTTGGAAAATGTGCTGAGTGTTTAAGTAATCCGCTTTTTATTATCTATACAAAATCCTTACAAGACGGAACATTTCCAGCACAGTGGAAGATAGCTAAAATAGTTCCCATCTATAAAAGTAATAATAAAGACAATGTCCTAAATTACCGGCCAATTTCTCTACTAACAACTTTTGCTAAGGTTTTTGATAGTCTTATACTTCCTCATTTGATAACACACTTTAAGCCTCTGATCAGTGACGCACAACATGGATTTATTAAATCTAGGTCTACATGCACTAATTTAGTAGAGTTTACAGAGATCCTGCACAAATCTATAGACGCCAGTCATCAAACAGAGGTTATCTATACTGACTTTAGCAAGGCATTCGACATAGTACCACATGCAATCCTAAATCAAAAGCTACATGAGTATGGGTATACTGGAAAACTACTGCAGTGGCTTAAATCATACACAGACAAACGTAAATTCTATGTTGTAATCTCGGGTCACCAGTCATCGTTACAAGAGGTTCCATCTGGTGTTCTGCAAGGCTCACACCTAGGGCCATTTTTATTTAACCTATTTATAAATGATTTACCAGCGACTTTCGATCACTGCACACCATTCATGTTCGCTGATGATTTGAAATTTCTTAAAGTCGTGCATACCTCCGAAGACGTGGCTTTATTACAAAGAGACTTAGATAAACTTGTAAAATGGAGTAAAGAAAACAGTATGCAACTGAACATTAAAAAATGCTTCCAAGTTACTTTCACCAGGAAACTTAAGACCATTGAATGTGAATGCTATATAAACGGAGTATCTATAGCCAAAGTAGGCATGATCAGAGATCTTGGTGTCGTTTTCGATTCCAAATTAACATTTGAACACCATATATCCGATGTGACTAAGAAAGCTACGAGCATGCTTGGGTTTATTCTGAGGAACTGCAAAATGTTCACACAGCCAAAAACCAAGATATTGCTTTATAATAGTCATGTACGCAGCATTCTTAAATACTGCAGCACTGTTTGGAGACCTCACTATACTTCAAGTTCCTTGCGTATCGAACGAATTCAAAAAAGATTTCTATGGCACTTAGCTAAATTTGAAGGAATCTCTGAAAGTATACCTTCCTATAAAGATAGAACGCAATACTTTAAAATGCAAACATTAAGCGATAGAAGGGACCTGCTAGATTTGTCTTTCCTTTACAAATTATTAAAGTATCAGTTCAACTGTCCTAACCTCTTATCGTTAATCAATTTTAAAGTTCCTTATAAGTATCCGAGAAAGCCCGTATCACTCTTCCAGCCTCCGATTCGCAGAACCGTATCGGCTTCTAACTCTCCTATCCCCCGTTTATGCCGCTTAGCAAATGAATACTCTGCGAAAATTGATATTTTTTGGGAATCACTTAGAAAAATTAAGAAGAAACTCACGCATAAAGCATGTTAACAAAAACTTTATGTACCTAATTTTTGTCAATTTATTCCTCTGTACTGTCTTGTATGTATTTTTTTTTGTCACGGTCCTGTAAAAGTAAATATTCATTTTAACGTATTTCTCACATCAATATTTGCATGTGGTGTTTATCTACCAACATATGTATAGTTCTATATTCTTTCTTAGTGTTAATTGATCTTTTTTACAATGCTGTTCTGTACACATGTGATAAACCAATAAATAAATAAATAAATAAATAAAAAAAAAAAAAAAAGCTTAGCAAAGCTATCGCACTGCAATGACATATCGACTCATGAACAATGTACATTGTACACTCCTCTATCATTCTAGTGCCTGTGCGACAGATATAAAAATACTGTTGCAAATTGTGGAAATTACTCTCTACGAGGCTGTTTAGTTACTGTGAGACAATGATTACGACTAATCTTCATAGTTTCCATATAAATCATAAAGTAAAATACATAAACCTCAAAACTATCATATAGCTAAAAATATTAGTAAAACATCCACAAAGCACACAAGTAGTTGTATACAATTAATTATAACAGCGTAGAGTATTACGGAACAATAAATAAATTATGTAAAGTTAATTGGGCGTATTTAATTTAAGGTAACATTTATATTCAACAGTAGTTTATACATTGTTAATGAGTCTATACACGTTACATATGTGTGTGTGTGTGTGTGTGTTTGTGTGTGCGTCCAACACACATCGCTATAAAGGAAGCGTCTGATAGCGTGTCGCGAGCATTTTACGATTTGTAAACGTTATCTTGTTAACCAGCCCTTTTCTAAATTTATGATTAAAATATTTTGATACATAAAATAAAATAAGTGAGGTCTTTGTTGCGCAGTGGTACAACGTCTGACTGTAAACGCTGTGGTGATGGGTTCAGACTCGCTTTGAGCCTGTGACTAGACAAAATACGGTGTTGAGTTCCACCACTCGAATTCATTGACTCAGTTTTAAATGTAAAGTGAAGAGGGGAGTGTAACGATACTGTGTGCTCTCTGTCTACTTTTACTGTTGTACAATTAAGAGTAGTTAGTGAATGTATGGTTTAACACATTCGCACCGGCTCGAATTTTTATTTGATGCACCGCCAGGCGGCGCTTAAATCTATGTCGCGCTTCATCTGGCGGCGGGTTAATTTCGCGCGCTTATTGTTTCTTCCGTAGTACATTGAGTGCTTACTTTGCAAATTGTGTAACTCGTGTTGTTTTTATATCCTGATCTATGCCGGTAAAAATAACAAAAAGGTGTTGAAAATATATTTTTTTAATTTTCACCTTTTATATATAATTTTAATTTTGCCTATAACATGGATATGGAAATAAGTGATTCGTCTGATGAAAGTGTAAAAAGAGGCAGGAGAAACGCATCAAGATTACGAATACTTTCTTTCTCTTCAGACGAAGATTTTGTTAACGTAACCAGCAACGTTATGGAATATTCCTCGGAGGAAGAGTTGGTTAAGGATAACAATGAAGAATGGCAAGAAGTAAAAGGAAGAACTTCATTAGTAAATGAGTATTCGGACGAAGAAAAATTTTTACGTGAGGATGTTGACTGTAATGATCCTTTTGCTTTATATAAATTATTCTTTACGGATTACATACTAGAGAAGATAGTCAAAGAAACAAATGAATATGCTATACAATGCATAAACAGTTCATCATTTATAAGTAGAACGCACCAACTGCCCTGGCAGCCTGTTACAAAACATGAAATGAATACTTTTATTGGCATTTTGCTGATTATGGGTGTAATGCCATCACCAGATATTAGATTGTATTGGTCTCAAAAGGAGATGTTTACAAACCTACGCATAAAAAAGGCAATGAAACGTGACCGTTTTTTATTGATTCTTAAGTATTTACATTTTTCGAACAATACCACTGCCAGAAATGAAGATCGGTTGAACAAAATTCGAGACATTATTGAGGCATTTGTGGATACGTTTAGGAGCTCTATTAGACCTGGTAAAAATATCGTCGTCGATGAAAGTATGATTCCATGGAGAGGACGCCTACGTTTTCGTCAATATATCCCAGGCAAGCGACATAAGTACGGCGTAAAGATATACAAATTATGTTTGCCTGAAGGTTATACTTATAATTTCGAAATTTATACTGGGAGAACTGAAACGATCATTGAGAAATCACATGCTCATGATGTTGTAATGAGGTTACTAAATGGCTTATTCTTTGAGGGCCGCATAGTATTTATTGATACCTATTATACAAGTGTCCCTTTGGGAGAAGAACTTCTAGAGAACAGTGCATTTGTTTGTGGTACTGTAAAAATGAACAAAAAATTTCTGCCACCGCAGCCAAAACAGAAACAAAAACGTGGCGAAATTATGAGTTTCAAAAATCGTAGCGGTGTAAAATTTCTAAAATGGACTGACAAAAGACCAGTTTGCATGTTAACTACCGTAAAAAATCACCAGTGTAAATTGGTCCAAGGAACAAATGGTAAAGTAAAGCCTGATGCCGTCTTTGATTATAATGTGGTAAAAAAAGGTGTAGATATGTCAGATCAACTATCAGCGTATTACAGTTGTTTACGAAAAACGATTAAATGGTACCGAAAAGTAATTATACAATTAATATGCGGAACTTCCCTCGTGAATGCGTGGTATATTTGCAAAAAATGGGGGACTAAAAATATGAACATGCTACAATTTAGGGAAGTTATCATTGATCGCCTTTTAGCCAATGAAGAAATAAACTGTCATATACCGTCAGATAAACATATTCTTGAATCATACGAGGGGTCGGCAAGAGAGTTCCGTAAACGCTGCAAGGAATGCTATAAAACATTGTCCAAAACGAAGGGCAGAGATTATGCCACTGCCAAAACAACAAGAGTAAAGACGTTTTGTGGTCGTTGCGAGGGTCAGCCAGCACTTTGCTTGAAATGTTTCAACAAACTACACAAAAAATTATAATTCAATAAGTTACAAATATAATAAAATTGAATTAGTTTGTTATTTTTATTCCTATTAAGTTCCATTTATAATATTATAAGTTATTGAGCAAAAGTTATGTTTATAATACTTTATTAATTAAAACTTTTGTTTAAAATAAACGTTTTTATGTTTTCAAGTGAAATTATCAGTGTTTAATATCGCAATCAAGTGCGAGCCACCGGTGGTACACGCCGCCCGATGGCGCAATGAAGTGCGAGCCACCGGTGGTACACGCCGCCCGATGGCACAATTAAGCGCGAGCCACCGGTGGTACACGCCGGCGTGAACGTGTTAAACAACAACGTGTGAACATGTTTTAAATTATTATATTATAATAGTGGATACGATTTAATAAAAAAAACTTAGTTCGTAAGAGAGTACTTTACCATTAACACTGATCCTAAAGCGGTATTCCAAAAGTAATAGATTATTTTATGATTATACCCCTTTTATTCATTGTGTGATTGCAATCATTACTGTATATCTGCTGTCACTATGAAAGTAAAAGTAGAGACACATTTATGTTGGTGACTATTAAAGAACTTACAGCACTTTTACCATATTTAAAAATATTCAAGTTCAGTGCTCTTCGTAGGAACACATATTGTGGATATATCGTGATTATTTATAACAAACACGAAGAAATATTAAAAATTATAAAAAGATTATAGCAATTCTCAAAATTGGTTTAATATTGACAAAAGCATAAAAGTACATCAAGCTAACAAAATGTAAGCAAACAACAACAAAATGGCCTCATTTCTATATTTTAGTGAAAATAAATGTATTGTTATAAATTTAATAAGTCAGTATTAGTACTTAGGGCTCTCCACTCGTAATAGTAGAAATTGAAACAAATTGAACATTATATAAATAAGAACTAACGCGACAACTTAATTTATGCACATGAAGTACAAGAATATAATTTAAAAATTGCTTGTGATATTATGATTTAGCTATATTTTAAATAATTTAGCTATATTAAGCTATATTAAGCTTTAAATAATTTAGCTATATTTAGGTAAAACAGCGATAAATGTTAATGTGTAATTTTAACAAATTTTATTAGTCTCGTTTAAACTGCAAAGTACATAAACATACATTTGTATCATTTATACTATTTACGAAGATTATTTTTCAGCTTCACGCTGTATCCCGCACGTGTCAGGTCAGGCAGAGAGAGCCAAGTATTGAGATACTTATCTACTTAATAGTAGAGAAGTATCTTAATACACAGACAGACACACATAGACACTTAATATTATTTTTTCAATAGTATTCCGCAGTGTATTTTGAATTTGCCACTAGACAAGTTTAATGTAAATGTTAAAGTAAACATAACATACATTTATACCTGTAAACAATCTATGTATATAATTTATTACGCTGATTATATATATTTTATACAAGCGCAATATTATTTCCCATATCCTGACTCTACATCCCCTGCGCCTGCGAGTTAAAACGCAGGCGCTTGTATTCTCCCGGGCATAGCCCACCTAATGACGCGCTCGTCTTAACGAGCGGAGGTTGAAACCGCGGAAGAGGGCCCATAAAGCCCTGCATCCGTTTCCCTGTCCACGGGCAGGAAGGAAGAAAACAAGCAAGCATTATTTCCCAACTAAGACCTGACGAAACAAGGAGTTCAAGTTCCATTTATCAACTCAACGTTAAAATATGTTAAATACATGTTATACCTATTCTGGAAATTGAAAACATCACCACTGTTCTTGTGGAACGTAAAAAGATACTAAGAATTTATTGAACTGAAAGCGCTTAGTCTGGATTAATTTACCTAAAGCACAGAGCCTGTAGTATATTAATATTCAATGACTATGTTCAAGAAGTTAACGTTGTTTGGCTTCTATTAGTTGTGAACGCAAACATGGGCATTGTTAGATTGCATCATTGTGGAGTTAATATCATGTTTTAACACGCAGATAAATGGGCTACGTTCTAGTAGCAATCGAATTTAGTTTACAAATTTATATCACAAAAATTAAATATTTTTACAATTCTTTAAACTGTTAATGAATAAAAATATTTCTTTAGAAAACTTATTTTAAATTATTCATTTAAAAGTGAAGTACGTTTAGTTATAGATTTTATTATATGCAATAAAATTGTTAACACCATAAAAATATTGTTTCTAAATTTCATTTATAAAAAACAAACGGATTACCAGTTTTATGTAAAAATGTCCAAACTTCCTGCGGCAAGTACCAGACGAGCCGCGAAAATATGTGTCATAAATATGTTAACATTTTTATAATAAATAAATCAAACAGAGGCAGCGAACCAGTGTATAATAAAATTAATTCTTTTTGCGATAGCGATGATGTTTTATATATTTATATACGTCCATGCAGGGTAGGCAGAGGCAACCCGGGAACCTTGTGTTGAGTGGCGGAACTCAACGCCGCGCTTTGCCTTATTACCAATGAAGAAGAATGAAATGCAGAAGAAATATATTATTCAATATATGTATGTACACAGTCATTGTCTGTATACAGACAATCAATTAGTCTTTTGTATATCTAAACATTAATAGTTACAATTTTTAAGTAAATTGTAACCACATCGTATACTTCACTAATAAGAAAGGCATACGCATATGTGATTTTCATATATTTTCTATGTTGTTAGTTGATTTTTATATGCAACACATTATTCATCATCACTTTACCAAAAGAGAGACAAAGAATTTTAAATTACTAGATTAATTGAAGCCATAAACCCATAACAAAATGGCCTCATTTCTATATTTTTAGTGAAAATAAATGTATTTTTATAAATTTAATAAGTCAGTGTTAGTACTTAGGGCTCTCCACTCGTAATAGTAGAAATTGAAACAAATTGAACATTATATAAATAAGAACTAACGCGACAACTTAATTTATGCACATGAAGTACAAGAATATAATTTAAAAATTGCTTGTGATATTATGATATCTTTATCATCACTTTACCAAAAGAGAGACAAAGAATTTTAAATTACTAGATTAATTGAAGCCATACGGAGTCAAAATAATGTCGCATGGATATATAAATAAATATAAAAAATTGAGCTCAAGCGTGTAACTGAATGCGACAGGTTGTGAATTCGATTCCCAAATAAAGAGACAAAATATTTTTGTATAATTTGTCGCTCTGGTGACAAGGTAAAGCGCGGCGTTGAGCTCCGCCACTCGGCATGCAATGCCTCAAATTGGGCGGAATCTTGGGAAAGGAACATATTGTCCTTACTATGAAGAAAAAAAATATAATCAGTAAATATCAGTCTATTTACTTACAATAAATATCACTAACTTTTCTAGTTTCATAAAGGTATGTCAATAATAAATTAAAATATTTTATTGTATTTTTAACATAATAATATTAAGAAGAGGTACAGTTGTTATGATGAAACATTGCTGCTGATTGTTTAATATTTTATAAACATGAAACACTTTTAAACGGATTAATCGCGTATATTGAATGGTAAATATTTTTGGGAAACCCGACGTTTCAAACACTTTACAGTAGTCCGTGGTCACTGGTAGACTCACGGGTAGGTTTACCATTCAATATACGCGAGTAATCCGTTTAAAAATCTTTCATTCAAAATGTGTAACAATCGCGAAAATCAAAGAAGTTATTCCATAAATATGTATATACAATAACATTCTATAAATCTATTCACAGTTAAATTTTTTTGTTATTATCTTTTATTTTAGGCTCTGACGATACAATAACTATACTACAGTTTTCTAATAAAAGATTGAGGCGATATTACTTTCTACTCATAATAAATTTTGATCAACAAGGGACTAGTGACTTTACTACTAGCAAATATGATTACATGTAATATGTATTCAACAAATTAGAGCTGAAAAAATGAAAATGAGAAAGCAAATATTTTATGTTGGTAGCACCTATGTAGGGAAATTTTAACAAATTTCTGCTACCTAATGATTACTATTAATAGCGCAATACTAATTCTAAAGTATTATTCCACACTTAGGAAAAAGCGTATAAAAATTGAACATAGCAGGACTTGGAACAAATATGAATGAATAAGCGCTTTCAGTTCATGGAGCTGTGTGGTCTGCGACCGCAGAATGTTGCCCAAACTCTAGAGACTGATATATATTTTTTATTTTTTTTTTATTTTTTTAGCTTCATGCTGTATCCCGCACGAGGCAGGGTAGGCAGTGGGAACCCGGGAACCTAGTGTTAAAACACTCCGTTCCAAATCCGTTCCCCACTTTTCACCAATCTTAGGGCAGGACAACATATAAAATTACAGCATAATGCATAATTAATCATATCTTTGGTAGTAAAACTTAGAAATTTCATTTTTTCTGCTCTCTAAGGAACGTTAGACGTAAACATTTGTTGTTAATTTTATTACTTTTTTAATGGAAAAGACAAGGCAAACGAGCGTACGGCTCACATGATGGTGAATGATCACCGTCGCCCACGGCCCCGTGTAACACCAGGGGAGCTACAGGAGCGTTGCCGGCCTTTAAGGTGGAGGTAGGCGCGCTTTTTGAAGGTATCCATGTCGTATCGATCTGGAAATACTGCCGCGGGTAGGTCGTTCCACAAATGCGTGGTGCGTGGAAGAAAGTTCCTACGAAACCACACACTAGTCGATTGCTACGTGTCCAGATGGTGTGGAAGGTACGGTAGCTTGTGACGTACTGTGCGGTTGGAAAATTTGGCGGCAGGAACCAAGTCAAACAGCTCTCCAAAACACTACTCGTGATAAATGCGGTAGAGAATGCACAGGGTGGATACGTCTCTACGCAAAGCCAAAGTGTCACAGAGATTATTGGGTCCCCAATGATTCGAACGGCTCTACTTTGTATGCGATCAAATGGTTCAAGCTGATACTGGGGTGCACCAGCCCAGAGGTGAGAACAGTATTCCATATGAGGCCGAACCTGGGCCCTATACAGGGCCAAATTGACATCTCCGCACAATCTTGATGAATGAAGCCTGTCGTGGCGCAGCGGCACAAGCATGTGACTGTAACCGACAGGTTATGAGTTCGATTCCCACTCGAGGAAATGAAATATTTAATAATTTTCACTTGTTGTTTATTGTTTCCATTTCTTCAACATTATAAGAGGAAGCTGGAGGACAAAAACATGCCTATAATCAGAGGACTTACTGTTTGTATCTCATATTTACGTTGTCTTTTTATTAAAACATTTAATACACAGTAACTATGTGTTATTAGAACTTCCTCTATACTATTGTATTACTAATTTTCAGATAATAATAGAGATTGAAACGAACTAGACCTTATGTAGTTTACTTATTAGAAAAGGCATTAAACTTAACAGAACAATCACGTTATCCGAACCCGGACATGTGTTATAATAAACTACATCTATCTATTTTATCTTTTACACAGGATTTTAATCTTTATATTGTTTACTACAAAGTATATAAGTGTAACAAACATACATTTTGTACTATTTTTTACGATAAATATGTGGACAGAGAAAAGTAAGATATAGTACAGTTGTAGTTAATTTAATAACGAGTAGAGAATGTTAATATTTTATTAAGAAAATGAATTATGGTACTTTGCGTTAATAGAAAAAATATAACATACACTTTCGTATACTATATAATTACATACACTTTGTATAAAGTACTCCACGTTGCTATGGTAACGCTTATTGTGGACGTCAATTTGTCACAAAGGCATTTCTTTAGTTCAGGAAATCGAATTCCGAAACTTTTGCAACGACATAACAGTTTACCACAGTTTAATTGTACAATGAGACCTCAAAATGCTTATGACAGTTGCGCTTTGAATACAAACAAAATACAAAACTAAGTTAAGCGTTTGAGAAAATACGCCTCTATAGAGGAAATTCCTATGATTACATCGAAATAGAATCGTTTTAATATTAGTGCTTTACGTGACTTAGCATTTAAGTAGAAAAATTAAGCCTCACGTCATTTTAAGACGCAGCTAATCCAGTGAAACTTCTACAACTTTGACTTACTTTATTTATATGTAATAATACACAGTCCCATATGCCTATATAAAAAATATTACAAATTGTAAATTGCTAGTTTATTTACATTATTTTGGTATTTCTTTTTTCAGTTCTAACGGAACGCCGCATGTACCAAGGTAAGAGGTAGGCCAGAGTGAACTTGGGAACCTAGTGTTAAGGCACTCTGTTTCGTCCCCACTTGCCGCCAACATAGCAGGCATTGCATGTTAAGTGGCAGAACGCCGCGCTTTGCCAGGGCCAGGGCGAAGAAATGAACATATTAAATATTTATTTTGAAATTATGAAATATTTAATTTCCTCGAGTGGGTATCGAACCCACAACATATCGTTCACAGTCACATGCTTGTGCTGCGACGCTACGACAGGTTGATTTAACATTTTGTTTTTAAACACACATTTATGATTTTTTATTAATTAAAAATATATATTTCGTTAAGCATTACACTTACTTTAAGCGAAAGTACGTAGTAAATATTCTATATAGTGTTTAGTAATATCTAATTTTGCTAACGTTTATAAAATAACCTTAGTTAACTATTCAACGAAGTGTCACACGAATATTAGCTTGCCTGATCTGGTTGTTGCAAGTTACTTTTACGTCTGTGTGTAAGTGTGAGAAACTGCCGTAATTAGAACTTGGCATATGTTTGTTTTTAAATGATCAAACAATCCATAAGCAACTTCGCCCGTTTAAATTGATAAGTCACAATTATAAGTTTCTTATAGTTTATATGTGTAATAAATTATTTTGTTTCAATTTTGTGCAAGTTCTTGCCAAGCTGTGTCTACGAGCACTGTAGAATAGATCAAAAAAATATATAACAGGCGATTCAATTTATATTTTTTTACAAATTGCAGATATAGTGTATTTTGTATTAAATTAACTACAAATATAACTTTGTAGTTTCTTTTTGTATAGAAGTCTACATACGTTCAATGAAATTTCCATATCTTTCATAATAGAAAATACCACTGTTTGAACCACTAAGTCCCAATAACATTGTGTAGTAAAATTTTCCTTCATTACTATAGAGTGTGTAGAGGCCTGTCGTGGCGCAGCGGCACAAGAGTGTGACTGTAACCGACAGGTTCTAGGTTCGATTCCCAGTCGAGGAAATATAAAAATAAAATATTTAATATTTTCAATTTAAATATTTATTGTTTCATTTTTTCGCTCTGGTAATAAGGCAAAGCGCGGTGTTGAGTTCCGCCACTCAACACGCAATGCCTCAAATTCGGCGGAAAGTGGGGAACGGAAGTGGAATGGAGTGTCTTTACACTAAGTTCCCGGGTTCCCTCTGCCTACCCTGCCTAGTGCGGGATACAGCGTGAAGCTGAGTGAGTGAGTATGTAAAGTAATTAACTCGAATTATACGTGCATTTTTGTAGATATAAATATGAACTTTGTTTCAACATTTTGAGATACAATTTATTTCTCTCTCAGGTTTACATTTCACTCTTTACTTCCCGCACATGGCAGAGTAGGCAGAGGGAACTTGGTAACCTATTGTTAAGACGATCCGATAAAAAGCTATAAGGTAATGAACATTTTCACAAACAATGTAAGAGTATGTGTTTACATCATTTATACCTTATAACTATGTACATATGTTAGCCTTTAATTCTGGTAAACGAATGAATAATAAAAGTCATAAAGTAGGGATCGTTTTGAGGGATGTGGTAATGTGGCTGATTACCGTCCGATCATTAGTGGTGCTCATTAAGTAGGGCTGGAAATTACGAGCAATTTACAAATATATATATATATATATATATATATATATATATATATATATATATATATATATATATATATATATATATATATATATATATATATATATATATATATATATATATATATATATATATATATATATATATATATATATATATATATATATATATATATATATATATAATATATATATATATATATATATATATATATATATATATATATATATATATATATATATATATATATATATATATATATAAAATATGAATTTAACTTATAGAGACATTTGCTGATTTAGAAAGATAATTATTTAGTATTATTACTGGAATATAGGAATATATCCAAAGTCTCCAACGATATTATTTTTATTTGACAACTGTCAATTATCAATTCTGGAGTAAAAACTAATGGAATGCGAAAGTTTAAAAGATGGGCTCTGTTCTTTTTTCCATTCTGCGTCCGGTGATGTTTTGTACCATTGTAACACAACCGGGAAAAGTGAAAAGTCAGACTAGAAACAATGACTCAAAAGTAAGTAAATGTTGTTGCCCTTCGCCGGAATCGAACTTAACTCTTCCTAAACCATGTACGAAACGAATTATAACAGAGATTTTACCGATATTGAAAGAATTTATTGCAAAGTGCGTTGCCTATTACTATTAACTTACATAATTAATATAGAATAATGCACACGTTCTTAATATTACGTAAGTAAGAAAATATTATTTAATATCTAAAAACTGCGAGTATTTAAAATGAAATTACTCATATTAACTTAACTTCACGCTACATCCCTAGCGGGGTAGGCGGAGAGCTCGAAGCGACCAACATAACGGTAAATAACTAATATTAGGGCCGCCAAAAGAAACGTAATCCTATGTGAGTGTTCATATGTAATGAACATAAGTTTGTCACAGGTTGCCCAAACAACTTTAAAATATATATTTATTAATTAATATTTTCACACATATATGTATGTGAGACCTGTTGTGACTCAGGGGCACAAGCGTGTAGTCACTAGTCACGTTTGCAGTCGGAACTGTGTCAGGTAGTGCGTTTGATCCCCATTCAAGGAAGTTAAATATTTAATACTTTCATTTCTTCACTCTAATAATAAAGTAAAAGCGCAGAGTACTTCTTCGTTATTCACTGAAAATTATCGTTACAGTTCTAAATATAAACAAAGATACCTTTATAATATTTGCATTATACTGACATTTTAAATGCATCGCATCGCATTCGCATCATATAATTTTTATCTTTTAATTATATCCTTGCGTCTTTTAATCTGTAATTCGCTACATAATTTTGAAAGAGTAATTGCACACAAAATGAGGGTAAATCAAGCCCCTCATTTTGCATGACGCGTCGTCTGCGCCACGCTTGTCTTTGTGAACGAGCTCCTGCAGGCTCTACATACATGCGGAACAATAGAAATATAATTCATAACTGAAATTACGAAAAATGTATGTTTATATAACACACAACAAAAATAATTTTAAACAAAAGTTAATATTTATGTGATGTTAGGTATCTTCTAATGTTTCAAGTATATACAAAGGAAAGGTTATTTATGAACGAGAAGTATGATTTTATTTATCGTTGATTTGTATTGAACACGCGCAATTTGATGAACTCTCTCTCTCTCTCTCTCTTTTTTATCCTCAAAACGTTAAGAAATGGAAACTATAAGCACTTAATATGTGCCTGAGAATAAAACATATTTATACAAAGATTGACAAAGTATCTAACAAAATTGTATATTTAAAAAGCAGATGATATTCATTATTCCAGTCATAAAACATATCGGACGAAACAATAAAGAATTAAGCGGCTATTTACGGTTCACTGGTATACTGTAACATGGTGTGTAGGGATAATCAACGACGCCATATCCATAAATCTGTTGTTGATGAAGACAGCCCAGAAAAAGTCTGGAATTTTCTTAAGACACTTGGAGTTGGGAAAGCTAAGCAATACAACAATCCTTGTAATATAGATTTGAATAAACTTGGAGTTCGGAAACACAAAAACAAACATTTTTCTCCTTGTAGTACAATTGATGTAACCACAAAATTAAGTTCTTTAAATCAATTTCGCGCTTTGCCCACTCATAAAAATCCTATTTTTGTTTTCGCTCAATTCACCGAAAGTGATGTCAAAGATAATATACTGGCGATTACTTCTGATGGTGTTGGCTCTGATTGCATTAGTCGTAAGATGATCGTACCAATCCTTGACATTGTTGTCCTAGCTCTAACGAGAATTCTTAATTTTTCCATAAGTACCTATGTCTTTCCTTCCACTTGGAAAGAGGCCCAAGTGACACCTCTGCCTAAAAACCGAAATCCTCCCTCCATGTCAGATTACCGACCTATATCAATCGTACCTTTCCTATCAAAATTCCTTGAACGCCTCGTAAACCAACAATTAAGTAAATACTTTATAAGCAACAACCTATTTAATCGTCTACAGTCCGGTTTCAGGCCTGGTCATAGTACGACTACTGCATTGGTCAAGGTTTCAAATGATATTCGCTCAGGAATGGAAAATCACCAAGTAACCTTAATGATTTTACTTGATTTTAGTAATACATTTAATACTATAAATTTTGATATTTTACTAGCTATTATGTATTCTCCTAACATATCTCCTAAAGTGATTGATTGGTTTCACTCTTACTTGTCTGGTCGCCAGCAACGTACCTGATTTCAGGATTCTTACTCTGAACGGTGTCCGGTGCTTGCTGGTGTTCCACAAGGTGGTGTGTTGTCTCCTCTCTTATTTTCTCTTTTTATTAACTACTTCTGTCACTATCTAGCTTCTCCCTACCACCTCTTTGCTGACGATCTTCAAATTTATCGTCAATGTTCTTTACACGATCTCCTAAATTCTATAACAGCACTATCAATAGAAGTTGCAAATATATCAACACGAAGCAAATCTTTAGGTCAGATAATAAACCCCAAAAAAACGCATGCTATTATAATAGGTAGTCCAAGACTTCTTGGACAAATTTCAGTAAACGATCTACCTAATAAATCACTTGATGGAATAAAAATGCCTTATACTGATAAGTTGAAGAATTTAGAAATTATATTCGACCAACATCTATCTTGGAACCAACAAATCAGTGAAGCGAGTAGGAAAATATTCGCAGCCGTTGCGTCATTACGTCGATTACGTAACTTTCTACCTATCCTTACTAAAGTTGCGCTGGCACAGTCACTCCTGTTACCAATTCTTGATTACACAGACTGTTGTTATCTAGACTTAAAAGAGGAGCAATTAGATAAACTTGAGCGTCTCCAAAACATGCATACTGTTTATTTTTGGACTGCGCAAATACGATCATATTTCTAAATTTCGTAAAAAACTTTAGTGGTTCCCAGTTCGCCTTCGCCGGAATACTCATATTCTTTGTCTTCTATATAATATTCTATTCAATCCATCTTCCCCTACATACCTCAAAGAACGATTTAGATTTTTATGTGAATCACATGATTTCTCCCTCCTTGCCTCTTAAAATCCCTAGCCACTCTTCTTCCTACTAAACGAACTCCTTTTCTGTAAAATCTATACGCTTGTGGAACTCTTTACCCGTAACAATCAGACAAGCTCAAACTTTAAAGACCTTTAAAAAAAGACTAAAAGAATATCATATGACACTTTGAGAATCTTTATTGAGAAATTTAATTATTACGTTTACTTTTACTACTATATCCCCATATTTATATTACATTGTATGTTTGTATGTATGTCTTTATGTATATATGTATGTATGTATGTATTTATGTTTCGTGTGTTTTTATGTATATAGATTTTCATATTTGAATATATTTATATATATAAATGTACTCAGTACAACCCTCCCAATTTAATTTATTCTCTCCTCTACCCCAAGGTTGCCTGGAAGAGATTGCTCACTTAGCAGCTATAATGTATTTTTTGTTTTGGTTTTTTTTTTTTTTTTTTATGGAAAAGGCAAGGCAAACGAGCGTACGGGTCACCTGATGGTAAGTGATCACCGTCGCCCACGGCCCCGTGTAACACCAGGGGAGCTACAGGTGCGTTGCCGGCCTTTGAGGTGTACGTAGACGCGCTTTTTGAAGGTACCCATGTCGTATCGACCTGGAAATACTGCCGCGGGTAGGCCGTTCCAGAGATGTATGGTGCGTGGAAGGAAATTCCTACGAAACCGCACAGTAGTAGATTGCCACGTATCCAGATGTTGTGGATGGTATAGTAACTTGTGGCGGACTGTGCGGTTAGAAAATTCGGCGGCAGGTACCAAGTCAAACAGTTCTCCAGAACACTCCCCGTGATAAATGCGGTAGAGAACGCACAGTGAAGATACGTCTCTACGCAAAGCCAAAGTGTCAAGCCCCTTACAGATCATTGGGTCCCCAACGATTCGAACGGCTCTACGTTGTACGCGATCAAATGGTTCAAGCTGATACTGGGGTGCACCAGCCCAGAGGTGAGAACAGTATTCCATATGAGGCCGAACCTGGGCCCTATACAGGGCCAGACGGTGTTTTGGCGTGAAATACTGTCTCGCTCTGCTGATGACCCCCAGTTTCTTCGAGGCCAACTTGGCCTTGCTTTCCAGATGATCGCGATACTGGCAGTCGTTCGAAAAGCTGAGGCCCAATATACTGATACAGGACGCGGCTTTAAGGGGAGTGTTCTCGAAAACTGGTGATACGACAAATGGGGTTTTTTTAGTGGTTAACGCGCAGACTTGTGTCTTCCGGGGGTTGAATTGAACTAGTTTCTTTTCACCCCATACGGAGACATTGTTGAGGGATGCCTCAACGGAAGACACAAGTTGATTTCGGCACTGGTCGACGTTTTCCCGAGAAAGCCTTGCACGGCCGGAGTATACAGCGTCCACAGTACTATCATCCGCATAACAATATATGTTAGAGTCCTCCAACATATCATTGATATGCAGAAGAAATAGCGTAGGGGACAGCACGCAGCCTTGGGGGACGCCAGCGTTCACGGGCATGAATTCAGAGCAAAAACCGTCGACAGCGACCTTGATGCTGCGCCCAGTGAGAAAGCTAGCGATCCACTTGCATAAATTCTCGGGAAGCCCGTAAGATGGAAGTTTCGCAAGGAGCGCCCCATGCCACACACGATCGAAGGCCTTCGCCATGTCCAGACTAACTGCCAGGCCCTCTCCCTTACTATCAATAGCTGCAGCCCAGCGGTGGGTTAGGTAAACCAGAAGATCACCGGTTGAGCGACCCTGACGAAAGCCATATTGGCGGTCGTTAATCAATCGATGATCCTCTAGATAAACCAAGAGCTGGCTATTGATTAAGCTCTCCATAACTTTGGAGAGCAGGGAGGTGATAGCAATAGGCCTGTAGTTAGTTGGATCGGAGCCATCGCCTTTTTTCGGGATCGGGTGGATAAGAGCGCTCTTCCACGAATCCGGGACTACGCCAACTGAGTAGGAGTGCCGAAATAGACGGGTTAGTACCGGAGTCATCTCAGGAGCACATGAACGGAACACAAAAGAAGAAATTAAATCTGGCCTACTCGACTTGTGTATGTCCAAGAAGAACAGAGCTCGCCTAATAGCTTTCTGACTGATTTCAACGTCAGGCATTGAGCTCTGACACTGCGGGATTGTTGGCGGCGTTGCTCCTTGGTCATCCATAGTCGAGTTTGAGGCAAAGAGAGCGCCCAGAAGATCGGCTTTCTCTTTCGCGAAGATGTCATTCTCCGTGCGCAGCGGCGGAAGCGAAGGCTGGTTAAAGTTGTTTAGTGCAGCCTTTGAGAGGGCCCAAAACTGGCGAGTTCCCGACGGGTAACTCTCAAGCTTCTCGCCGATTTTAGCGATGTGCTCGGACCTTGCTCTGGCAATTTGCCACTTAAAGCACCTAGAGGCAAGGTTGTACTTTCTTTTTAAGGTTTTCACCTTTGGATCCTTAGTGACAAGTGCCTTGGCCCAGGTTCGATATGCCTCGCGCTTGCCAGAAGCAGCAAGTTTGCAAGACGTATCAAACCAAGGCTGTGACTTGCCACCGATTGGCACTACATAGCTAGAAATGTAAAGTTCCATACCCTGCAGAACCACGTCGGCACCAACCAACAGCAGCGGCACAAGCACTAGGATCATCAGAAGAGAAGCAAACCGGCCCCCAGGGATAAGATGAGAAAAATGTGCGCATCTCATCCCAATCTGCTGACTTGTAGTGCCAGACACGACGAGTCGCTGATGTTCTGCGACTGACGCGGTTAATAGGCACAGCACTCCGTACCAGGCAGTGGTCAGAAGACCCTAGGGGGGCATCGACAACAACCTGGTATTGTTCTGGATGTGAAGTCAGCAGAAGGTCCAGTAAGGAGGCGTTGTGGTTGTCCACGTCCGGGATTCGCGTAGGCGACTCAACCAATTGGGACAATCCATTCGCCATAGCAAGGTCGAATACAGCTCTCCCCGCGTGGTCGGTGGTGCGTGAACCGAGCCAACTGGCATTATGTGCATTAAAATCGCCCAGTATCACGACCTCTGCGGTGGGGATCTGTGAGAGCGCATCGTCAATAGCCGATTGCAAGTGCTCCATGAGCCGATCCGTTTCTGCATTACCACTATGGGACCTGTACAGGCATGCGTAGATTCGGACACGATCGTCCATGTCCACACGGAGCCAGATGGTGGACAGGTCCCGACCTTCAAAATTGACAAGACGACGGAAACTCACGTCCTCCCTTACAAACACAGCAACCCCGGCATGAGGTATAAAATTATGCTCTATTTTGTAGCCGGGGTATTGAAGGTAGGCAGTGTCGCTCGGTCGGGCAATCTGGGTTTCCGTCAGAAATAACAAGGCCGGCTGTGCCGTCTCAAGATGGTGGTGGACGGCATTCAGATTTGAATGTAGGCCCCTGATGTTGGTAAAGTCAATGCTGAGAGTATCAGGGGCTGCCGTGGAACGTACGCCTCGTTTGCCTTGTAAAATGCGCGGTACTGTGCCCTCCCCAGAATTCGAAGGGCGGCCTGAGTTTGATGACTCAGGGAGGGTTGGTTGGTGTACAATAAAGAGTATTTTATTCATTCTTACTCGTATTCTCTTATGCGCTTTGCTCGGATATATTGTCTCACCACTTCCGGCAATCGACAAACGTATGTCATATCCGCCGGGATTTCAAATGAACTATATATATGTAAAAATACATTAGTAATCCTAAATCTATACATATAATAAATCTGTAGGAAAGTATTTTTTGTACATTGATGAAATTGAAAAAAAAATAGCCAGCGTGTGAAAAGATAAGCAACAGAACCCATTTCCATCATTTTTGTGTTTTTTTTGTCTGTTTGTATGTTTGTTTGTGCGCACATCACGTAAAATCTACGAATTCAATGCAGACAATGTTTATATACAAAAAATATACGCAACTTGAGGTATAACTTAGTTTTTGTTTCATCGAAATCGGTTCACTCTTTCCAAAGATATGATTAATTTAGTGAGTTCAAGAAGTAAAATATTACGTTACGCAATTCAGTATAGTACTTGCAACGATGTCTATACTAATATTATAAAGATGAAGAGTTGTTTGTTCGCTTGAACGGGCTAATCTCAGGATGTACTGGTCCGATTTGAAAAATTCTTTCAGTATTAGATAGCTCATTTATCGAGGAAGGCTATAGGCTATATATCATCACGATAAGACAATAGGACCGGAGCACTAATTAAGAATGTTTCTAAATCGGGGGATTTTTCCTAATTGAGAGTTTCCGCTGCGTGCGTTGCGCAAAAATCGTGTATGATAGAATTGTTATCTTTTTAAACTTTTTAAAAAAAGTCCGCAACAGGATATATCTATATTTTTATGCTAACCAATTTGTTCTAAAATTATGCATTATTTGCGAAGGTGTTTTTATAAACAATTCTTAACTTTCTCATACCCCTAAGTGGTAAGGGTTGAACAAACTTAACATGTTTCCCTTCTTATGGCAAAACAACGTTTGCCGGGACAACTAGTTAGTAATAATTTGAGGCCTGTCGTGGCGCAGCGGCACAAGAGTGTGACTGGAACCGACAGGTTCTGGGTTCGATCCCCAGTCGAGTAAATGAAATATTTAATTTTTTTATTTTATAAATTTAATGTTTCATTTTTTCGCTCTGATAATAAGGCAAAGCGCGGCGTTGAGTTTCGCACTCAACACGCAATGTCTCAAATTCGGCGGAACGTGGTGAACGGAAGTGGAACGAAGTGTCTTAACACTAGGTTCCCGGGTTTTCTCTGCCTACCCTGCCTCGTGCGGGATACAGGGTGAAGCTATGTGTAATCCGTTACATTATAAATAGCATTAATTTAAAAGCCTCAAAAATTTATTTTTTACTTTAAGAAATTTTACTTTAAGAAAGTGTTTATACCACTTTGCCAAGATGAGGTAATGATATTTAATATGTTTTTTTTTTTTATTTTACGTTTCTGTTAATAGTGGCAAGTATTTGATTGACTATAAAATACAAAAACAACAATACAAAATACATATGTAGTACAATAAGTTAAAAACATATGCACAATATAATTAAAATACGTCTTGTATCTATTTGTCCTTTCTTAGAATAATGGTTAAAAACAAACAATTAGGAGCCAAAGCAGCTTATCCACTCCTATTCTGATAGATTCACTGCCATCATTTTTTTTTTAGTAAGTCTTTTGTTTTATTTTACACGCGATATAAAAATGAATTACTTGGTAATAATATTTAAAATGTATTAGATCTTATCAGGAAAGAATGAGAAATTAAAATTAAAGATACATTTGAAATTCTTAGACATCCTTATATATTATCTACGGTTAAAAATAATTATGGTTTTTAAAAGTTTCTATCAATTTTCTGATATTAAAAACTCATAAAGTATCTATGATAGTTAAAAATAACCGTCCACAATACAAAACAAGTAAGAGACCACATCGACTAATTGAATCTGTATAATAAATAAAAAGTTGGGAAAAAAGTTAAAGTATAAATATTGTAATTATTATTATTTTATTTTATTTTCAATGTTTACATATGTTCATTAATAAAAGACATGAAAGATGTAACTCTAGCGTACGCAGCAGGATGGCCGACTTCACAGCCTCCTCTATTAGGATGGAGTCCGAAAGAAGTGAGTCCCACCTAAAATTTAAATGCACAAGTGATGTTACTGTAATCATTTATTTATATTTATATGTCGTACTTTATCGTACGCTACAAATGGAGATAAAAATCTATCTTATCATTACATAATTAACGATTTCCTCCACATATTCTTTAGATAATAAAAATAAAATCAAAATAATTAATGACCGGTGTAAATATACATACAATATTTATAATTGAAAATTACAAATATTGTATGGTAATGATACATTTATAAACTTACCATTATTATACAGATACTGCAGTAAACAAAATATTAATAGTATAGTTTTTGGTTTTGATAAGAATAAACTTACCAGAACAGCACTTGAGTTTCTTCGAACTACGAGCGGACCGCCAGAGTCTCCTCTACAAGTACTGGCTGGTCCCTGAGTACAAATGTTGCTAGACTGAATAATTAATGGGAACCTCAGCCAGCATCGTGTGTTAGAAATTATATTCATGTTGGCAAAACTGAGGAATTGATTATTTTGGACACCACCATCTGAAATATGAGATATAGTTTTTAAGTCAAGTTTAAAACTATATGTAACGTTTTATTTTACATTATGTAATAATTTATAATAAATTATATGTTTTACATCTTATCTTATCGCACGTACAATGAGTCATGCGTGTAGTACGAGAGATCACACGTGACTTGTTGTAACGTTCCGACTTAGCCAAGTGTGCTAGCGAGAGCGCGAAACAAGCGATAGAGAGCGGATGTTATATTATATAGTAGGTCACTGACTCACTCAGCTTTACTCGGTATCCCGCACATGGCAGGGTAGGCAGAGGAAACTTCGGAACCTAGTGTAAAGACACTCCGTTCTTCACTTTCCGCCGAACTTGAGAAGCATTTCCTGTTAAGTGGCGGAACTCAACGCCGCGTGCATTGTACCAGAGCGAAGAAATGAAAACATTAAAAATTTAAATTGAAAATCGAACCCACAACCTGTCATTTACAGTCACACGCTTGTTCCGCTGCGCCACAACAGGCCTCAATAATAATAATAATTCCTCAATAATTCTTTAATAGTAGGTACTTGTAATTATTTTTGTTTAACTGAGGTAAAAAAATATAACAATTGCAAATAATTAAATTAATGTTAATTTATCTAAAACATTATATATTGTAATTGTAATTATAAATTAACTTATATTTTTTTATTTAATGTTAATAACGTTAATTTGAGCCACACCTTTAAAATAATTTTGAAAAAATATTTAAAACTAATCGCTTAGTAAGTTGCAACAAATCGTTAAGAATTTCGATGTAGCTTAATAAGAACGTATGACTCAGTGGTCAGAGCGCTTGAACGATTTCCACGATCCTTATACAGATCGTACACGTAAATTAACACAATAATTACTTATATACATAAAACTTACTTCCCCGAGCTCCGTAACCAGACGCAGTAGCCGTTTCACCAACAAATAACTCATTCAGTAGTGACCCAGTAGGCAAAGCAACGACGTTAATGTTATCTGGAATATAAAAAATACATCTTAGAAATAAGAATGAAATCAATAATATTAATGATATACCTTATTAGATATATATATTTTTAATTTACCGGAAAGTTCGACAGGAAAACGTAGAGATACGGCGGCGATATCGTTACGTACATTTGATGGTGACCAGTTGGGATGCGTCACAACGTCCCTGGTTGCAATTCTTGTACCACCTGTAAATATAGTTTGTGATCCGAGAACAACTGTAAACAAAGAAGCTTGATTCCGGCCATCAAACCAGCAGTGAGCCGCGGTTAATAGGCGATTGTTTTTAACTAGGACAGCTCCACATATCGCTGTATTGAATGGAAGGCTTATTACTAAGCCAGCCTGAAAATAACACAATAAGCAGTTAAAATATGAAATTGTTTTTTTACGATGTTTTACTTCTAGTCTAAACACAGACGCTTCGCTATCATATGAAGGTTAGTCAGGGCGTTAGTATGCTATGCTTTCAGCTTTTACATTACTCTTAACGTATTTTAACATTACAAAAAGAAACAAAGAATAACTTCTTTGATTCGAATTTGAAAATATCGACCCAAAAACAATCAATAACATTTTCTCTGAATTACCATTGAAATAATACACTTAGAATTCTTTTTACGCTTTGTCTCTCGCACATGGCCGAGTAGGCAGAGGGAACTTGGAATCCTAGAGTTAAGACACTCCGTTCCGTTACTCACTTTCCGCCGAAATTGAGGCTTTGCATGTTTAGAGGCGGAACCCAACGCATCGTTTTGCGTTAAAGCAAAGCGAAGAACCAGAACGAAGAAGAGAAAATATTGAATATTTAGTATTTAATTTTTCGAGTGGGGATCGAACCCATAATAGCGGTTAATCAGCAAGCTGCAATGACAATGTGATATATGTTGCAGGACCGACGGTTGCTGGAGCAGACGAGTACTAGAGTGGAGATCGCGTCTCGGTGGATTACCGAGACGCGATATCTACTCACACACCAGCTGGTCAGCTGGTCCGATGACATTTTTTAAGATAAGAGGACAAAAAGATAAAGGACCTAACAATGTGGCACGGTTTAGGAGACTTATTTTCAGCAGTGGACTATCATTGGCTGATGATGGTGAATAAGATGTAATATGCTGACTTTTTGGAAAAAAATATAATGGACTTTTAAGCTTAGTATTTAGTATCGCTTTACCTGGTAAGGGAATTCTCCAAGTGATGCAGGGTTGCCATTAAAAATTCGTGAATGAGGATTTTTTAAATATTCTTCTTCACGTGCACGAAGTTGTTCAGCAGCTGGAACACCGAATCTTGTAAGGTATCCATAGGCAGTATTGTAATCCGGAAGATCGGCGGTAACAAATGCCGCTAAAGCGAGAAGTATCACTGTTAGTTTCATAGTGGCAATGAAGTCAATGATTTTGATCAATTTAACACTACTTTTATACGAAAGGCGAAGATAAAGTTCTGATTAGTATATCAATTACAGAGACTTAATTTTGTAATGAATACTTTGATAAATATTGATAGGTATTCAACGTCATCGTTATACACCTAATTAAATAGAATCGGCATGATGGAGTTATATATTTTATTTTATTCAGTTTTTATTCAATTTTTCCTATATAACCTTTCAATTTGGTTTTATGTATCATAGGTCATAGGTACTCTTATCTTATCGATAAAACAAACAGTAGAATTAAAAGCAGTTATTCGTCTTCTTGTACATTATATACGAAGAAGAATAACCGCTTTTAATTCTACTGTTTGTTTTATTTTTGTGTTTATTATATACTTGTACTTATAGTTTGTGTCACAGGTGGAAGTCAGGGGTATCAGTCTCAGTTTTTTGACCGAAAGTTACGGTGAGGCACACGGGTACGCGACCCCGGCTCCCCGAGCTTCTACTGTCTTCGCTCCTCAATATTTCAGGCTGTAGTATCCTATTCCCTTTGTATCCTTTCCCACTCTTACCGTGTCATATTGCGATTTTCCTTCTTTAGGTTCAACAAAAGCAGTTCCCTCCTGCTAGTCAAAAAAGTCTTTTTCGACGGCGAGGGTAGTAGCCCAACCCAGATAGCGTAAACGGGCCTGGCTTAGTCGGCGATCTAGCAAGGCAACGTGGATGGCCCAGCGTGATGGTAGAGGGCGCGAGCAGTTACCGTTGGCCAGACACTGCATCCAATCGTTCCTCTGATCGTAGCGGCACTCCGTTCCATTGAAATAAGGAGCGGACGGACGAGACGAGTGCGTCTGTGTTTGCACACACACTTACGTACTATAACATATTCCCACGCAGATGACACCTGGCAATAACACGGACAGTGAGCAAAGACCTACAGCGATGGAGACTGGTGATGGGGTACTAAGCTGGTGATCTTGGTCCCTAGCTGGATCTCTGCACGTGGGCGGTTGGGCTGTGATAGTGGTTTCATGATTTGACTGTGTGTGTCTAAATCGGCAGCTCGCCCATCGACAAAGCAGCCCTATTTAGGGATCACACTGCTTTTCCCAATCCGGGAAGGTCTAGAAAAGGTGACCTAAACAAAATCCGTCTCACTTTTTATTCAGTCGGCTAACCGTGGTCGCCCGGTCACCAGATAAATGCGGTCAAAAGAAACAAAAATACACGAAACCTTTTACTATAGCTGCTTGTGTCCCGAGACAACTTGTGTCCCGAGTTTAAAACTGCGTAGCATAGCATAAATGTACTTGAGCTTACCTGTTTCAGAGCAAGACATAAAATCCAGCGGACCTCTGTACTAGAAATTCTTTATGCAGACGATATTTGCCTTATGGCTGACAGTACGGAGAATCTGCAAAGATGCGTCGACAATTTAGACGACTCCTGTCGAAAATTCGGCCTTGTAATCAGCGCATCGAAAACTCAGATTCTGAAACAGCCCGCAACTGTCTACTTAGGTGGGAAAAAACTAGACGAGCTCAATACTTTTCGGTATTTAGGAAGTGTAGTTCGTAGGTTGCCTTCTGAGCTTAGCTCAGGAAAGCGCAAACCTGGAGGACAATATCTACGCTACAAAGATGTTCGAAAACGCCACTTTACATCCTGTGGAATATCTTGCGATGTTTGAGAGGAGCTTGCTACTCAGAGACCGGAGTGGCGAATAGCATCAAAACGGGCATTAATATTTTTGAGCGCACCTGCATTGAACATCTTGACACCAAACGCCAGCTTCTGAAAACTCCACCCAAGGCCTCCTATAATTACACATATATTGATAGCAGGCAACTTCACTGTGCCGTCTGTGACCGCATCTTTAAAACTAAATTTGGTTTTGCGAGTTGCGTTCGCGCTCACGAACGTCGAACTAATTATTAATAACAGTGTGTCGCCGTCGACGGATACATCTAGGAGGACATCATCATCATCATCACAGGTGGAATAAATATTTTACATAAAAACGACCGTCCGTCAGCGACCGAGCGCTACAAAATGTTGAATAAAGAGATGAGGTGGATGACGAGAACGGAACTTTCTTTATTTCTTTATGTATTTCTCATATAGAACGCAGTATTAGCATTAAATATGAGACAAATATTTGTCCTGCTATATGCAAGATGCAGCGTGCAGCTAAAAAGAGAGAAATCCACATACACCTCATACACAGATAGTTAATTTCTGAAAATTAATGTACACCAAAAATGAGGTTAACATTCAATTAGTAGCAAAATTTTATTTTATAAAAAAGTATTATTAGTTCCTGAATATGGATTAACCCTTGTTAAACATATTTAATAAATAGCATTATCTTCTGCCAAATGATAATTCTAATCAATTATCTTTGGGGAGCGGATATTAAAAAATAGTTCTACAGAGATATCATTCAATCAGTTCTAGCGTATTAGAGTTTTATCGTAGCTTGAGAATTTGTAACTTAGTATGACTCTTAAACGATACATTTTTCATAAAGTTACTAAAGATAAATATAGCATAATACCTAAATATTAGGTTGTCGTTAACAAATTCCTCTCCATGACTGAGGACAAATTGTCTTTAGGACTTCGGGATTGGACTTCGGGAACCAATAAGCTAAAGTGCATTGTATGCAGCTTGGCACTATTGAAACAAATATTTGTTCCTGGTTGAGGATCGCAGTTGCAGCATCAGTTAAATATATTTTCCTGATTCCAATATGGCCATATCTCACAGCTACTGTTGATACCAGATTCACAACCTTTTTATATTAGACTAAACCGTACTCTACACTACCTCATTATAGACCATACAATAATAATTTAACTAAAAGAAAACAACAATGACCAATGAGTGGTGTAAGCCAATACGTATCCACATCATCTCCCAAAAGCTAAACTAAGGATTAGTTTAAAATAGAAAAACGTTCACGAAACAATTATTTTAAAATTAGAAAAAATATTTTTAATTGGTCTGTCTTCATGGAGTGAGACAAAGTGAAATGGGAGTGAAAGTAGGTACCTTGAATATAAATTGCCTGCTTTACGCAGATGATGCAGTGCTTATTGCATCATCAGAAAGCAATTTACAGGCGTTGGTTACCACTCTGAAAGAAGAATTTGCGAATAATAGTCTGAGCCTGAATAATATGAAGGTTCTGATGTTTGAAATAAATGAAGAAAGGACAGTTTGCAAGGTCAGTGTAAATGATACGATATTAGAACAAGTGAATGAGGTAGTATATCTGGGAAGTGTGTTTAACAGAGACGGAAGATATGAAATGGATGTGGAAAGGCGTATTGTTGCCGGTAACAAAGTTAACGGGGCCTTAGCTGCATTGTTGAGACGGCGAAACGTCAGCATAACTGCGCGTTTGGCCGTACACAATGCAGTGTTGGTACTACACTGTTATACAGAAGAAGAATGTAAGAAAGATGAATACTGTAAAGATGCGATCTCTTCGTAAGATATGCGGAGTCAGTTTAGCTGATCGCAGGACCAATGAAGAGATACACAGAATGGTAGGTACTAGCGTGGATGTCACAGTGAGAATGAAGAAGAACGTGCTCCGGTGGTTTGGGCACCTCGAGCGAATGAGTGAAGAAAGAATAGTAAGAAAGATTTATGAAGGAAAAGTGAGTGGTAAGACAGGGATGGGGAGACCTCGGTTGACCTTCGAAAACTCAGTATCGATGATACTGGAGAACCATGAGGACTCCCCGGAGGGCATGTATGAAGAGGCTTATGACAGTGGAAGAGGCAAAAGAGGTATGCCGAGACCGTAGCGTTTGGTGCTCCGTTCTCTCTGCCTACCCCGCTAGGGATATATGCGTGAAGATATTTATGTATGTATGCAATTCAAATTAGTTTTTACTGATCACATTAATATTTCCGAGGTGTTATATACTTTATACTTTAAAAATAGTAAAAGTTTGTTTATACTTTAAAAATAGTAAAAGTCCTGATAACCAACGTATGGTTATCAGGACTTTTACTATTTTTAAAGTGTTATTCCACACTGAGGAAGAGAGAAAATACTATATTCAAAAACGTATAAACATGTTAACGAAGAAGGATTTGAAGCTGCGTCTTTTGGAAACTGTCCGAACGCTCTGACCAACTAAGCCGTTTCGTTCTCACCAAGCAACTTCGAAGTTAGTTCTTATACGCTTGTTATAACGTATTTATGTAGTTAGAATCTCTGTAGGAATATATTTACAAATTTCCGCTACACAAAAACAAGAAATTTATGTAGGAGTCGTAATATTTGTCGTATTATTTTTACATTGAAATTAAAAAAAAGTGAAGTTTCATAACTACAGATCTACAAGAAGTACCCTTGATTGATTACATGGCGTTTATTTATACAAAATGCACCAAAACTTGTCTACAAATGCTCGTATTTTTTGATAACATTGACTAAAAATGAACCACATTTAGAAAAAAAAACAATTATATACAAAGCGTACACAAATTTCAACGTATAGGGATTTGAAATTAGATTTATTTTATTTTAAAGATACTAATGGTTTTATATTTTATTTTAAATATTATAACATTCGATTTTAAAATTGTAATTTTATTTTGTTGTCTTATTCTGATATGAATTCATAATATAAAATTTATTTAGACACAAATTAATCACGTAAGTTTTAAACATACTTATACACTGACTTACATTATAATTTATACTTTTTTTTATGCAAAGGACGGCAAACGAGCGTACGAGTCACCTGATGGTAAGTGAACACCGTCGCCCACGGCCCCAAGTAACTCCAGAGGAGCTACAGGAGCGTTGCCGTTCTTTAAGGTGGAAGGGCACCGGGGCCCGGCATTACCTAATGCGAAACGCAGTGGCCAAAGCCACTACTTAACGCCGGTCTTTAATGCCGGGGGTGGTAATAATCTGGTCGACTCTGTCCATGCGTGTTGCCATTACTGGCAACGTGACTCTACCACACGCACTTTAGTCGCCTCTTACAACACTATCAGTACCAGGGTGATCCTATACTAAGCCAGGATCACACGGCAGTATAAGTATACGACTGTATAAGTTATACATTATGCTTGAATCCTCGAGTGTGGTGTGACGGAATAATGATGCCGCCTTGTATTGTTACAGCCCCGGGGTAAGTTGAGGTTCTTATATATTTTTTTAATTAATGAATAATCCGATAGTGATTAATATTAGTAATGTATAATATATATGAAAAATAGACCAGGTTTTGATTAGATTGATGTAAGATATAATTTACACCGCATCGAACAATAGATATAATAAAGTGATACATTTTATTTCAAAATATAAATGCAAAAACATATTATTATATGTTGTAAACAAAACAAATAATTAAATTGTAAATTATTAATCAAAAAGATAGTTTTTTAGTCCGTCCTTAATCGGATTACATGTTACGTATATCGACGAGTACCTACGCATTTTGATAAGTTAACAAGTGATATAACGCACGTCGAGTTTTATATACATACGAGTAGGTGGTAAGATGAAATGTGACTAGAAATGTAGAAATTTTTCAACTTTATAGAAAATTTCACTATAATTGTGTTCCCTTCTATGTAGTGACATAGTCTACCAGGGACCACGGAGAACGGCTCGCTGCAGAGTGCTCGATACGTCGGCTTGCCGTGGTTGATATTAATTATACAAAATATAACAACAACTACATTGTGAGGTCATCCGGTTTTAGAATTTAATATAATATATAATTTTAATCTATTTCCTTATTAACACAACAGTAAGCCCCGATATCGTATCGTATCTTATTGAGGCTTAGATTACACTCGCGATCAATACATAAATAAATTAATTAATAAATTTGTTATGATGTTCTGTAATACTATCCTAGGAGTTGTGCCTCTCAAAGTGCAAAAATATTTTTATTTATTTATTTTCTAAGTAATTTGACATCAAAATACCTTTTATTTTATGTTTTATATTATGTAGGATATGTCTATTTTTAAGCGTGTTCGGTTTCATTAATTAGTCTTGAATTTTTAGATTTTTTCTACAAGTAAAATATATTTTATTTTTTCTTGTACCTTGCAATACTTAAAAAGGTCTATTTTCATATTTGTTGAATTGGTGTCTTACCGACATTGGTATGATCACTTTTGGTATTTTTAATTGTATAATACAAATTTTAATGAGATGAGTTTAGAATGTTTGACTGTAGCTACTGAGCCGATATACGATTACGCTATCCATGGAGATGTATATCATTACTATTTTCTTTTGAATTAAAAGTCGTTTCTTAATAAATAGAGTGTTAATGCCATGAACCGTAGTCTATTGTATATATATATTGAATATGTTTGTCTCAATTAAATCTTTTGTCTATGAGAACCTTAAGTTATATCAAAATATTCTTCAACTTCTTCGACAGCCTTACAGTTGCATTTCATTTTACTACGGTACAGTACAGTCGTGGTCGTGAGATATAATTCCGTACTCTTCCCCTAGTTTGTTGTGACTTGAGCATATATACAGCTAAGCAGGTCCGTCCGTCGTCCGCGTATTTGAACTGTTGAGTTTGAGTTCACAGTTGATCAGGCAGTGAAGGGGACCTAATACAGAACATTGAGCTGTGCCTTCAGTAATGTCTCCTTTTATATTGTGTTGGGAATTCACTTTAACTATATAAGCCTTACTTAGTATTGTACTCAGCTTACAAAATAGAAAACTTGAAATATCGCGTTATTTATGATATATTCTACCATGGCGCCAGTGCTGCGGAAACGCTTCGAATGGTTAATGATGTGTATTTTGGGTGTGTCGCAAGAAAATAATACTTGTAAGCATTTGGAGGACTACTGCCGGTGTCAATTATTACAGTTTTCTCAGGCCTTGTGATTTCGGCTTAGAATAGTATCACCCTGTTACTGATGGCATCGTAAGAGGCGACTAAAGTACGTGTGGGATAGTCACGTTGTCAGCAATGACAACACGCATTGGCGGTCTCGACTGGATTCTCGACGACTCCACTCCTTTAATACTGGCGTAAAGTAGTGGCTTCGGCCACTGCGTTTCGCATTGGGTAATGCCGGGCCCCGTGCCCATTTTATACCATTATGAATTAAGGTTCTCCGACTACTGTATTTTCCTATTTTTCAGTCAGTATGTATGGAGACGAAGGATTTCAAATGCTTTTACTATAATGTATCTACACCATTACTACATTTTTTTAATTAAGGCTTACATTGACGCGGTTAGTTAATTCATATAGTAGATGTGTGGTACTTCTATTAGATTGAAAGTCGAATTGTTGGCAAGATCATAGTTTATATGAAACAAATTATTTTTATAGAAATCTTATGTTTGATTAGTTATATATTTTTAACCATTTTATCTATTACCAAAATAGCACTGACTTTGCTGACATCTTCTTTTTTAAAATTGGTCTTACTATGCCAATTTATAAGTCAGGGTATGAACTCAAGTAAACACTGTATGAAGCAATATGCTGTTGCTTGACTTTAAATATTATTTATGATTCTATACATATTTTTTTTTTCAGATTTTGTTATTTTTAATATACATATTTGTAAGATATTGATTTTTAAATTATGATATAATACATTGTATTTAAAAGTAATTTTTTTATATTATTATTGAACTCTTGAGCAAAATTACTGGCAATTTATTTTAAAGCAGTCTTTTTTCAAAATCTTTGATATTACTCTGTTTAGCGATTGTTTAATTCTACATGTTATTCTGTCGAGTAATTCCCATACTTTTCCTTGATTATGTTTAAATAATCTGAAGCTATTTGGAATATTCTCAGTCTTTTAGCTGAATTATGATTGTATATTATATCGTTCTTCATATATTTCCACAACCTTAACATTTACGCATTTTTGACTATTTCTTTGAGAACTGTTTATTTTTATGTTATATTTTCCAGCTTCCTAACATTGCAATATTTTTAATTATAACATTTTATATAATCTATTCTGACTGTCCGTATTACATATATTTTCATTAAAATTGACTTTTTCAAATTAATTTTGTATAATTTTGTTTAATATTTTTTATTTAATATTGTGAAAATGCACATATACCACTTTCTTGTAAACAAGTTATAATCGTAATTCTGGCATGCTCTGCTAGTACAGTTGCGACATCCGTACTGTGTGTGTGACCTCAGAAAGATGTGATGTAAACAAGTATTGGACGTGCTTACTTTTGTAGCTTCGATAGTATAGTCGCAGATCCCACACACAAGTCCATTCTCATTCATTAAACTGAGATAGTGTGGACGGATGTTATTGTATGAATGGAGATTTATATTAATGTCAAATAAAACCATTCAATCCCTGTATATTCGTTCAATATATATATATATATATATACATATATATATATATATATATATATATATATATATATATATATATATATATATATATATATATATATATATATATATATATATATATATATATATATATATATATATATATATATATATATATATATATAGCCCAGCGATGCATGCGAAATATTGTTAGTTTGATTGCTTAATTCAAATGTTACCACCTCCTTATTTTAATTAAACAATAAATCATTGAATATTTTCAAACAAAACAGTCAATGCAGTATTTATTATAAATGAACAAATTTAACAATATAATATGTTATTACAAAAGATTACTTATAATATCAGAGTACTTATTATATTAATATATCAGTCAGTATCAGATTATAATATCAGTCATATAATATTTTTAAGGCAATAACAACATTACTCATAATGATTTCCGCCTAGTTGTTCGTAATTAATACGGATCATAAATATTGTTGATTACGTTGCAAGAAAAACTGTTGAGGTAACGATAATGATAACGACACTGTAGTAACGTCTGTGATTATTACAAAACTAAAAGCTTTTATCGCACCAAACCTATACCTCATAATGGACAAGTGCTTGTAGCGCTTGAAATGCTTATTCGATTCTTATAAAACTTACCTAAGAATAACTAACAACGTAATAAACAACTTTCGATTAAAAAACCCACACGTAAACTGGCTGATTCATACATTCAAGAGACACAGTGTCACACAGGCAGACAGATAGTTCAAACTTTTAATATTGCGCTTTTTGCATCAGGGCTTAAAAACTACGAAAGGGCCACTCCATTTGGCGCACAGCCTAATAACGAGAAAATTACGAAATAGATGAACAAGACGGTGACGAAAATGTTATTGATAAAAAAACGAATGTCATCACTATATTTGGCACGCAATGTCCTTTATGAGACTATCACAAACTGAGATGAAGTACAAAAGTAAAGGTAAACAAATCTCAAAATTACCACAATGCCTCAAATTCGGCGGAAAGTGGGAAACGAAAGTGGAACGGAGTGTCTTAACAGTAGGTAACGGAAAGACGAAAAAAAAACTTAATTTTGGACAAATTCAGCTTTAGATTTTTCTGTCTATATCTAAAATATAGATGTGAATCGAATTTTCTTGTATTTAGGTACAGTTTTACAAAGAAAACATTATTTTCTGGTTAAATGACATATCAATGGAAAAAAGAACAACGGAATAATATTCACTAAACTATAATAATTATTATAAAATACACGTTTTATTCGATATATAAATATTAAAATCAGAGATATATTTGACATGAGTTAAGTAAATTTCAATAAAAATCTAGTGTTCTGAAAAATATTTTTCGGCCTAATTAGGCAGTTATTAATTACACTATACTAAGGAGATTTCCTTATCTGAATGAACAAGAGCTCAATAATTAATGGATCCTCAAGTAAAATGGTTGAAGAGATGACAACAACATATTAACATAAATCTTTAACATTTATAGCTACTATAGTCGCCTCTTCTCGACGACGGAACTTGTAGTCTATGTAGCAGCAAATATTTGATAATATCTTTACATGATAGAAAACATGTGTTAAAAGTACGCAAGACATTATTTCATAATGTCTTGTGTACTTTTAACACATGTTTTCAGTGAACATAAAGAGTTAATAATGTCTTTGATTTTCGCGATTGTTACACATTTTTTAAATGAAACACTGCTAAACGGATTAATCGCGTATATTGAATGGTAAACATTTTTGGGAAACCCGACGTTTCGAACACTTTACAGTAGTCCGTGGTCACGGGTAGACTGAGGTGGCATTTGTCTGTCAGTTGATATAATTATTATATCAAACTTTCATTCTGCAAGAATTCAGGGCAGTACGCGAGGCAATTAAGGAATCGTTGGCGGTAGTTTGATATAATAATTATATCAACTGACAGACAAATGCCACCTCAGTCTACCCGTGACCACGGACTACTGTAAAGTGTTCGAAACGTCGGGTTTCCCAAAAATGTTTACCATTCAATATACGCGATTAATCCGTTTAAAATTCAAATTCAAATATTTTTATTCAAAATAAACTAATAACTAATAACTAATAACAAAACAAAATAACTTCTTAGTTACAACTTCGTTTCTTGAACGTCAAACAATTTACCACCAGTTCACAAAAGTTACTGCCTCAGGCCTGAGAAGAACCGGCGAAAGAAACTCAGTGGGACATGTCCATTCTTTTTTTTTTATCAAAAACTTTACATTATATAATTAAGTGACAATGATACACTTGAAACAGCCTGGAGCGAGCATTTTATTCCCAAGGCGTGTTATCATTTACAAAAACGTCAATATGGTAGTAACCTTTAACACACAAAAGTCTTTTCACAACTTTTTTAAATTGTGAAACAGAAAATTCTCTGACGTTTTCTGGGATCCTATTGTAAAAGCGTACACCCTGTCCCATAAACGAATTACGAACTCGATGCAATCGAGTTACAAACGCACTAAGTTTATGCCTATTTCTAGTATTAATATTATGTACATCACTGATTTTAGTAAACTTATTAATATTTTTCTTGACATACATAACATTTTCAAAAATGTATTGAGATGCAACGGTCAATATATTAATATTTTTAAACATTTCCCTTAAAGAATCCCTAAGGCTTAAGTTATAGATTGCGCGAATAGCTCGCTTTTGCAAGACAAAGATTGACCTAATACCGGCTGCATTACCCCAAAGTAAGATGCCATAAGACATAATACTGTGGAAGTAGCTAAAGTAAACTAGGCTGAGCCGTTTCCTCATCAGTCAATAGTCTAATTTTTTTTACAGCGAAAGCTGCAGAGCTCAGTCTATTCGCCAATCTATCAATATGAGGTCCCCACTGTAATTTGGAGTCAATGGTGATACCGAGAAATACCGTAGAATCAACAGGCTCTACGGCTTCCCCATTCAAAAGTACATTGGCTTTCACAATTTTCGTTTGGGGTGTTCTGAATATTATACATTTTGTTTTTTTACTATTTAACAGTAAGTTATTAGCGCTAAACCAATGTACTATTTTGGAGAGAGCATTGTTTACTTCGTCATATACTTTTTGTCTTCTTCGCATTTTAAAAATCAACAATGTTTCATCAGCAAACAATACTATCTCATGGCTCCTCTCAACTAAATAAGGTAAATCTTCTTCTTCTTGGTCGTTACACTCTTGGCAGAGTGGTCGTGGTCGCCACGGAATGGTCGACATCGGTTCCAGTGGCTCGCTTCACAAGCCGCCGCCATTCGTCTCTCACTGCCGCATTCCTCACACATTCGTGGAAAGAGTTGTCAGTAGCCGCCTTGATCTGATCGATCCATCGCATCGGGGACCTGCCGCGCGCTCGCGGCGCTAAGGTAAATCATTTATATAAATTAAAAAGAGAAAAGGACCAAGAATAGACCCCTGTGGGACCCCCATACTGATTAGTGACCCAGGAGATTTCTTGCCATTCACATCAACCTTCTGAACCCTGTTAGTTAAATAAGAGGTCAGAAAATCGAGTGCACGTCCTCTTATGCCATAATGATGTAGCTTCATGACCAATGTCGAGTGCTGGACGCAATCAAACGCCTTGGATAAGTCACAGAACATGCAAAAAGCATCCTGCGAACCTTCCCACGCCTCATAAATACTCTTTAAGAGACCTACGCCGGCGTCGGTAGTGGAGCTACCCTTAGTAAAACCATACTGTTTATTATGCATTAGCTTATTTGAATTAAAATGCATTAATATTTAATTTAAGATTATCTTTTCAAAGATTTTACTAAATGATAGTAGCACAGACACTGGTCGAAAATTGTTTGGATCTGATGTACTACCAGATTTAAATATAGGTATGATTTTACTAAATTTCATTAGGTCAGGAAACACACCATACTCTATACAATTATTAAATATATCGGCAAGATGCGGAGCGACAGCGTCTATTATATGACTAATCAACTTGACAGAGATACCCCACAGATCTGATGTTTTCTTTATATCTAGGGTCTTAAATGTCTTAACAATGTCTCTTGAGTTGACTAGATTAAATTTGAAATCTACATTACATTTGTGAACGCTCTCCTTAAGTAATGATTTAGCTCTCCTTAAGTAATGATTTAGCGATTTAAAAGTGTTTCATTTAAAAAATAAAGAGCTAAGTTCACTGAAAATGTTAAGTACAGTTAAGTTAAGAGGGCAGGGGGAACTTGGAAATCTAGTGTCACGATACTCCGTTCCCCGCTCTCTAACAAACTTGAGACAATGCGTGTTGAGTGGAGGAACTAAATGCCGCACTTTACTTTGTTACCAAAGCAAAGAAAAATATATAATAAAAAGAAAACATTTGAAAATATTAAATATTTTTATTAAAAACGCACCAAGTTATTATATGTGTTTTTTTTTGAGATCTTTACAATAAAAGTATGAAAAAAAGTCTGCAAAGGATTTTTCAAGTGTTAAAAGGGGCAGTTAATCTCGGTGCTACCATTGTAAGCCCGATACAAACATGCGTAAATTCGGATGATACCTCTAAGGTAAACGCGTGCATAGTGCTGATAGATCACGAGCCTCCAAGCTGTCAAGTCACAGAAAGCAGTAATAGCCCCTAATGTTCAAGTGCACTGAAGTATGTACATACCCTGGGTTTTGTTAGTATAATGTGTCGTAGTATTATTTCATCAGTTACGAACAACAGACTCTGGTTTTTTTTTTATGGAAGAGACGGCAAACGAGCGTACGGGTCACCTGATGGTAAGTGATCACTGTCGCCCACGGCCCCGTGTAACTCCAGAAGAGCTACAGGAGCGTTGCCGTCCTTTAAGGTGGATGGGCATCAGGGTCTGGCATTACCTAATGCGAAACGTAGTGGCCAAAGCCACTACTTAACGCCGGTCTTAAATACCGGGGGTGGTAACATTCCGGTCGAGTCTGGCCATGCGTGTTGCCATTACTAGCAACGTGACTCTACCACACGAATCTGGTATGAAGATGCTAACGTGTGATTAGTGTGAACTCTCCTAATCTATCCAAATCGCATAAAATTACTAATTATAAAAATTCTAAACATAAATTTAAATTTTCCTAAGTGTGGAATAACACTTTAAAAAATAGTAATTACTTACTTAGCTTCACGGTATATCCCTAGCGGGGTAGGCATACAGAACAGAGCGCCAAACGTTACGGTCTCGGCATACTTCTTCCGCATAGTCCACTGCCATCAACCTCTTCATACATTCCCTCCTAGGGGTCCTCATGTTTTTTACTTGACCTTCCTCCAGTATCGTCGATACTGTGTTTTCGAAGGTCAACCGAGGTGTCCCTCCTTCCTCCCTCTCTTACCATTCAATTTTCCTTCATAAATCCTTTTTACCATTCTTTCTTCACTCATTCGCTCGACTTGCCCAAACCACCTGAGCACGTTTTTCTTCATTCTCACTGTGACATCCACGCTAGTACCTGCCATTCTGTGTATTTCTTCATTGGATATACGATCAGATAAACTGACTCCGCATATCCGACGAAGAGATCGCATCTCTACAGCAATCGTCTTTCTTACATTCTTCTTCTGTAATACCCACGTTTCGCTGCCGTATAACAGTGTCGATACCAACACTGTATTGTGTACGGCCAAACGCGCAGCTATGCTGACGTTTCGCCGTCTCAACAATGCAGCTAAGGCACCTTTAACTCTGTTACCGGCAGCAATACGCCTTTCCACATCCATTTCGTATCTTCCGTCTTTGCTAAACATACATTCCCAGATAAAAAATAGTAAAAATATAAAAATCATAAAAATTCTTTTATTAATATAAAGCTAATATAACCATAAGTAACATAGGTTATTTTTAAAGGAATAACGAATGAACTAACAAAGTAAACCTTACAGGATTACTTTGATGTCCATCTGTCTACCTATTTCAGTTTGAAACCATTTGTCATGCTTCATTTATTTTTCCGCATTCTGCATGAAATCAGCCGAAATCCATATCTTCTGTGCTCTGAAATTATGAAATTTGGTAATAATTTAACACTCATAGTACATATGTATAAAGGCAAAGTTCAATCAATATTATTTTATATGTAAATTACAAAAAATATACCCGCATATTCAAGATTGTCAACTTTAACAAGTTCTCCTTTTCATTAACGTAGGTCAGGTACGAAATTAGTACGGAATATTTAAATCTACTAGCCTTAAGAATATTCATAGATAGTATAATAACATGCTAGAAAGCATACTTGCACTGTGACAACTATTTGTCACAGGGAATTTAACTAAAAATATTTTTAACCAATCTAAGAAAAGTATTCAATTGTTATAATAAATATAATTCCTCCCTTGTCTTAAATCATTTAAACGCAAAAAAGTCATCATATTCCTCTAGGCATTGCGTGTTAAGTGGCGCCGCCAACTTAACTCATCTCCGCACTTTGTTTTGTAACCACAGCGAAGAAAATGAAATATTAAATATTTAATTTTCTTGAACAAGAATCGAACCCACACCTTATCGCATTTACAGTCGCACGCTTGTGCCGCAATGCCACGGCAGGCTTCGCTATTATTTAAGTATGAATAGAAATTTAATTGATTTAATGGATTGTACTCTGCGTTATCCGTTGTTTACGAGTATATTAAACTAATGAATTTAACGTAGCACAGCTGCGGTCAAAACTATTTTATACATTTAAAAAATACATTTAATTTTTTTTAATAACTAATAATCTATTTTATATTTAATTTAAGTTATTTCTTTTTTTATTAAATTTCATTCCATTACAATGAGTGTTTAACTCAACACAGACTACTATTTGCAACTGAAATGCTTTAAGAGTCAAACTTGGTACTAACGATTAACGTATAAACGACGATCACATTGTTATAAAGTCCTTTGACTTCAGTAAAAGCTTTAGTGAACTTTACTTTACTTTACTTTACGTTACAGTAGAAGATACGGTTCTGTCTAAGATTTAAAAATCTTGATATGACTTAAAAAATTGGTATGACTTAAAAAAAAGAAAACAAATATAAATTAGTAAAGTTTAAATCTATTTTTAACCATTATAAGTGAATTTTCCTGAATCAAATAACCAAGTGAATAGTAAGTGGTAAATGTAACAGAAACTACTAATTAGTAGACGTGATGTGTAGTTTTTGCCGTGATTCCGGCTTAGAATAGGATTACCCTGGTACTGTTCGCTTACTTTCTTGGAACGCCGATGGCGTACGATCAAAAATTCAGGAACTTCTAGACCTTGCGGTAAGTTCTGTACCTGTAGATATTATTGCTGTTTGCGAAACTAAACTCACTATAAATGTTCAGCTCCCAACACCAGGTTTTTGTTGTTACCGTAAAGACAAGCACGACAGTGGTAGAGACCAAGGTGTAGCAATATTAGTAAAGCGATGTATTGAGCACTCAGTTTTTCAGTTCAGTCACAGAGCATTAACATACCTCCCACTATGAATATTGAAGCTGTTGGCATATCATTAAACATTTCTGGTGTTGTACATGTTATTATTAGTGCCTATCAATCAACAAACTTGCCTCTATTACCCAGTGATCTCGACGTACTCCTTAACCTATCAAATCACTTGATTATTGCAGGAGATTTTAATGCTAACCATAAGCATTGGCTTAGTAGCTATACTAATACACGTGGCAGGGTCCTATTTCATCATATGTTAAATAATGACTATTTTGTCTTCGCTCCTAACATCCCTACCCAAATCAATTACTGTCCGGATAATAATCCTACTAATCCTGACTTGATCATTTGTCAAAACATAAACAACATTAGCTATATTGATGCAATAGTAGCACTCTCTTCAAATCATTACCCATTATATTTTACAATAGGTGGCTCTCTTATAATTAAGGAAAAGCGTGTGTACTGCTATGGAAAAGGTAATTGGCAGCTTTTTCGTTCCATCATTAATAAAAATATTTCTTTGAGACCAGGTAAATATAGATCAATAGACAGTATTGATAACGCTGTCGACCACCTTCAAAAAATTACAATAATGGCCAGAAATTCTGCAATACCCACTAGACTTACTCGAGACTACATAAATAAACTGCCGCGCTACATCCAACGATTAATATCTTACAAAAATCATCTACGCAGGGTTGATCTTAAACTACCCAAAGGACAATTAAAACGCAATATTCGTTTCATTATTAACAGTTTATGTGCTACTATTTCAATGGAAATGACTACCCATTCGGACAAAGTGTGGAACAAAAGACTCTGCAAAGTCGATAATCCGAGAAATGATAATCCGAGATCTGGCGTTTGGCACAAACTCTTAAACCCAAGTCACATAAGATTCCACCTTTGTTTTATAGCGACGGTACATTGACGTCTAGTGAAAGCGAACAATGTGAAGTGCTTGCTAATGCCTTTCTAATAATATAGTAATATGTCACTAACTATTAATTCAATCAATCCTGATTTCGACATTAAAATTGAAGCAAATGTAGCAAAAATTGATAAACACCCATTTGCTGGAAGTGTTAAGCCCGTCACACCCAACGAAATCCATAAAATCTTAAAAACTTTAAAATCACTCAAATCACCGAGTCATGATGAAATAACTAATTCTTTACTTAAACATTATCCGACTAAAGCAATTGTATATCTTACTTTAATTTTTAATAGCTGTTTAAATCTGAGCTACTTTCCCGATACGTGGAAAAGGGCCAAAGTTATTGCCCTTAAGAAAAACGGTAAAATGATGTTGTTCCTACAAACTACCGCCCAAGAAATGTTTTACCTACCCTTGGTAAATTGTTCGAAAGAATTATATACACGAGACTTCTTGTTGTTTCTGAACATCGTCTAATGAATGAGCAGTTTGGTTTTCGTTCGAAGCATTCTTGCGGCTAGCAATTAGCACGCGTATCTGAACACATTGCACATAACCTAAATCTCAGACAATCCACTGGAATGTTTTTACTAGACATTGAAAAGGCTTTCGATACTGTTTGGCACAATGGGCTTCTTTACAAATTAGTAAAGCTTGATATTCCTTTAGACTTGGTGAAGCTGATCAAATCTTACCTTACAAATAGAAGTTTTTCGGTGTCAATAGGAAATACTCAATCTTCAAATATATTGATTCCGGCTGGCGTGCCCCAGGGCTCAATTCTAGAGCCCTACTTGTTCATCTTGTATCTTTTCGATATGCCAATACAACCTCGTACCAACCTTGCTTGTTTTGCAGACGACACTGCATCTTATACATCTTCTAACAATGTCGATCTCATAATAAGCCGGCAACTTGCAACTTTCGTTAGAATTGTTATGTGAGTACTTTACAAAATGGAAACTTAAGTTGAATGAATCTAAAACGGAAGCTATTTTGTTTACTCGCCAACGTCAATTACCTAAGCGTTGTCTTAAAATCGGATGCTATGCTATTCCTTGGAGTCGGTCAGTACGGTATCTAGGAGTGACTTTGGACTACAAGCTTAATTGGACAAAGCACATTACGAATCTACGGATAAAAGGTGCCCAAGCCTTGAGAGCCTTAAGCCCCATCATGAATCGTAATAATAAACTTAGTTCTACGACCAAAATGAGAGTATATAGCACTCTTGTTAGACCGTGTATTACTTATGCATGTCCAGTTTGGAGCAGCACGTGTTTGACAAACTACCAATTTTTACAAGTTGTGCAAAACAGGGCACTAAAAATTGCTTATAACACCCCCTGGAGAACTAATTTATATAAATTACATTCAACAATCAAATATCCTTTGCTAATTCAATTCATTTTAAATTTAACTAAAAAATTTTATGCTAAAAGCAAACAAAATAATAATCCACTTATATCAAATATATGTAATACAACAAGCAAAGATTTATCGTATATCGATAGCTACAGAACTTATCGCTTGCCCCATCACTATTTGTTGTTTCCACCCGGCAACGTCACAAAAAACGGTGTGCAAGCGCATGACCAACCGATAGATGCACGCGAGCTTTCGCTCGATCCCCCTCGGGTCGTGCGGGCACAAGATGCGGGAGGCAGGGCAGTCCTCGCCGCTCTTAATAATATGGTTGCACTTAGAACTACTCATCGAGTATTTTGCTTTGTGCAGCAACTTTTTCCAAATACCCTAAATAATTAACGATATTTAGTCAAAAATATTGTTTTATATAACTTTTTGCTAAGCCATATTGTGTAAATAATATTAAGTTGTAATGAGTTGTGATTCATAATCTATAAGCTTACAAAGGCGATACTAGCCTCATTAAGTCATTTTACATTATATTATATCAATACTTATTGTGTGTACATTTGTATTGTAAGTTATATTTCTGTGAATAAAGAATTTTGAAAAAAAAAAAAACCCTGGTACTGATGGTGTCGTAAGAGGCTACTAAAGTGCGTGTGGTAGAGTCACGTTGTCAGCAATGGCAACACGCAAGGGCATTCGACCGGATTGTTACCACCCCCGGCATTTAAGACCGGCGTTAAGTAGTGGCTTTGGCCACTGCGTTTCGCATTAGGTAATGCCGGGCCCCGGTGCCCTTCCAATTTAAAGGACGGCAATGCTCCTGTAGCCGTGATCACTTGCCACCAGGTGAACCGTACGCTCGTTTGCCGTCTTTTCCATAAAAAAAAAATTTAAAAAAAAGTGAAAATGTGGAACAAAGTTTTATAATCTTCAAATTGTATTTATGTAGACATCGAGAATAATATTGTTATGAAATATGTATAACAAATGCAAACATTATATAAACATAAAATAAACATAATTTTTTTTCAAAAAAAAAAAAAGAATATATATTTATTTGCGATACGAAGATGAGACACATGATGCATGAGCATTTACGAAGGTCGCTTAAACAATGTAACCAGTGATCTTATTTACATTGATGTTGCAATCCGTACGGAGGCAAAACCTTTTTACGCTGAGATTAACACACGTGTACGAATTCATGCCAAAATCTAAATCTTCTAATCATACAAGCTTATATATATATTAAAAGTTAACCATTGTTTTCAAGAATTACGAGAGAGATACCAATAATGCATTATTAATAAAATTAAGTATTAAGTTTTTATGAAACAATATATCGTTCAGAGACGCAAAAAGATGAACATGGAGAACGGTTTAATGGCCTTTAAAGTTATCATTATTATAACTTTAACGGCCATTAAAATCGTTCACTGCAACCGGCAAATCAAAAATTGTAATGCACAATTATTACACAATTAAAATATTCCTTCGCTTTCATAATTATTGTGCCCAAGTCATCTGTGATGTTGTGATTCGACTTTACTAATGTTACCAGTCAGCTACGTTACGTACGCTCGTACATTTACAATAATTCAAAAACCACATAGGGTTTCTGTTCTTGTTAGAGTCACTCTATTTATCACAAATTATAGAAATCAAAGGAAACTTGGGAGCCTGAGGGGAATTGTCCACAGGGAAACTCCATTAAACACTTCTAACGGAACTCAATAACATTCACATAATGAAAAAATGAATGGATGGAATCGTATCTTACTTTTTGTTTTAGATACAATGTTAATGAGCTATAATCATCTTTATTCTGTTCTCATCATTTACTATTTTACACTTGAAAGTAAGTATTTATTTAAATGTACTCCTTATTCAAAAATTGTAGAGCTATGGGTCAACCGCTACACAATACGCCAGTAACTACGAATATACAAGCCATAATAAAGGCTTAGTTACTAAACCCAGTTGTAGCCATAGATGCTTTGTTTGAACTGTGACCGAGACCGACATCTCTATGTGGCAAGAACCATCTATCGTAATTTAGTATGAGTATTATTTAATTTTTATTCACATTCAGATAAAATAGACAAACACATTTTTGAACAGTTCATTTTATAAAATAAGTAATAATTATTATTTGTTTTATGAAATTACCCTGCAAATTTATTATTATAGTCACTCACTCAGCTTCACGGTGTATCCCGCATATGGCAGGGTAGGCAGAGGGAACTTAGGAACCTAGTTTTAAGACACTCCGTTCTCCACTTTCCACTAAAATTGAGGCATTGTGTGTTGAGTGACGGAACTCAACGCCGCGTTTTGCCTTATACCAGAGCAAAAAATTAAAAATATCAAATATTTAAATTGAAAATATTAAATATTTCGTTTTCTCGAGTGAGGATTGAACCCACAACTTGTCGGTTACAGTCATACGGTTGAGCCACAACGCCACGACAGGCCTCAATATTGTACAGTAATCAGCTTCACGCTGTATCCCGCACTAGGCAGGGTAGGCAGAGGGAACGGAAGTGAAACCTAGTGTTATGACACTCCGTTCCACTTCCGTTCCCCACTTTCCGCCGAATTTGAGGCATTGCGTGTTGAGTGGCGGAACTCAACGCCGCGCTTTGCCTTATTACCAGAGCGAAGAAATGAAACATTAAACATTCAAATTGAAAATATTAAATATTTCATTTCCTCGACTGGGGATCGAACCCAGAACCTGTCGGTTACAGTCACACTCTTGTGCCGCTGCGCCACGACAAGCCTCAAGAAAAGATAAATAAAATATTAAGAAAAGATAAATACTAATTTTCTAAAACATATAAAAATGTTGAACGTAGTGGGATTTGAACGCTTGGAAAAACACTAACATCCTTAAATTGGGCAAAAAACGAACGAACCGTATTCATATAATATATCACGTTACTACACAGTTCATGATAATAAACCTTATTTCATTACATTATTAAATACTGATTGCAAATAATATTTACAATAACACACATTACATACAAAACTTACTGAATAAATCATTCTTGAACTCAAATATAAGTTAAAATGTACAAAAGTCAGCGATAATTTCACATTCACATATTTCAGGCTTTATGTGAATATTTTTACAAGAATTTGCTACACATTGCTGTGATTCATTTCCATCGTAACTATGCTTGCAGTCACAACACACACAGGACACATTGTATTGCAAAATATTTCTACATGCTACTTCAAATATTACATAAATATTGTATTGCGAGTATATGTGCGTATTATTTGTGAATATGGTTTATTTATTTTAAAGTATGGTTCTATTAGCTTCAAGAGCTCAATTTTTTTATATCAGAATATGTTTGCTTTTAATTTAACTTCAGAGAGTAACAGTCGAGTTGAGTGTGACCTCTCAATTCACTTTTGGTGCTATCAAATAGTATGTCCCTTGCCTTCTGGCAGTGGTTAGTAACAGTATTGAAATTAAGTATGAAGTTGAAAAATATCAATGTTTGTATGTTTGAAATTTTCGTACGGTAAAATTTATTTTAAGTATGTGTATGACGCCCACTCACCTCAGTCCTTGACTAATAAAGCTAATAATTAAATTAATTTTTCTATTAAATAGTAAGCGATATATTATATTTGAAAAACTTTTAAGAAACTTTTTTATTAAGTTCTTCGGAGAGTCCTTTAAACACCAAAAATGTGTATGTTTGGTTTACTTTTTATAAAATAATGATTTATTTAAAATTATACAGTAACACTTTTAATATCAGTCAACACATTGATGTTTAAAAGTAAATGTATAGATACACACACACTTAGTAGAAACTTGAAAACCGGTCAAGAACAAGGCGAGTCTGAATGGCCCACAGAAGGTTCCTTAACAATTTAAGGATTGTGTGTCAACGGGTAACTGTTGTAACAGACTAAAACTGACAAACTTGAGCCTGCACTCATTTTGTATAAAATCAAGTATGACACAGGCATGGGTTCCCTGGATACCTGCGGAACCCTACCCTACGTGTTTTGATTACGCAGTAAATTTCATACAAAGTACAAATAATACTTTATTGTACAGATAAAGACAGAGAAATAAATGATACAAATATGACAGAAGAAGAAGATGTGCAAAATGATGTATAAGTGATTATAACTATTGATTGCGTAGACTGAGCTTTGTTTTTTTTTTTGCTTCAAGAGATATTTAATACTAATTTCAACTTGATTTGTTCACGCAAGACAAATGATCTTGACAGACACGGAACGTGACGGACACCAGAGTGATACTATAAAATCTCTGCGTTTATCTTTTGTATTACGGGATCCTATGGAAAAATAAATAAATGAATTCTATAAAAATATAAACACAATCGTAGCGCCTATATTAAAAAAATAATACTATTATTTTTTTTAATAGGCGCTTTCATTAAAAACATTATACTAAAATAAATTTTCCTTGTGGCCAGGGATTACTGTAAATTGTTCGAAACGTCGGGTTATCATAAATATATAATAATAATATCCGCAATTAATCCGCTTGAAATAGTTTCATTAAAAACACACACATACTCGTACGTCTACAATTCATTATTCGACTTTATCGCCAGCTGTCGTCATAACAGTCTATCATATGATATTGCACGGGTCACAGAAAATGAGCATATTTTATATAAAAGCTTCTAAGAGAAAAATTTAAAATTGGTACATTTACTAAAATTTGTATACATATATAATAAATTGTATACAATACATTTTATGATGTTAATTATGATTTTTGTTGATTATTGGCTTACTTTAATTGGTAACTATTAAAGTAAAACTTAATTTTGCAGCTTTCAGAGGATTTTTGTGTGGTTCAAATTTCGTTAATTTATTTAATTATCGTTTAAGTGCTATATTTAATATTTAATGTGTATATTTTGTTCTGTACCGGGACTTATAACTGTATATAGTCAATTAAAGTACGTTTAAGAGCCTTTCTTCTGAAATTGTTTAACGGTCCAATGGTATTCTTTTTTAATTAGTCTATGGTTGGGTTTCACTTAAAATAATGTCATTTTTGCACAAAAATGTATTCTTGTGTTAGTTAGATACTTAGTTTTTATCTATTTTGTTCATTAAATTAAATGATATTTGAAAATAGATTACTGTACAAATTATTGATTTTTGTTTAATCCTATAAAAGCCACCTTAAATTAACGTTTGAGCAATATGTTAATCTTACCTTGATGAACAAATATCAGTTCATTGTAAAAACGCAAAGAGATTAACAGGCTTTCGTAGAACTTGTTAAGAATTGAAAAACTGTCTATTGTACATTGATTCTAACTAGTTATTGTAGTATTCTATACTTTGTCAGGGGTTTTAAGAAATAGCTTGGATTAAACACTAAAAGACGAATATATAATGTTTTCCATTATATAAAGGATATTAACATATAGAGACCTGTTGTGGTGTATCGGCACAAGCGTGTGACTGCAACCGACAGGTTCTGGGTTCGATCCCCGGTCGAGAAAATGAAATATTTAATATTTTCAATTTAAAATATTTAATGTTTCATTTCGTCGGTCTGGTAATAAGGCAAAGCGCGGCGTTGAGTTCCGCCACTCAACACGCAATGCCTCAATTTCGGCGAAAAATGGGGAACAGAAGTGGAACGGAGTGTCTTTACACTAGTTTCCCGGGTTCCCTCTGCCTACCCTGCCTCGTGCGGGATACAGCGTGAAGCTAAGCATATTAACATATTCAATATAATAATTTAATGAGGCCTGTCTTGTCGCAGCGGCACAAGAGTGTGACTGTAAACGATAGGTTGTAGGTTAGATGTCCACTCGAGGAAATTAATTATTTTTTAATATTAAAATTAAATCTTTAATGTTTTCATTTCTTCGCTTTAGTAACGAGGCAAAGCGCGGCGTTTAATTCTATCACTTAACACGCAATGCCACAAATTTGGTGGAAAGAGGGGAACGGAAGTGGAACGGAGTGCCTTGACATTAGGTTCCCGGGTTCCCTCTGCCTACCCTGCCATGCGCGGAATACAGCGTGAAGCTGAATAAAATATTCAATCAAATGATTTTCTTGTAATATCTTAGTACTATATCGTACTAACTATATACATGCATGTTTTATTAAGTGTAATGTGTTGTTACTTCGACGATACTGAAACATACTCGTATGTCTGACTTTCTGTACATTCAGATTAATACATATTTTTTTAAGATACTTTAATAGGAAAATAGGTTGGGTACAATTTTTTACGTCCAAAGTAACCCCGCAATATCGATTGAGACATAGAGACGTCATTGGTAGAAAAGCTAACGAATCGAACATCGAACGCTAACGAATTGAATGTTTCAAATATAATATATTCATATAAACTAGACTGCGTGCAAAAGTTTTTGTCCACTCACTTTTTCATGTAAATAGCACAAGCGATTGATTGATTTAAAACTGTACTGTACTGTACCAAAAATTATATTTTCAATATTCAAAGCATTCGCTTGGATAACTACTTAGAGTTGGTGTTTATTTTGTTGATCAATTGAGTTTTCTCAATGTCATAATGTCTTTGATTTTCGCGATTGTTATACATTTTAAATGAAACACTTTTAAACGGATTAATCGCGTATATTGAATGGTAAACATTTTTGGGAAACCCGACGTTTCTCGTGATGAATCTCGGGCACTTAATAATTTACGGAAAAACAATGAAATAACAGTTCTCAAAGCTGATAAAGGTAACGCGACGGTAATACTAGACACTGATGAGTACATACAAAAAATGTCATTATTACTATCGGATCAAAACACTTATAAAATTGTTGACAAAGACCCTACAACAAAAATATTAAAAAAGACATCCGATTTAATTAAAAAACACGCAAAATCGTTAGATCTCGACATTAAATCTCTCGTGCCTAGCTGTGTAAAACCTCCAAAGTTGTATGGGTTACCAAAAATACACAAAAAAGATGTACCTTTTCGTCCAATAGTGAGCCAAATCGATACACCGACGTATAAACTGGCTCAACACGTCGCGAAAATACTCTCTCCACTGCGTGGCCACACAACATCTTATGTCAGGGATTCTTACCATTTTGTTAGCGGACTGAAAGACCTTAAGTTAGCTAGCAATGAAACCATGGTCAGTTTTGATGTCCAGTCGCTGTTCACCAGTATACCTATTAAAGACTGCATCAGGATTGTCAAGCGGAAGCTAGAGGAGAATAACATGCCTATAGAATATCTTGAACTTTTAGAACACTGCCTTACATCTGGATATCTGGTGTTCAATCAAGAATTCTATTTACAAATAGATGGCATTGCTATGGGTTCGCCTGTGTCCCCGGTAATAGCAGATATATACATGGAGGACTTCGAGGAGATGGCTCTTAGCTCTGCACCATGTCTACCTAGGATATATAAGCGGTACGTAGATGACACATTCACAATTTTACCTACGGACAGTGTTTATATATTCTTAAACCACCTTAATTCTATTAATAATAATATTCAGTTTACAATGGAATTACAGGCAAATAATTCTTTAGCTTTCCTTGATGTTTTAGTCATAAAGAATCCTAATGGCACAATAGGCCACACAGGATATAGGAAACCCACACACACCAATAGATACCTCAATGGTGAATCTCACCACCACCCTACACAGTTATCTACCGTTGGCAAATCTTTGTTTCAGAGAGCCCACCACCTCTGCGATGCTGAACACCTAGGGGACGAGCTTCGACAGGTGAAGACTGCCCTTCATCAGAACAAGCTGCCAGTTCCCCGCCAGCATTGTCAGAAGACCAACAAGCCACCTACAGTTGAGAGGCAACCAGCACTTTTACCATATATAAAGGGTGTTACAGACAGGATCGGCAACATCTTAAGAAGAGCTTCTATTAAAACTATTTTCAAGCCTAACAAGAAAGTGAGCCAATTCTTGAGACCAGTGAACAGTAATATTCCTTTGCAGTGTGCAGGTGTATACAAACTTGATTGTGACTGTGGCTTATCATATATAGGTCAAACAAAGAGAAGCATCGGTGTTAGGGTGAAGGAACACATCTCCGATGTCAAGAATGGGCATGTATCAAAGTCAGCTGTGTGTGAGCATACATCTGACAAATCCAACCACCACATCAGGTTTGATAAACCCCACATACTCGCTAGGGAGAATAGATATATCCCTAGAATGATCCGCGAGGCTATTGAAATACAAAAACATCCTAATTTCAATAGAGAAGATGGTTGGAAACTTTCCACCACCTGGGACCCACTATTAAAAAATTTAAAATCCCCAGCACACCACACTAGAGGACCAGATACAGTTAGCTCATTCTGCAAGAATCAGTTTCATTTAAAATTTTCTCAATGTCGTTATTCAATACGAAGATATTAAATTCAGCAGCTTCGTTGATATACCAGACATATACAAGGGATATTTTCAAAACGTTGTCTTGCGTTGCATTCATTATAGTTTTTATAGAGATTAGATTGCCCATTTATTTTACAGAATATAAAAAAGTGAAATTATAAAAGATGTCACAGTTTAAAAAATGGGAGCGGAATGACCGCCACGTGGCAAGCGTGATAGAAGTTTCTTGTGTCAGCGGACATGATGCGGCCTCGAGGCTGATACTGTATTATCTATCATTTGTAGTTAATTAATAAAACATATAATATCTAAGAGCTGATTTGAAAATGTATTTGTATTAGATAGTTTTTTTATAAAGGAAAGCTATGGTCTATTTAATTAACGTTAATAGTTACCATGCAACCCACTATAACTGCTACCAGAGACTAACGGTTCCTTAGTATGTGTCATGTGTTATGTGTTACGATCCTTAGCTATGTCCATTGGAAATAAATATTCAGGAAATTCAACGTATGCAAAATAAAAGTTTGAATTTTAAACTAGTTGTCTAAATACTCGTAGAGTCACTACTGCTGTTAATAATTTGACCCCATCATATGAAAGTTTTATAGTGTTTCTGAGTGAATGAGAGGCTTTGCGTGTTCAGTGGTTTGCTGTAAATAATTATAAATAGGTTTTTGAAAAAAAAAGAAAATATTGATTTTTTTATGTATTTCAAAACTTTATTATTAATAATATTGATATTTAATGCAAAAAACTTAAAAAAAATTTTTTTTCAATTAATTATAAACAATTAAAAATTGATGAAATTTAAATAAAAATCACGTGACTATAAACGCACCATGATTGGTCACCATAGTTGTGACGTCATAATGTTATAGCTATTTAATAACAGTACAGCGTTAACAACAAAATTAAATAGATCAAAACACTGCATTCATTATTTTCCTATCAACTGCATTGAGTGAAAACTAACATTATGACGTCACACGCGCTCGGGTTTGTTTGGGAGTTGTCGGCGTGTCTTCGGTACTGGATTCAAAAATTAATTTTTATTTTGAAATAACTTTTGAATTATTGCAAAAAAAATAAAAATAAAATAGTTTTGTTATAAAACTAATATATAATCTTTCTATTTATCACAAAAATTTTTTTTTTTTTCAAAAACCAATTATATACGAATGACTGTGAATACGCTAGTTGTGTGTTGAGTGTAGCGTTGAGTTTGTCAATTGAATTGTCGGTATACATGGTTTTTAGCATTTTGTATTATATTATATTATAAATCATAACAAAACTGAGTCAAAATAAATAAAAGAAATAAACTGAAACATTAATTTCAGTTGAATTTTCACATGCGTCTCTGTAAGCTACAACCAATAATGCTCTTTGGATCTATCACTTTTCACATACTCAGGAATAAAGTTTCTAAGTTGAAGGAAGTTGCCTCCAGCGCAGCATTTACTTGCTAATTACCGAACAATGCAGACCGTATTGTTAGTAGCATCTCGGTCTGACATAGGGTTGGTGCTCCTTATTGAAATAATGTATATTTTAGTGTCTTTTCTTATATGTTTATTTCTAGACAGATCTTTTAAATATTATTATAGGAATATACTATATCTCACAGACAGCAGTGTAGACAAAGGTAAACTGAGAAACGAGTGTTAAGACACTTCGGTCCCATATAAACGCTTTTAGAACTTTCCTCCAAATTGAGATATTGGGTATAGAGTGACATCCAATGTTACACGTGCTTATGCGCGTCGGTATAATAATAGCAAAGGAAATGATAATTTTCAATATCTCATATTCTCAAATGGGAATCGAACTTACAACGCGACAGGCGCTGACAGTTCCACGCTTGTGGCGATAATTGTGCGACGGCAGGGCGCAGTGGCACAAGGGGAGTTATAATGAGAATATACGAATTGAAATTGAGGTTTCTATAAATCGCTATAAATCGTTAAAAAGGTAAGGTCTATGTTATAATGCTTACTTTATATTTGAAAATTGACTTCATCACATATCAGTTACCTTAAAGGTCGCTAAACAACGAAATCTATATAATTTGTCAGTAAAAAATAAAACAACATCAACTTTCGATTCGGGAAAAAATAAACTTCATAAAATTGTAGCTTTTAACAAAAACACTGGTAGAGTGTTTTTGTTAAAAGCTACAATTTTATGAAGTTTATTTTTTCCCGAATCAAATGACAAAAAGATTGAACAATTCTTCACTTAAAAGTAATTAAATACGTCACAACATAACAATACGGAATAACAGTGTCTTACAACGTCATCTCTCGGTTCTTCTTCTCACAGCCTTCACCAGGTTTGATTAACTATCCGTATCAATTACGTACATAATCCCCGTATCGAGCCGAAGGGGTTTGGTAGACGAAGTACTATAATCATCTCAGAAATATTCCTTATTAATGTCAGTCATTCACGACTAAGTATCTTGTACACATAGCATATCTTTTTTGTTCTAGCTTCCCGCGGGATCCAGCAGACCAATTCCAAATTTTTACTTCTGTTCCGACCTTTATGAAATGGAATCGAATTTGGGTTGTTGCGTGTTGAGTATCAGAATACAACGCCTCGCTTTTGCCTTGTTACAAGATTCAATTTTAATTTGAAAATATTACATCTATCATCTCCGGGATCGGGAATCGAACCCACAACGTGCCGTGTTTACTTAATATTTAAATTGTAACCCAAATCTTTAAGTAGAGATTATAGATAAATGATTATACCATCTGGGCTTACTGTTTTGTTAATAAGTAAATAGGTGATTATTTCTTAAACAAGGAAGCCGCATCTGGCCTTTGTTGGATTAAATTGATTAAACTCAATCATCTTCATAGTAGCAACTGAGTAAGGCCCTGTTACTTTTTGGCTCGCAAATATTGGAAAACAAAATAGCCAAGGTAAGGATAATTAGCACTATTATGTTCAAAATGTAATAATAAAATGATAAAAAATATATATTTTGAATAAAAAATTTAAACCGGATAACCTATTAATGAACTCTAGTTGTCTTGATTGTGTATTATTATAAAAATTATATTTTCAGCAGATTTTCTTTTTAATTTTTTTCTTCTTCTGTGTCGCATTCTTCATCACTGAAGGCCGTGTCCTTTATGAAAGTCCGACGTAAGTCTTATTACTTTTTCCATACTTCCCGGTGTTCAGCTTTTCTTAGGGCTTTTACGACGGAGAGACCAGTCAGTGCAGTTACTTATTTACACCAATGGCTAGGTGATCGGCCGCGGGGTCGCTTTCCCACCACTAACAGTTTCTCCAGGCTATCCGGGTGATGACGGGCAATATGACCAAAATAACCAAGGATTTTTTGGAAGCATATTGTCGAGAGTTTGGTCTTAACACGAAGTTGTTGCAGTATAGACTTATTCGTTCTTTTGGCAGTCTATGTAATACGAAGCATCTTTAGCCAGCATCAAAAAAAAAGTTTATGATCACTCCCACAATCTGCACCAGGGTAAGTTCTGGTATTGCTAATACATGAGCTCCATCTTTTTGTAATGGCTTTATAGTCTATCCGATTCCGAGCGCGATCGCCCGGCATTGTCCACATATATCGTCGCCTGGGGTGGTTCTCAAAACAGGTGTTCATTATTGTGAGAGAATTTTCAGCACAGAATTGCAGCCACATTTCTCCTCGATCATTTCTCTCGCCAAGTCCAAATTTACCTACTACTTCTCTAAGGTGGTCATCTTTTGAAGTATCTCTTACCTTAGCATTTAGGTCTCCCATCAGAAGTGTGATGTCTTTTCTGGGTATGTTATTGAGGGTATCGGATACTTGGTTATAGAATTCCTCAATATCGGCATCGGTTGAGGCCGACGTAGGTGCCTATACCACTACCAAGTTGACACGACAGGGTTTTGTGTTAATTCTCAGTGTCAATATGCGGTCACTCACTAGGTTATATCCTATGCCTAACTGCCTTATTTATTTCGGGGGATACAGATATGTCTACACCATTCTTACTTTCGTCCACTGATCCGGAAAAATATGTGGTGTAACCTCTAGGTGTTATATAGAAGCCTGATCCTCTCATGTAAGTTTCAGTGATCCCCAATATCTTCAGCTGGTAGTTTTGCTGTTCTCTCTCCACGATCTCCTTTTTGCCCGGCTGAATCAGACCCCGAACATTCCAAGTCCCCACCGTCATCTTTTCACGGAGTTGTGCTTGATATGTAGTTGTTATTATATCACCAGTAACCTTCTGTCCACGCCGCACCTGGTGATCAATAGCGGCGTGGCCAGTAACATATTTCACACCATGTGACCTGGACTCAGCATGGCGCCGGGTGGTAACTGGATTGCATACCTGCACATTCTCAGTTTTGTCTACTTTTATTAGGATGTCTCGGGAAAATAGTGCAGTGGTTTCCCCTTGCCTTCTGCACCGCAGTGAAATCATTATCATTAAGTCAGAACGTCCTGCTGCCAACGCCTAATATCCAGTGTTGAGTGAAAAAGACCGGATCCCCTTTTCTCCCGTTTGTTGCTCGACTTAAATCTCCAAAGGGGTTGGATACCGTAATCTCAATGACATTGATTGGTCGCTCGATGTAACAGGGCTCACCGCGTGTAGGTGAGAGTGGAGTTGATGGGGAGAGGCTAAATGATTTTTTTCTTAACTTCTTGCAAATTCACTAACAATGTTTACACAGTCCTTTTGTTGGAAGTATTATCAAGCATAACGTATAAAAGCAAGTTTATGAAAACATTATAGTTTTTGCGTATATAATACCTAGCTTCACGCTGTATCACTAGCGAGGCAGCTAGAGAGCACGGAGCGCCAAACTTTCAATTTGAACCTGTGTCTCTTGAAATCCATCTGACCACTAAGCCGTACATATGACTTAGTGGTCAAAGCGCTTGGATGGATCGGAGCCCTTAGACAGATTCCAAGTGGTACAGATTCAAATACTGCTACGAAAAAAAGAAATTATACGTTTTCTAAATAATTAATTAAGCAATCCACTCCAGGATACCCTAGTATTAAAAAACTGTCCTCATTGATTCACTTCCATCCCCCACTGAGCCGAGCTCTTCAGGCACTGCGTGTTCAGGAACGAAACTCAACTGTAAGTATTAAATATTATTAACTGTAAATATAATTCCATTTCAGTCGCACAATTTTTTTCTTGCGTCACAGCGGGCCCCGATGTTAACAAGTCAATATTTTTAATACACAAAATATACAAGTGTGTATAATATAAAACTTCTATTTGGCACTTAAGTTGAAAATATTGTGAATATTATTTTTGTACTAAGAATAATTTAATATATCTTCCAAGCGGACGGAAATGTTTACATTGTTACTTCAAAATGGATAAAAAATTCGTTTATAATATTTTGAACATAATTAAAATATAAATGCAATGAACTTTTTAAAAGAACGCGGATTATAAATTGGAGTTTTAATTGAAGTACCTCGTTTGCGGCAGAGCGGTTAGAGCATAGAAATAAACATTTTAAAGAGAAAATACTAGAAGCTAGGAAATACGTACATAGCACATATATATATATATATATATATATATATATATATATATATATATATATATATATATATATATATATATATATATATATATATATATATATATATATATATTATCTAACGAGTATTTATTTTTATTTATTTTTTATTTATTTATTAGACATATCAATACATGTAACATTTTGTATATAAAAAAAAAATGTGTTTCGGACTAGTTCTGTTACAAATATCAGTTACAGATATGTACAGCATTAATAAACTATTCCTGCGATTACATTACTGATAAAAATATATAATTACAAAATTACTATTAAATTAAGAGTAAATTTGAATTAAATAGATTAAAAATACAAACAATTAAATAAAACCTTATGATTAAAAGCAGTACTTGCGATTAAAAGTTACAATTAAATTAGATATAATAATTACAACAAAAATTAAAAATTAAAATCAAATTAATTAATTATTCACATTGTACAATTATAATGAAAAAAAAAAATAAATAATCAGAAACATTTTATAAACAGTAAATACATCAACTACAATTAACAATAATTATACATATTGCGTAACGTAAGGGGGGTTACGGGTTTAAGTTGTATTAGATACTACTCAGTTTGAGGTATACCTTTCTTTTGAATTCTGTAAGCTCATCATGGAAGACGTCCATGTCAAGGTCGGAAAGATTGTTATATAAATTTAATAATCGATTAATAGGCGAAAATTTACCAAGATTACTTTTAGAAATGTTGGATGAGAATAGGTTTTTGAGAGGGTATCTCGGACTGCGGTAAGGTACAAGCATTTTGACCTGTGACAATAACTCAGAGGAATCTAATTCACTGCGACAGATTTTGAATAGTGTCACTAAGTCAGCCACATGCCTTCGATGTTCTAGACTATGAATCTTAAAGTGGCTCAGGCGTTGTTGGTAGTCGGCTCGAAACGGGCAAGATTTGTCCGTGAAAGCGAGGAACCGGGTTAATGTATGCTGTACTTTTTCTATTCTAATGATATGGGTCTTATAACAAGGATTCCATACCGGGACTGCATATTCCAAGATACTCCTAACCAACGCGTTGAAAATTGCTATGATAGACTCAGGTCTCTTGAAATCAATCGTGCTGCGCTTAATCAGGTCCATCAGCGCCCATGCCTTAGATACAATTTTGTTATAGTGATCAGAATATGTGAGCCTACTGTCAATGAGAACCCCAAGATCTCTAATGACCGAAACTTCTTCAAGTTCTTGGTTGTATATAAAATATTTAGATTTGATAACACTTTTTTTCCGAGTTAACTTAATGTGAGAGCATTTGGATGCGTTTAATGACAATCTATTGACTGTGCACCATTTTAGGATGGAATTAAGATCGTCTTGGAGTAGAAGGCTATCTTTAATTGTGCATATTGTGCGGTATAGTTTGAGATCATCTGCAAACAATGAACACATACTGTGTCGCACCTTGTGAGTTATGTCATTTATAAATAGGGAAAATAGAACAGGTCCTAAATGAGATCCCTGAGGAACTCCTGATGTAGCAATGTATGAGTTCGAAGTGTGACCCTTAACTATTACGCGCTGAACTCTTTTAGTAAGATATGAGCGGAACCAAGATATTAATGGGTCACAAATACCATAGGCACATAGCTTTAAAATCAAAATTTCATGGTCCACTTTATCGAAAGCGCTGGTAAAGTCGGTATATATAGAATCGACCTGTTGTTTATCATCCACATGTTTCGATAGGTAAGAGGTGTAAGTCATTAAATTCGAAACTGTTGACCTACCTGAGTAAAACCCGTGTTGGTCGACAGAAATTATATTTTTTGAGTAAAGAGAGACAATGGGACAAACTACACTCTCAAGGATTTTAGAAAATGTGTTAAGCATAGATATAGGTCGGTAGTTGCGTATGTTATCTTTATCTCCTTTTTTATAAATAGGGAGAACATTGGCGAATTTCCATTCTCTGGGAAAGGTAGATGTCTCTAAAGACTTATTAAAAATTAATTTTAACGGTAATGTTAAATATTTTTGGGTCATCTTTATAAAAACTGGCGGTATACCATCAGGTCCTGCACTTTTACTAGAGTCTAACGATTTCAGCACTTTAGCGATATCACGTTCTGTAATGTGGATTTTAGATAAAACAATTTGCGGGTATGAATCCTTTAAAAGAACTTCTTGGCCGGCAGTTGGAGAATTAAACATTGAAGAGAAATGTTTTGCGAAAAAATTACTTATATCGTTTCCAGAAGTAGCTGTTTCATTATCAAGAAACATTTCAGATGGGATTTCAGATGATGTGACATTACTTTTTTTTACATGAGACCAGAATTTTTTCGGTGCACGTAATAGAGACTCTTCAGTATGTAAAATGTATTGTGAGTAACAATGCTTTAATAAAGGTTCAACTCTTCTTTTAGCGAGTGTATATTCTATTTGATCTCTAGGATTGTTGAAACGCTTTATTTTTCTCCTTAGTTTGTCTTTTTCTGAAATTAATTTTAACAAATTTTGCGTAAACCACACGGGATATTTAATTTTTTTCTGTTTTATTTTCGGAACTAAAGTATCTATAATTTTACGAAGAATGCTATAAAATTTTTCGACCATAACGTCAACATCACAATAAGTTTGCAGCTCAATATCCCAATTGATCTTTCCCAGCTCAGTGTTGACTCTAGTATAATCCGCTTTTTTAAAACAATAAGAGGCATATACACTACTGTTTAGGTTAGTTTTACCGTGAATTACTTGAATCTCCAACACCGGGTGATGGGGATCTATTTTACTTAAAGTATCGAGGGCTTGAGATACTTTTATATTATTAAAATTTGCCAGTGCTAAATCAAGAATGCGTTCATTTTGATTTTTTATGCCATTATATTGATTAAGACCGTTTAATGAGAGAAAATCCACCAGTGCATATCCTAAAGAGTTGTGAATGTTTCTGGGATTAAATGCTTGCAAGTCATTATCAATTTGAGTCCAATTTACAAAGCTTAAGTTAAAATCGCCTAAGATAAGGATATCTCCATTATGAGACTGTATAACTGAGCTTATATTATCATAGATCGAGCTTAGAGTGTCCTTCGATACAGGTGGTGGTAAGTACGCGACACAAATTAAGATATTCTTATGAGTTCCGCCACTTTTAACCTTCACATTAATCCACAAATCTTCGAAGACACTTTCATAATGATTTATTCGCCGTGATTCAAACTGTTTAGAGACGGCAACTAGTACTCCTCCTCCACTTTTAAGTGATAGTGATGTAGTTTGACGGTCTCTTCTGTATATGTTAAAGTAGTTAGAAAACAGTTCAGAGTCGTTTATTGACTCGTCTAGCCAAGTTTCTGTTGCTACTATTATATCGTAGTTAGTTTGCAATGTAGCCAATCTAATACGGCTAAGTTTTGTTTTCATTCCACGGAAATTTTGATAATAGATATTAAACATGTTGAATTAAGAATAATATATATGAATCGGTTTAATGTATTTATATTAAAGCTGATTTAATGATTCATAACACCCAATCTGCTTGGCCGGAGACTGATCGTTATTTCGTATAAATATACGGCCGTTCCTTATCCAAACGTAACGAGTAGAAGAATACTTTAATAATGTGGACAAAATTGTAAACTTTCATTTTTTTTCATAATTTTATAATTATAAACCGAGGGGTTTGGCTATAAACAATCACGTCAACCATAAATAACTCCGTGTCATATACCGCTTACCCGAGCACAATCTTGTAGTTAATCCCGAGGGCGTCCAGCGCAAACTCGTGTGGTAATAATGATACCCGAGATACTAGTTACTGAACGATATTTTATCAAGGATGGCTCAAGGATATGTACTTTGTTTTACCTAGAGTTAACGAGATAGTGTTTTCTACCATAAACGTTATTGGCAACACCTGTTATTAAGAAATTAAATTATATTAATAAAAAAAAAAATAGCCGTCATGGGACGCCTGGCAGATGTGAAACATCGTGAACATTAAATATAGCCTAATTGGAAAATAAAATATATATATGTATATATATATATATATATATATATATATATATATATATATATATATATATATATATATATATATATATATATATATATATATATATATATATATATATATATATATATATATATATATATATATATATATATATATATATATATATATATAACCGAGGCAACCTGCTTCATAGATGTGCACCCCCCTCTAATATCTTTTGAATGGATTGTCCGATTAGAATAAAATAAAAAGTTACTTATAGCTATTGAAACAATCTTGCTCAATAAATAGTTTATTTAGATAAGGATTAATATTTGACGATAATATGATCAATAAACTTAGGCTAATAATTTTAGTTACTTTTATTCTATAGAAAATTGGTTATAATGGCTAAAATATAAATGTTTAGTTTATACTATCGCGGACTTTTTTGTAGGCATTATTGAGTTCTACAACTTTTCTATACAAATCAACCATACATCTCTAACCATTTAGGCAGCGTTCGCGAGAATCGCTAACATACGGCAGTTTTTTCGTCGACTTACTCCACAATTTTCACTACCAAGAAAAATCCTATCTATTTTCCCGGATAAAATATAGCCTATACGGATTCGGAAGAGTCCCTCTAAGTAATCGTAAAAGAAATTTTGAAATCGGTCCAGTAGTTTTTGAGCCTATTCAATACAAACATACAAAAATACAAAGGTTTCTTCTTTATAATATTAGTATAGATAGCGTGGTGTCCCGTCGCCACGGCAAGCGTCGCCACGGCAACGATTCGGTTTACAAGTGAGCCTATAGATGTTTCACATCAATAATTAGTAATAATAATAAATAACTAAATTTTTAAGATGTAAGCCACTTCTTTACTCTTCTTTAAAATGAAATATTTTTTTAAAATAAGTTAAATCACTGTTCCACACAATTAAATGGGTGATATATGCATAGCTAACGCGATAAATAAATATGTTTAGTAAATAATAATATTAACGGTTACAAATATTGAAAATGTAAGTTTTTTTTTAGAACACAATAACACATAACATATTTAATCTCTCCCTGATATTTAACTGTCACCTACTCCAATTGCTTTGCTGGAAGAGATATCTTTTAGAAATAAGTATAGATGTGAATTTACTTTACACTTAATTACATTTTCTTTTTTTTTGAAGTGCAATAAAGCGTGCATATATGGAAAAAATTAGACCGTTCCATACACTTTTGAATATTAAATAAAAATTTCTGAAGTAATATTTTCATTTTCACATTGGGTTGAAATACATTTTGTATTTTAAGTTTTGAAATATTTCTTATAATATTTTAAATTTTAAAAAAAGATAAAAAAATTATTGAGAACAAAACACAGAACAAATGTTTCCAGTTCCTATTTCCTTTCAACATTAAATGTTACTGACAATCTCCTCTGAGCCTTGTCACACGTAAGTATGCAAAAATTAGCAAACTTGACATAATTGACATAAATACCTGATATTATTTTAGGTACATTAAACATTAACAGCGTTTCAATTTATAAATAAATATTTGGGATTGTTGAACCCGGTTAGAATTGTTATTTGAAGTATACAAAAGATATGCCGCTGTAGCACAGGAGGAGCACGACAGATAGGGGGTAAGATTCCCCGTCGAGGAAATTATTTTTTTAATATTTTCATCTCTGTGCTCGGTAGAAAGCGAAAGCAGATATATCTATATTTAACTTCTGTACATTTGTAAAATACAACCGAGGAATTATATATACGTATAACGTAAACGTCTTATATTTCAAGCTCTTACTGAGGACAACTTAAGGGGAAAAGTCGAGTCAGAGTCAGCTTTAATTTTTTCTTTAATATATTTGGTGGAGTTATGTTTATATTAATGTAGGAGAACGCGATATAATCATAAAACTTCAAAATTTCACTTAAAACTTGATCTAAACATTACAAGCTTTCAGTGAGTACAAATATCTTCTAATTAAAACGTCTTATTTACCTTCATTTAATTGCTTTAGTCATATTAAATAGGGATAATTTGAATATGTATTTATCTTTTGTATTTGTATGTGTTTTTGTTTGAAATTAGAGAATTTAAAATTATGTCAAGTGGTAATTAATTAACTTTTATTCTAAAGGTCGTAATTCATTCTAAATTTATTTCATTTCTTTTATAATATAACAAGGAAATTGATTTCTATACCGACATGATTGATTCAAATTCACGCTTTACATTGTGTGTAACAACTGAGAAACCAGTGTCTGTTGTATATTTAAGCTCTAATTGAAATGAGACACTACGTGTAGAATTGCAAAACCCAAATATAGCATAATAATAATTAATTCGTCAGAAAGAATGATCAATTCATTTTTTATGGATAAGACAGGGCAAACGAGCGTACGGGTCACCTGATGGTAAGTGATCATCGCCGCCCACGGCCCTGTGTAGCACCAGAGCAACTACAGGAGCGTTGCCCGTCTTTAAGGTGGATGGACACCGGGGCCCGGCACTACCTCCAGTATACATGTATAATTATTATTTCCTTTGATGCTTCTAAAATCCAAATATATACAAAGAAATTTGGTATTTTTATCCCAGAGTTTCCACAGGGATTGATTTCTAGAAATTTTATCGCTTCTGCAAACTGAATGTTGAATCTAGCGGCACGGCAGGGTCGAAAGCGGCAGCGGTAACGGGAGCGGGGTAGGCGGCCCGACGCGCGGCGCGTTTTGTGAGAGAAGACGTCACTCTTCGCTGAGTACGCAACATGAACGCGGTTGCAATATTTAGTTACCATATTTCTTATGTTGATAATATTGGGTGGTATTTTTACTATGTTTTAAAGTGTTATTCCACACTTAGGATAGAAAATATTAAACTTAAATTTAAAAAACGTATAAAATTTTAAACGAAGCATGGTCAGAGCACTGGAACGGTCTTCCAGAGGCGCAGGTTCAAACCCTGCTTCGTTCAAAATTTTTATACGCTTTTTAAATTTAAGTTTAGTAATATTGGGTGGTGTTGAGTTTCCACGAGGACGAAGTTGCAGGCGGTATTGTATAATAATATATCGTTGGAAGCATCTTAGTACTACGTGATTTTAGGCTACGAGACGTCATAGCACATTGAACATGGTATCCTCTAGAAATCAAAAGTGGGAATATAGAAAGGACTTTCTTTGTTACACAATTGATATCTAATGATATGTACATAACAACTTACAGAACCTACTCACAGACTCTTCTAAGTTGTAAAAGATAATCTGTAGTGGGGTTTTATGTCTGTCGTGGTGCAGGGGTATTAGAATGCGAATAAAATCGTTAATATATTCATTTCTTCTCTCTGGTAACACGACAAACAGCGGCGTTCAGTTACACAATTTGACACACAATGTCTCAAAAGTCTCCTTAACCTAGATTCCCAAGTTCCCTCTGCTTACGTGGCCATATACAGGATACTACGTGAAATTGAATATAACCATAGTATTTATACAGTTTATGAGATTGCACTTACGAGTATGTATAAGAATATCCTTCTAATAATCATCTATCTACTCATTCATTTGAAACAGTGCTCCTTAAGTAACGATTTTAATTATTCAACGACAACATGACTGATATTTAATGTTGTGCTATTACAAATATAATAACTCCCGAGATAATGTTACTCGACATCTTCTTAAGACACTGTCGTTATAAAAGATACATTTTGTGAAATGTTATACAAATTTCTTTGTACATTCAGAACTACTTATATTGTGTACTTAAATTCTTGTTATGTGATTATATTTATAAATACATTTAATTTTTCGAAACAATTGAACAAAAAATATTTCATTTTTATTGTCCTAATTAAAAATCCACTCTTTCATTAACTAACAGTTTCAATTAAATAAAGTTATACGATCTCTTTAGAAAATCAGCCAATGGAGGCAGATTCAGTCAATAACGGCTAAGAGCTCCCAAAGCGTTTGTAGACCAAATATTGACTTTCTTTTGCACCGCACAAACCACCATTCTAATTTAAACTACTCCGACACTTAGCTCTGAAATTAAATTTCTTTTTAAGCCATTGTTCAGTTCTTAAAGATAAAATATTTAACTATTAAGACTCAAAATTATATTTTAAATAACTTTAATATATTATCGTATTAGCTTTTACTTACGGCTTTGCCCTCATGGTCTCAATGTGATAACTAAGAGTCATTAACTCATGACACATGCCGAGAGCTCGTTAACTCTCATCGTAGATACAGGGAGTTGTATCAACTAACAATATCCAGTAATATTGCCTTTCCAGATAAATGAGACATCTAAATCTGTGGCAATGAAAAATTGAGTTTGATAAGAATTACATTCTCAAGTGTATATGTTGTTATTACCATTTTGTATTTATCTAAGAGAAGGAAACCTTAACAATATCCTTGCCAATTAAGGAAGCACATTTATAAATAACAAGAGCGGGCCTTTGTTCAAGTTGAGCCTTAGGTTCTATCAAATTATAATGAAAAAAAATGTTATGTTATCCATTTTCAGAATACGACAGTAAATTTAACAATAAAGAAAATTCTACACTAATACTATAACAACCAAAAACCCTTTCTAAGTAATATATTATATCCTTATATTACTTATCCTTCTGTATTACGAATAATTTTCCCTTTAGAAAAACCTAATAAAAGCTCTGTTTCAGAAATTAAAAGATAATAATAACGATTGACGTTGTTATTGTTCGGTGGAAATATAATTGAATTTATAAAGAATATTTACAACTAAACGGATACATTATTATGTATTTTTTTTAATATTCGAAAAATTCAGCCTATGCTAAGTAAAATCATTAAAGATCCAACGAACAAAATTATCGTAAATTGTAATAAGTACGTTAAAGGCTAGATTTTGTGTCCAACAGGGGTGATGAGAAGGCCGGTAGGGCGTATTTAATTCCCCCTTTATTAGAACGAGCTGCCAATTCATACTATTGTCAGGAGACCAACAAGGTACCGTTAAGAGAAAGGCAGCCAGCACTTCTACCATATATGAAGGGAATTACATACAGGATCATTCCATCATTTAAGATGAGCTTCTGTTATAACAATATTTAAGGGTAACAAGAAAGTGATCCGACTCTTGAGACCAGAGAAAAGTAATTCCTTTGCAGTGTGCAGGTGTATACAAACTAGATTGTGTTTGCAGGTTATCACACATCAATCAGACAAAGACAAAAATAAACACCGGTGTTAGGTTGAAGAGCCGCATCTTTAATATCAAAAATAGACATGTATTGAAGTCAACAGTGTAAAAAAAATCTTCAAATAAAAATCGAACCTATAAAGATTGTCTTTGCAATTCGCAGGGTTCACTTGTATAATAAAATAAAATTCAAAAGAGGCCAGATGTCTAAATGTAACGATATGCTATCCATTTTAATTTTATTTCAAGTTATCAAAAGCGCAATCGCACAATGCAATGCAGAATGCCAGTTAGTCGAACGACATATATTGTAATGCACAGCACAAACTGTGTCTACTGCATACAATAGGCACAGTTGGTGCAACATTGTCGTGGACGGTGCAGGAACAACGGAGTATGTTAATACTGGGTCTCTCATGCCTACTCTGTTTTCTTCGGGATGCAGCGTTAAACTAAATCCATAAATATGAAAGTTCATGTCTAGAGAGTCCCTGATATAGGACGGGCGGTATCTAAGCAAAAAGTCTTCGAATCTTTTACTTACGTTCTTGATTGATGAAAACACCTTTGGCAAATGCTTGCGCTGATGTTCGTCTTGAGGCGATCCAAGAACTTCACCTTTATACACACGAGTAAATATGCCCGATATTTGTTTTTGGGTATACGGATACGCGCGTTTTAAACCAGTCCAGTAGCTAGTCCACAAAATTAAGAAACCTCCCTTTCCACCAGTTTCTATTTATCCTTCTATACCGTTCTTCGTCTAATCTTATTCTTATACCGAGTAAAGAATTTTCCCTACACGAGCTTATGGAGATCAGATGGCAGTCGCTTCGTTTAAAAACCGCCATCCGCGCTTATCATTTATTTATTTATTTATTTATTTATTAAGGAAGACATACAGTTTTACAAGTGCTTCAAATAAAAACCAAATTTACATTCAGTTAACCAATGAAGTCTTCACATAACATAGTACAAAAAAAAATAGCTAGATGTACAGTTAATCAAAAAGATATCAAAATAAAACAGAAGAAACTCATTCACAAACAGCTTCCATGACAAGTGATTTAAACTTATTTAAATTTATAGTAAACATGTCAATATCGCCAAACGCATTATCATGAGAGGTGCAAGCACAATATATAAAAACACTTCCACCATATTTAGTTCTTGTAATAGGTACATAGAACTGTGATTTATTACGGGCTTGTAGACGAGGATATCTCAGACTAATATTACTTAAAAGGAAAAGGGTATCAATATTATTATTAACTATTTTAAAAAGGGAAAGTTCGCCCCTAGCCAAACGACGGTTCTTTAAAGAAGTCGGAATAGGTTAAATCGTGGAAAGCAAAATATGACTGGGCACGGCTAGGGCGTTCCCAGTTAACGACGCTTAACAGATTTCACATATGGTAAGTGGACAGTGGACGAGGGTGCCGTAAGACTCTAAGACAGAAACTTCGCTTTGCAATATTGGCTCTCTTTGCATATTTAACATTAATTTCAGCTTGATAACTCTACATAATCTCGAGATTAATGATATTGACAGACGGACAACAGAGCAACCCTATACGGATATAAACAATATAAAAAATAAGATAAAATATTACTCACGAGAGGTATTCTCTAATAATTTCACAATAAATACTAGCGAAAGGAACATTATAAAGTATTTCAGCATACTTATCGAGTAATTATAACAGCAAACGTACTTTTGGTAGGAACTCGGGATAGCGAATAGGCTATAGATAAACAATTTTCCAACTCATAAATTACGTACATACAACATACAACTAAGTTAACATCAAGGGGATCAAGGGGAATAAGTTTGATTATTCACTCAGCGCGAAACGGCTTTTGTTTAATCAAAACTTTACAAGATTATTATAATAATTGACAATGATACATGTGAATTAACCTGGAACGAGCACTTTATTCCCAAGGTGTGTTATCTATACTAATATTATAAAGAGGTAAAGTTTCTAACTTTGTTTGTAAGGGGTAATTTCTGGTATATATCTGGTAATAGTGAAAAAATTCTTCAAATCGGTGTAGTAGTTCTACACCGATTTGAAGAATTTTTTCACTATTGGAATCCTACATCCTTCCCAAGTAACATAGGCTACATTTTATTCGTAAGAGACTCTAGCGTCGAGCGAGCGTCCGCAGCAGCTTGCAACCTAAAGAGATATCATTTTTGCGGTGCGCGCTCGAGAATCTTGCATCGAACGTTCGCACCGGCTTGCGAGCCAACGAGAAATAAGTTCTGCGGTACATGCTAGGGAATCTAGCGCCGAACGTACGCAGCGGCTTACCGATTAGAACATTAGAGATTCACGATTTTGCACTAAAGCAACTAGCCCGGAACAATCGCTAGGATTGTCTTACCTTAAGCAGCATGCATCGTAAGTAGTCGCCAGTCAATCTAGCGATCACTCAAAAGGCTTGCTGCTACCGCACAGAGGCAACGCCTGTCTAGAATATGCATTCGGAGTTCACCTCTCTGTGGTTATAGATCTGCTTTCAGTTACGATCAAAACATTAATTACTGCGATCAGAATACAGTGACAATTGGAGCAATTAGTATATACAACCTGTCCTAAATGTTTTGCAAAAAAATGGAGACATGAATGAAATGCTGTGTGGCAGGTAAAGTAATTCTCCGTGATATTAAAACAGGTACCTCAGCCAATAACAAGCCTCTTGACTGGTGACCATTCATTATTTGTGTATTTTTTTAATAATATACGCAGATATAATACATTATTTCAGATGACGTCTTTCGGTTTCAAAGAAATACGTGAAGGAAACTTTATGCCAACTTTTAAAATAGAGTGACAGATTTATCATTTAATTGAAAGTCTTCTTCCACAGTCCGGTCAAAACCTACAATTTTTACAAATATACTTCGTTTTTGACGCTGACCAACTTTCTTTACGATCCAACATTGCCCTTATGTTAAAAAAAGATTTAATCAACGAACTACAGACCATATTTAATAGCCAAAATTTTTATATCCGCAGTTTTAAATACAATTTACAAAAAAAACGCTTCATCAGATAACTTAAAATAATAATTCATACTGACCGTGCACCCCATCAACACCAAGGAAGATACAATCACAAACGAAGTTGCCGTACTGTTAGTAGATGAAGATAAAGGACCCAGAGGTATAGTCCTACAAAGATGCAAAGATGGCCAACTAAAAAAAAAGGCTGAATTACATCGTGCTTATAATTCCTTGCAATAACCCTTTAATATTTGTGAAAGGAGAAGACGGTTATTATCTGACATTACAGCAACAAGGTACAGCAATGGCAAGGGCACCAAACTAAATCATATGCAATTTTATGCATACAGGCTAAAGGTAAAGGATAATAGTTTCAATACATTACATTATTACTATTTATTAAACTCTTTACATTATTACTATATCACATTAAAACTATTTATTTGAAGTACTTTGTTCAAAGCCAGCATTATTTTGTGATAAAGTAAAAATATAAACAATGTAACACCGAGCACTGCGTAATTAAACACCTGGAGCAGTAATAATACTGGCTTATTCCCAGAGGTAGACCTCTCATGGATGATCATAGATGATCCTATTGTTTCCTCAAAATTAGTTTCGTTAATTATTACTACTGTAGGAAATATAATATTTTTATTATCGTCCGGGTTTTCAAAAGGGTCCTTATTAGCGGGTTGTTATATATATATATATATATATATATATATATATATATATATATATATATATATATATATATATATATATATATATATATATATATATATATATATATATATATATATATATATATATATATATATATATATATATATATATATATATATATATATATATTTATATATATATACATATACTTAAGTATTTGAGCTGGGCAGTGAAAGTGAGACCTACCAGTGAATTAATAAACATTATCCCATTGTTTCCCCTACACACGCGTAAATACCAACTAGAGAGAAACAAGAAATTAAACGAAAGTAAATTACCTAAATAATAAATCTAATAAACTTGTGTTGTGTGTGTATGTAACTCAATACTAAGAACAATACATCTTTGTAGCACCACAAAAATAATTACGCCCAACGAAGTGGGCACGGGTCAGCTAGTCATTTATAAAATTTTTAATTTGCTCTTATATTTTAATCTTTACCTTTGACACACAAAAGTCTTTTCACAATTTTCTTAAATTGTGAAGTAGAAAATTCTCGGATGTTTTCTGGAATCCTATTGTAAAAGCGTACGCACTGTACCATAAAAGAATAACGGACTCGATGCAATGTTTTAGGTGCACTAAGATTAAACTAAAAAAACTAAAAGAAAAAGTTAAAAGTTAAACTTTTAACTTTTTCTTGTTGTGTATATCCCCGATTTTGATAATTTCATTAATATCTATGGAAATTGAATCTATTCTTAATAACATACTTCCGTTTCCCAGTTTCCGCCAAATTCTTGAGGTATTTCGTGTCGAATGGTGGAACTTAACATTGAGCTGTGATTAGTTACCAGAACAAAGAAATCAAAATACTAATATATTAAAGATATCTGTATATGATAAATTTGATCAAATGTAACATTTAATATCTTGTCTTCTGCTTTTAACTCTTCCTGAAGTCGCTCTACGACTTTCACCTTGTCAGCGATATTGTTACATATTATTGTCATTATATTTATCGTAATATTCGGTTGTCAAAGGAGCTCTTCGTATAATGACGACGATTGATTAGCCATTTAATTATTTATTATTTTTCATTAGATCATTTAGACATAAAATAATTATACAAGCAGGAAATGAATGGTTCACGTGTATTAATTAATGAATAATTTTAATATATTGAGTTAAGTGACTTCGTTCTTTTTGGGGACATCTCCCTTTAAAAATGTATTTGGACGACACGTTAAACTTATATAATGATAAAGATTTTTTTAAACGAAATTCAGTTAAAAATCGTATAAAGCGTCGTATCATTTTAAGTTCCTAAATACTATCTGCCTATCCTGCCACGTGCGGGACACCGCGTAAAACAAAAAAAAACAACTTTACCGTCGAAACATCATTACATCGATGTTGATTTGATCTTTATGAATTTATTCAAAGAGATTTTTTAATTCAACACCAAATTGAACTCTCAATAAAAAAGAAGAGAATTATTACTAATAAAGCTATATAAGAATTAGAGGTTAATAACGACTTAATTAATACATTATAATGTAAATGATGATAGAAAATAATTTTCTAATAACTATGTAAGAAGATATTTTAAAGATAATTTATGTTTTACATATGAATATATGATATGTTGCAACAGAAAGACTTATTTGCTTCAAAAAAAAAAAGTATTAAAAAAAAATAAATGATGCAAACGGTTGTACCGTTTGATTTAAATTTTTATTTTATAAAATGTTATTTCACACTTTGAAATATGATATTAAATACAGATTTGTAATTACTAATAGTTGAAATTTACATATCGTGATAGTCAAATATGAATCTTTTTAAACTAACTTAACCAATTAAGCTTTAACTAATTAAGACGAATGAAATTAAATAAATACATAATATGTATGAAACATTATAAAATAAATTAAGCAAAAATCAGTATGATGACGAAATCTTCTGAATCTGCTCCTCAGAGATTTTTTTTCTCGATTTCTTGACTCAGAGATACAGATCACGTTTTTTCCACATAAACTTTGATAACATCTAGACTACCGCAGTCTCATTTTGAAGTAAATTAAACAGTTCTATTGATGTCTTAATTGCTACTTTGACAAGGCGCGGCGCGTCAGTTAGGGAACTTCTCCAGCTTTTATTAGCTGATAAATAATGAGTCGGGATCGCACACTGAGACCGCATTGCATAAATGTGTTAAATGTTTTATTACTATTTTATAACAAAGATAAATAGAACGGCACTCAGAAATTTTTAATATTTTTTTCTTTATTATTCATTTTTACTTATTATGCAAAGAAATTCAAGTAATTAACAGAAATTAAAAAAATAGTTGAAAATATGAGAAATATCCTGTGCAAAGCCAAGTCTCTAATCATATAGCAATATATACAAGTGAAGTAAACATTATTCACTGAAGTAGTGTATAAGTATTTCAGTGAATAATTTGAATAGTTATAACACAAACGTACTTTTGGCAGAAACTCGGTATAGCGAAATACTAGCGGAATACAAATAAACAACTTCCCATCTCATAAATTATGTACACTAGCAATAAAACTGCAAATATATTCAGATATGTCATTAAAATTTGTATGTTGTCGTTGTTTTAATGTATGTATAATAATGAAGTACAACAACAAAATCAGCATCAATTAGAATACCTTTCACTGTTCAAATGATACCAAAAAATCGGACGATACTATACAATATAAAATATAACTTGTATGTTATTCAAGCCTCGACTTACGAGGCCATTTTTTTCAGCCTAATGCTGTATCCTGCACAGAGCAGGGTAGGTAAAGAAACTTGGGAACCTAGTGTTAACTCTATTCCCATTAAGATTATCAAAACTCACTCTTCGTCAAGTTTCATTCCCTCGTATAGGAAATTAAACCTATCGTTTCTATAGTCACACCCTTGTGTCTTCACGTCACGAAAGGCTAGATGAAATACTAAATTAACTTGTCATCTTATTCTAAATCTCCGTGTGGTCGCTCTACGACATTCTCCTTATCGGTGACATTATTACTCTAACCAAACCAAACGACTGTCTGACAAAGAAGTTTTTATTATATTTATCTTAATATTCGTACGTCAAATGTTCGTTGCTAGTTTTAGCGACAGCTGAATGCTCATTTAATTATTCATCCAAATTATTCTCTAAGTGTCAGATCAATTAGACACGAATTATTAAGCTCTGTGTAAGTAAAGGAAACTTTTTTCTTTCTATTGATGTCTAAAAATATTATACTTCTAGACATCAATAGAAAGAAAAAAGTTTGAAGTTGAAATGATTAATTGTACATAATAGTAGGATAGGCAGCGGGAACCTGGGAACCTATTGTTAGGACCTTTTAAAACGCTTTTATTCCCCACTTTCCGCCAAATTTGAGCTGTTTTAAGTGGGACACCTCAACACCATATAGGTTTCTTAAGAGTATATTTATATTAGAATTACCTGTAGGTTATAAAATCAAATTAAACTTAAATTAATTTTAATTAATTAATTCAACTTTAGCAATTAAAATGTTGTTGAAGCAATATAATTAATAATATATTTATTTAACCTCCATTAGGTAGAATTATTGTTAATCAAAAACTTACTTCTTATCTCGTAATAAGATATTAATGGTGTTTAATTAATTGTATCAAATATGTATAATAATGTACGTTCAGATAGTTAATATTTTCTAGACTATATGTATGTGTATATAGTGTAATAATAAAACGATGTTTTACATACATATACGGTGTGTTGCAACAAATAATAACAGCACCATAAATATATGTTTATTAAAGCAAATAAATTGTGTTACATCACAATATGTATAAAAAACGTCATCATTATTTGAAATGTCTTATGATAAACCATGTGAAAGCCATGTGATAAACCAACAACACTTACATCAGTCCAATGGTAAAATTTTTATATTTTACACAAATAAAGCAGAAAGGATTCTGAACTTCTGTTCTACTAAATTCATAATTGCAGATCAACCGGAACATAACTTATAAAAATTAATAAACTTTGGCAAGGCGTGTTTCTTAATTTTGTATAAAATAAAATTGTAATACAGCTTAGTTATGATTTAATGGTGGTTCAGCTTTTGTGTATAATAATTATAATTTTATTTTAATAAATATAATAAAATAAACTTATATACACATTATTTTTCATTAATACCACCTAAAGCTTTGAGCTAATGACGATGTATCGGACGATGTCATTAGAGCGAGTATAATTTTGTCCTTAATTGAATTTGGCCATCGCCGACGTAATTGCCTCCGCCTGCTTCAATACTATATACCTATATACAGTATCGATCTTATATTTCCTGTAAATTTTACCAATTTTCGTAAAAATCACAGTGAGCAAGTGATTTTACAACTTTGCTATATAAGTAAGCTTGTTATAAGAAAACAATTTAAAATGTATAATCCTACCTTTCCTATCAAAAGTCCTTGAACGCCTCGTAAACCAACAATTAAGTAAATACCTTATAAACAACAACCTATATAATCATCTACAGTCCGGTTTCAGGCCTGGTCATAGTACGACTACTGCATTGGTCAGGGTTTCGGATGATATTCGCTTAGGAATGGAAAAGCACCAAGTAACTTTGATGATTTTACTCGATTTTAGTAACGCATTTAATACTATAGATTTTGATATTTTACTGGCTATTATGTATTCTCTTAACATATCTCCTAAAGTGATTGATTGGTTTCACTCTTACCTGTCTGGTCGCCGGCAACGTACTCGATCTCAGGATTCTTACTCTGAATGGAGTCCGGTGCTTGCTGGTGTTCCACAAGGTGGCGTGTTGTCTCCTCTCTTATTTTCTCTTTTTATTAACTATTTCTGTTACTATCTAGCTTCTCCCTACCATCTCTATGCTGACGATCTTCAAATATATCGTCAGTGTTCTTTACACGATCTCCTAAATTCTATTACAGCACTATCAAAAGAAGTTGCAAATATATCAATGCGAAGTAAATCTCTAGGCCTGATAATAAACCCCAAAAAAACGCAAGCTATTATAATAGGTAGTCAAAGACTTATTAGACAAATTTCAGTAAACGATCTACCTAATATATCACTTGATGGAATAAAAATTCCTTTTACTGATAAGGTTAAGAATTTAGGAATTATATTCGACCAACATCTATCTTGGAACCAACAAATCAGTGAAGTGAGTAGGAAAATATTCGCAGCCATTGCGTCATTACGTCGATTACGTAACTTTCTACCTATCCCTACTAAAGTTGCGCTGGCACAATCACTCCTATTACCAATTCTTGATTATGCAGACTGTTGTTATCTAGACTTAAAAGAGGAGCAATTAGATAAACTTGAGCGTCTCCAAAACATCTGCAAACGGTTTATTTTTGGACTACGCAAATACGATCATATTTCTAAATTTCGTAAAAATCTCAAGTGAAAAACACCCTTAGTATTATATCCCTAGTCAGAGACTCCATTATTGCGGCGGTGTCCAAAGTTAACAGAACCAACTCAAATAATCGGCTTAATTCGAGTCATTTGACACCTCTCTCTATACTTTAAGTCCTTGCATGCACGTACTAGACAAATTGCAAAAGAAAAGGAAATCCGCTACGTATGGATAAGAAATAGGCACATATTTACTCGAAAAGATTACCAGTCTTCAGCTAAGCAGATAAAGTGTTACGAATCCTTGAACCACCTTTAATGCTTAAATTTAATAAATTAGTACATTTCTTTCCCCAATATGTTCAGTATTTACGATCAAAATTTTCGCGAAATGAGAACAAAACTCAATGATATTCGCGTAGCTACGCTGCATTCCAATTACGACATTATTGTGGCAACGGAAACATGGTTGGATGAAAGACTACTTGACTCTATTATTACAACTATTTTCCAACTCTTTCAACATATACAGAAGAGATCGTCAGACCACGTCATTATCCCTGAAAACTGGTGGAGGGGGCCATTTCCAATAAGTTTGAATCGCGTCGAGAACATACTAATTTGTGTTGTATACATACAGGTGGAGGACCTGTATCGAAAGATTCTGTAAATGTTATCATAGACAATATTAACTCAGTCATTCAGTCTTTTCCATATTCTTCTTCCCTCACAGAAAAGCAATATAAATATGTATATAAATTAAACCTGACATTATATAATACGACACAACGTCACAGCGACGCATTATTTTATTTAGATTTAAATAAGTTTATTTATAATAGTTGTAAGTTGATATTGTATCTACCTTTATATTTTAAGAAACAAATTGCTACTTTAGTAGCATATAATATACACAACCCCGTTGTACATAGTACAACGATAGAAATTAATTGTTTAAGTACTACTACCACTGTAAAAACTAATGATGCAAGTTGCAGTTTAAACTAGATAATAAGACAACACTTAGGTCATTTAAGTTTAACATCAGACATCAGACATCAGAATCTATAAGGCCAAAGAACTGGAACTAGAATAATTTTTAAAAAAATATAATATACATATAATGTGTATAACTGAACACTGGATCTCGAAATGTAGCAACTTAGTAAATATTGAAAATTATAAATTGTCAAGTGCGTTCGTTAGAGAGAAGGCCATCCGCGGCGGATCGCTTATACTCGTGCGAAATGACATATGTTGTAAGCCAAGGCCAGATATAGTGGCACTCTTCGACGAACGCGCCATTGAATTGTCCTGCATTGAATTCAATAGATACATTATAGCATGCGTATATCGACCCCCATCAGCTAGTTTTGAGATATTTGAGGAGAAAATGGAGGAAGTCTTTAATAATTTGAGTTGAAAAAGTAAATCAATAATTGTATGCGGAGATTTTAATGTAGGTATACTTCAAGCAACTCCACAGAGTCTCCGTTTTCTTAATTTATTTAAATCTTATAATTTAACAAATATTTTCTCTGAACCAACTCGCATAACAAATATCTCAGCAAAATGCCTAGATAATGTTTTCTGTCACTGCGAGATTTTTGAAAAAATGTGTAATAAATAACCTAAGCTCAGATCGTTGTGGTCAAAAATTTTCATTAACTGGTATTGAATTAAATAAACGTAAAGCAATAACAATCAGACCAATCACTAATACTAAAATAAATCGTTATGCTTATAATGTTAACGAAAATATCTCGAGTATTAATATGTCCGAAGTACAACCAAATCTTTTGTATGGAAATGTTTTTAAATTAGTATCAACTGAGTTTGACAATAAACGAAAAAAATTAATGTAAATTCAAATTTAAAATTCAGTTACTGGTTAGTATTTACCGAAGTAGGGACAAGATGTACGAATTGTATAATATGAGGCAATGGAGTCATGATCCAGCGTTCCTGTCAAGGTTTAGAAATTTCTCAAAAATATTTAAACGTGTTTGTATCCAGGCCAAGTCTATATATATAAGAGATATAATTTTGAAATCCCATAATAAAATCAAAGCTACATGGGATGCTATTAAGATTACAACTGGGTGATCTAGCGCTGTCAGTGAACCCAACAAATTAAATATTAATAACGTCATATTAGAATCGGATTCGGAAGTGGCAAATGCTTTTGAGAAGTTTTTCTCAGAAGGACCAGTTAAAGAAACTTGTTCACTGCCATCATCTTCCTCTCACGCAATATCCATAGTAAGAAAGTATGTAGTCAAATCAAAACATAACTTCGTCTTTAAGCCTGTATCACCAGATGAGATTGTTAAAGTATTCAAAAGTCTTAATTTACAGAAAACTGGCGATTTATGGGATTTGTCAGTAAAATTGCTTGGTACTATTATAAGTAGTATTACTCCTTACCTCGCGTATGTTTTTAATAGATGTATAGAAACCGGTACTTTTCCAGACTTAATGAAATATAGTAAAATAGTACCGCTTTAAAAAAGGGAGATAGACTTGATCCTGAAAACTACAGACCAATATCGATTTTATCATCACTAAGCAAAATATTTGAAAAAATATTTTTTGACCAGATTTCACTATTCATACATAGAAACAATTCTATACATAGTATAGTTGGAGTATTTTGCGATCTATCCAAAGCCTTTGATTGTGTAGACCATGAAACTTTGCTATTAAAACTTTTTCACTACGGCATACAGGACGCAGCTCTTGGTCTTGTTGCCTCGTATTTAACTTAAAGAATCCAGAAGGTAATATAAATAATGTAAGGTAATATAAATAATGTAAAATCATCTGGATCTCCTCTAAGAATGGGCGTTCCACAAGGTTTTATTCTCCGTTCCCTTTTATTTTTGTTATATATATAAACGATTTACCATTTTATGCAAAGAATTTATGCGACATTGTTCTATTCGCTGATGATACTTCTCTAATATTTAAGATTGACAGAAGTAAAGTTAACTTTGACGAAGTGGATATTGCTTTGTCGCATATTCTTCATTGGTTTGACGTAAATAACCTTATGTTAAATGCAAAAAAAACTAAATGTATACAATTTTCGTTACCTAACGTTAGAAAACACAATTTTTTATCTTACTATTAAAGGTGAACCTGTCGAGATGACGGAATCATCGGTGTTTTTAGGTATAACTATAGATTCCAAGCTTCAGTGGGATTCCCATCTTGCAACACTCGCAGATAAACTCAGCAAAGCCGCGTTCGCAGTTAAGAAAGTAAGGCAAATTACGGACATTAATACTGCCAGTTTATTTTAGTTATTTTCATAGTATTCTTTTTTATGGGATACTACTATGAGGCAGCGCTGCCGATATAAATTTCAATATTTATACTGCAAAAAAAAGCCGTAAGATCTATTTATAATCTTAAAGCTCGAGATTCTCTGCGAGATGTTTTAAGGATACAGGTATTCTTACGGTTGCTTCTCAATATATTTTTTACAATATTTTGTTTGTCCAGCAACATATTGAGTGCTATAGCAAACACAGTGACAGACACACGATTGGGATGAGTAACAAGGACAAACTTGTGACGCCTAGTTATCGCCTCTAAAAAGTAAATGGGTCTGAGTATACGTATCTACAATAGTATTCCGCAGTGTATTTTGAATTTGCCACTAGAGAAGTTTAAAGTAAATGTTAAAGTAATGTTAATTAAGAAAGCGTACTACACTGTCCAAGAATATTTGAATGATAAAAATATATTTAATTAAGGTCATTTGAATTTCATGCAGGATAATCACTATTGTATTAAACAATGAAATTGTGACTTTATTCAATATTGAAAAGAGCAACTGTTGAGTTTCTTGCCGGCTCTTCTCAACAGAACTGCATCGAACTCATAACGATCTCGATAAACATTATCATATTAGTTAGCTTAGTTCGTAGATGCATAATATAATTTAAGAGATTTGTAATCTGTAACAGATATTTCTAATTATATACATATAAAAATAAAGTATAAAACTAATTTAGTATAGTCAACGTTGGTCATTTACTTGATGATTCTACGTTAAGGTTTAAGGTGGAAAACTGTGTTTTAAGAAATTTCAATAAGGTTTACAAAAGAAAATATCTAATTTATTTTTCTTGAATAACCAAAAAATATTATTATTATTAAACCCACCCAATAAAATTAATTTAACCGTCAAAGCGAAGCATTAATAAATCTAGAAAAGTAATACATTTAATTTTAATAAGTGAAGTGTAAAATGGATTAACACTTCTAAAATAGTATAAATGTTTAGAAAAGTAATTGTAAGACAAAGTATTACCAACGAAAAACGCAAATAGTATAAAGATTACACCCACGTGACAAAAATTGCTAGTGAGATAAACTTTTGGTAATAATTCTTTTTCACTTAAATAACAAGTAATATATATATAGAGGCAACGTTATAAGCAACGCGTAGCAAATACTCGTAAAGGTCAGAAGGATTACTAATTTCGGTAACATTTGCTTAAAGAATTTAAGGTAAATCCTCCTTATATAATAAATGTACAGTTTAATCTTTATTTAAATACTGAGCTAAAATAAAACGTATTATTAGAGCCAACATTGCATTTTTATAATTTATACTCTCGTATACTTCTGATCTGTCTTGCCATAAAAAATTGCTATGTGTAAACTATTGTTATTTATTACACATTTTGAAATAACAGTACATATTTCAAATAACAGTACGCATGTTAAAAAAAGTTAGTCAATTTTGCTATTTTTTTTTATCTTAATTTTTTTTTTTGACAAAGTAGATTGAAATTGAGGTCAGTCGTGAGGAACCAAGCTTGCGACTATAAACGCCGACAATAAACGATTGAGGACTCGATTTCCACTCGAAGAAATAAAATATTCATATCTTCATTTCTCCGCTCGTGAAAAATTGGGAGATAGAAGGAAATGTCTTAGCACAAGATTCCCGAGTTCTCTCTGCCTAATCTTTCGTGATACACTGTAAAAAAAAATATATAAAAATGATCGATTTCTTCTCAGGAGAGTTATTACTATGTTCCCTCTGCCTAAAATTATGTGTACAGGATAAAAATACAATTTATTCATTATTCATTCATAGACATCTAAAACTCTAACTTCCTAAATAATACAAAGCCCAAATAAACAATTTGGAACTCGTTTTAGCTGAAATTAAATATTTAATTTAAAGTTTATGGAATGCTTTAAAATTTAAAATATTTTAAAATTTTATTTTAAAATATAATAAAGTGTGAAATTGAGAACGTATCAAAAACCTTAACGGTCTTTGCACAATAAATGAAATCCGGGAAGGGTCACCTAAATAAGGAAAAAGGTCAATTATAAAGTGTTTTGCAAATTCAATCATTATAACTGTACAAGTATTAATAACACGGAGAGAAAGCGCTTTTTTATATTTTTTTAAATATACAAATTATGATTAACTCAATATTAAATTTCAATACTGTTACTTTTTTTTTCAGCTTCACGCTGTATCCCGCACTAGGCAGGATAGGCAGAGGGAACGGAAGTGAAACCTAGTGTAATGACACTCCGTTCCACTTCCTTTTCCCACTTTCCGCCGAATTTGAGGCATTGCGTGTTGAGGGGCGGAACTCAACGCCGCGCTTTGCCTTATTACCAGAGCGAAGAAATAAAACTACCAGAGCGAAGAAATAAATTAAATATTACCAGAGCGAAGAAATAAAATTAAATATTTAAATTGAAAATATTTAATATTTCATTTCCTCGACTGGGGATCGAACCCAGAACCTGTCGGTTACAGTCACACTCTTGTGCCGCTGCGCCACGACTACGACTTACTATTTTGTTCAACTAAATTCAATTGGTCTGCGTTAGGTGCAGGATTCAGCGTGAAGTTGAGTAAGACAGATATCTTTCTGAACTTCTTTTTAGTTTAATGGGTATAAGCTTAATAAGTCTCATCTCAAATACACGATATTGTCATATTAAAAATATCTTTATATCTTTTGACATCTTCCGTTTACTGCAGCTTTCAACTATATAATTATTAAAGTATTTTTCTTAAAACGTAGTTAATCGATCTCTTTCTTTATTCTATCATTAGCGAAAAATGATAATGATCCACTGGCACAAGCATATAAAAATATTGCCATGCCCAACGCCATGTTACTCCTTAATATATAAGCAAATAATATATTCTGATTTCAAAAATTAAAGTCACCGAAGCTAGTAAAATATTGTTCTGAATCGAACCAACCGCATTCATATAAAATATGTATTTATGCTAACCACAAATCTGTGGGTAGCCTTTAAAGTAACATGTGGAATATTTTCTAACATGATACGTCCTTACGCCTGCAAGTATATCTACTATGGAAGTGAATGAAACGAGTTAGTAACATTTTTTTAAAAAAATAAATCGTATAAAACTTAAAATATGTAAGTGTGGAATTTTGACAAATTCACTGTAAAATGTGATAATTTTATATTAATTTAAAAGGCAGAAGAGATTTTGACAACGTATTTTATTACAGACATTTTTTCATATATTTGACATGTGCCAATCGGTAAAGAAGGTATAATTTCTTTTTTTAATATTTCAACACTCTTACCAAATTACAGCCCTTCTTTAAAAAAAAAATAACAATTCAAATTGAATGTTTGCCTAGTAACATACATATGCCACACTCACAATATTAATCCAAAGCTAGCTACTAACTCTTACCAAACAATAATTTTACCAACAATAATAAAATGTTTATCAGGAAAACAATTAGTTAAGTTTTAACAATCCTATCTTTCTTCTTAGATATTGAAACTGATCTCTAGGCAAAGCCTTTGTGAAAATATCAGCATATTGTTCTTTCGTACATACATACTTTAAATCAATTTGTTTTTCAGCAAATTTTTCTTTAATTAAATTATATTTAACATCTATATGTTTACACCGTTTATGAAAGTCCACGTTTTTGATTAAACAAATTGCACTTTGATTATCTATATGTAAAATCACTGTATCTTGATGAAATGAGTTAAGATCAGTTAATAGTCTTTTTAACCACAACGCTTTTTTTGTAACTGCACATGCCGCCATAAATTCGGCCTCAGTAGTGGATAGAGCAACACTCTGTTGACGTTGAGTTGTCCAAGTTACAGCAGCTCCATTTTTTATAAAAACATATCCAGTCAAAGATCGTCGTGTGCATATGTCTTTCGCATAGTCAGCATCACTATATCCTTGCAGAGTATTACTATTTGATGAATGATAACACAGACCATAGTTTTGTGTTTCCTTTAAATACTTCATAATTTTCTTCACAACATTCCAGTGTGTGTGATCATAACAATTGAGATATCTACTCACCAGACTGACTCCATACATTATATCAGGTCTGCTTACAATAGCTAGGTGCATTAAGGATCCAACAGCTTCTCTGTACTGAATATTTTTGTCTGGAGCAGCGGAGCTTTTTTTTAGCACGGTGTGAGGATCTATTGGAATGACATTGCTATTAGCATCCTGCATATTAAATTTACATAATAATCGTTCAATATAGTTTGCTTGGTGAATAAATATGCATCCTTTGGACTTCTCTATCTGTAATCCAACAAAATTATTTGGTGCACATTTCTTAATTTCAAAATTTTTGCTTAATTCATGTATAATTACATCCAGAGACTCTTTTGACCTTGACAATAGGAGCCCATCATCAACATACAATAGCAGGTATACTACATCATTGTTTATATTACCAATATAAACACATTTATCTGAATGACTACTTTCAAACCCAAATTTCTTTAGTAAACTGTCAAACTTATTGTTCCAGCAGCGAGGTGCTTGTTTGAGGCCATAAAGTGAACGATTAAGTTTACATACCTGACTTGGTAATGCTTTCAAACCTTCTGGTGGTGTCATGTATATGTTCTCTTGTATATCTCCATATAAAAATGCAGTTTTCACATCAAATTGAATCATCTCAAAATTTTGTTGAGCAGCTTCTGAAAGTAAAACTCTGATGGAGTCGTACCTAACTGTAGGTGAAAAAGTTTCTGTGTAATCTAAACCTTTTTTTTGAGAACATCCTTTAGCACATAATCTTGACTTGTATAGTGGACCAGATGGCAAGTTTTTAATACGGAAAACACATTTACAGCCAATTATTCGTGTCCCTGGCGGTTTATCCACCAACTCCCAAGTTCTGTTTTCTCTGTGTGCCAACAACTCTTCATTAATTGATTGCTTCCATTTTTCTGCACTTTTATTATCTATCGATACTGCTTCACTGTATTTCTGAGGGACATCCTGCTGATCTAATAAGTCATCTGAGCATAAGTAAGTATTATTTTCAGTATTTTTTCTGTGCCTTGCTCTGGTTGTCATATTTGAATAAATATCTTTCAAATCAATTGTTTCCTCAGGTTCATACAAAGATCCCTCATCTGAGTGATATGAGTCATCACTTGTTGCGTTATCTTCTGATGTTTTTTCACTATCATGAGACTCAACTTTGTTTATATCAGCTTCTGAGGTATACTCTGACAGAGGCAGATTAATATACTTTCTGATCACCAGATTTTCAAAGAATATGACATCTCTGCTTATACACACTTTCCTAATTTTAGGATCAAAGAGCCTATACCCTTTAGTCTGTTCACTGTATCCAATGAATACCATCTTACTTGCCTTGTAGTCCAATTTCTTGACTTTCTCTTTAGGTTTATGAACCATTGCTTCACATCCAAAAATCTTCAAATGGGTAATATCGGGATTTTTTCCTGTCCACATTTCTTCAGGTGATTGAAACGCCAGTGCTCTTGTTGGACATCGGTTAGTAATGTATGCTGCTGTGGATACTGCTTCTGCCCAAAACTGCTTTTGTAATTTCGCATTCAATAGCATACATCGAGCTCGTTCTAGTAAGGTGCGATTCATCCTCTCTGCTAGCCCATTTTGTTGAGGTGTGTAAGGTGTAGATGTCTGATGAGAAATTCCATTTTTAATTAAAAATGATTTGAATTCATTACTTAAATACTCTCTGCCATTATCGGTGCGAAGCTTCTTTATTGACAAATTAAGTTGATTTTCAATCATGGCTTTATATTCTTTGAATTTATCAAATACATCTGATTTATTCTTTATTAAATAAACATATACTTTCCTAGAATAGTCATCGATGAAGGTAACAAAGTAATTTGCTCCTCCCAGGGATTGGACTTCCATGGGGCCACAGACGTCTGAGTGTATAAGTTCTAGTATGCCTTCTGCTCTGGAACCCTCAGAAGGAAATGGATTTCTTGACTGCTTTCCCTCCAAACATGAAATGCATACAACTTTGTCCTTGTTTTCAATTTTTACCCCAGTACTTTCAGATAATTTATTTAGGTCTTCAAAGTTCAAATGAGCCATCCTTTGATGCCATAAGTAAGCATAATTGTTTTTAGTTGTAGATATGTATGCTGGAATACTTTTTGTATTGAGCCGGTACATATTATTTATGAGTTTTGCTTCTGCCACTTGCTTATTCATTTTAGTAAATATTCTGCAACCTTCTTTGTCAAATTGTACATGACAGCCATTCTTTATTATTTGACTTACTGAAAGAAGGTTGGTGGCTAATTCAGGAATATAGAGAACATTGTGTACTTCAATCATTTCAGATTTGTCATTTCTGTCAACAACCTGTAGTTTTACCTTACCACAAGCTTTTACAGTAAGTTCTTGTCATCAGCCACTTTTATAGTGTCAACCATAGGTGGTATTTCATCATAAAGCCACTCACGGTGCATTGTTAGATGCATTGATGCTCCTGAATCCACATACCAGCCATTGTCATTACTTATTGATGCGGAGAAAACTGCCACATAGCCGGAGTTCTCATTTGACTTTTGTTCCTTTTTCTTGTTTCTGCAATGTTTGCTTATATGCCCATATTTATTACATGTAAAACACCTAGGACCTTTATTTACTTTATTTGTTTTCTCTAAAGATTGTTTGACATTCTGCGTGTTAAATTTACATCTATTAACATACAGCGCAGCATTCTCTGATTTTCTTATGTCTTGAAGTAATTTAGTCTTCACTAAATCAGCTGTTATTGCCAAACCGGAACTTTCTAATGCCATGATCATTGGTTGATAAACATCTGGCAATCCTGCCAGGAGTAAGGTCCCTAACCACTCATCATTTACAACAAAATCTATGTTTCTTAGTCTGTGAGCAGTTGACATAATTCTGTTTACGTAGCCTTCGATACTTTCGCAGCCCTCTAAAGTAGTTGTGATCAAATCTCTTAACAGTCCGACTCGTCGGGTCAATCCTTTGTCGTCAAAAGCATTAGCCAAATTATCCCACACTTCTTTTGCCGTCTGAGCTTGTTGTATATGTATATAATTGATAGGATCGACAAGTAAAATTATCTTTGACTTAGCTTTAATATCCTTTTTTGAATCAACGCCATCTAAAGATACGACACAATCCCATAATTCCTCATGTTCTAGGTAAGTCTGTACCGAGAACTTCCAAGTGGGATAATTCTCTCTTCCAGTCAGCTTTTCTATCAGAGTCATCGTATTTGAAGACATTTTTTTTTACTGCTGATGAAGATGTTCCTCGACGACAAACACGTTGCAACTTTTAGGTTCTATTTTACTAATATTTATTTTTGTAATTATTGCGTGGGACCTGGGCCCATAACCTGATAAATTTTATATTAATTTAAAAGGCAGAAGAGATTTTGACAACGTATTTTATTATAGATAATTTTATATATATTTGACATGTGCCAATCGGTAAAGAAGGTATAATTTCTTTTTTTAAATATTTCAACATAATTAAATATATATTTTCGATTGTCATTGAGTAAGTACTATTATTTAACAGGTAGCAAAGTCAATAAATGTGAAAGAGTGTGAAGTGTTGAAGAATCTAGCAAACAAAATTTTTTGTATTAAAATTAAATTTAAAAAGCGTATAAAAATATTTTGAATGAAGCAGTATTTGACCCCCGCGCCACTTGAAAACCGTTCAAGCGCTCTGACCAACTAAGCCATTCGTTCTCACCAAGCTCCGTCGAAATTCTTATAGGCTTATTACAATTTATATATGTTGTTAGCATCTTATTATACGCTTTTTAAAAAAGCCAAAAAGTCTTCGTCTCTATAGTTACGTGGTAAGATATTCTTCGCCGTAAAAACAAACAGAATTTGTTAAGATGTAGTATAGGGTATATATAAGAACGTAATATGTACACGTAAGTCACTGTTTTGGACTAATCTTAACATTTTACAAATTTAATACAAGATAAAGTAAGATAAATGAAACTCAAAAAATTATAACTAAAACAACATTCACAAAACACACAAGTAGTTGTGTGCAATTAATAATAGCAGCGTAGAGTATTACGGAACATTAAATAAATTACGTAAAATTAATTGGGCGTTTTTAAATTAGGTTAACATTTATATTCTACAAAATAGTTTGGAGGAGTGTACTCGTACATTGGTTATTAGTATGTGTGTATGTTCCAACATACATCGCTGTAAAGAAAACACCTGACTAATTTAATTTGTAAACGTTGTCATTTTAAACAGCCCTTTCTTAAAAATAAGATTTAAAATAACATTGATGAAATAAGGGGAATATTACTATATGACTGTAAACACTGCGTTTATGCTATAAAATTGTTTCAGCTTATCATGAACAATAACAAATTCATTTCTAGAATGTATTTTGAAATTAAGAAAGAAAACAATCATGAAAAATCATCCTCTTTCATTTTAATTACTATATTATTTTTTTTAATTATTTATTATAAGAACAATCACTACCTACATAAGTCGGCAAACTAATAAATCTTTGCCTTAGTATTTAAATATATGTAACTTTATCTTCATTTTCTAAGAAAATAAACGAAGAAAGAAAGAAAAAAAATCATCAACTGGCTGATTTCCAAAATTTTATAATGTATTAAATTATAAGATAAATAATCTTATAATAAGGCTTTATATTGATGTGATATTACAAAAACATTAAAGCACATCAAACTAGTAAAATATAAGCAAACACCGATCAACAAACCTTATTTTCGTAATGCACCACAACCGCTCTTAAAAGAACTTTTATTCTTACTCAATTATTATGTACTGTCGTATCGTCTAATATCTTTGCTATTTACATTCTCAGCCACTTTCTTTTTTCAATATTACACAAATTACCCTTAGCCTACTCTAACTCATCGGAGCATATCTTAATAGAAGTCTCTCCTCCTCCTCTCCTCTTTGGGACCCTTAAAGTATTACTCAGTCTTTTTAAGTATTACTTAGTCTTTTATAACCCCAACTTACATATAAATTATTTTGATGCATTTGAAGATCTTCAGAAAAATATGCACCAGGGGTAGATCACATTATTATAATGGGCAAGTTTAACACGTGTTTGTTTAAGAACGACTTTCGCACAAATCGGCTAATGAATATTATCAACAGCTCTAACTTAAACATTCTGTCTACGAACGCTACTCATTTATTCCCCGGTTGTGCGCCGTCTTTACTAGTCCTCATGATCGTCTCATCAACGGAACATATTGCAAATATTGGACAAATATCAGCCGAAGCATTTTCGTATCATGATCTCATTTACCTGTCATGTAAAATACGTCCGCCGAAATTGAAACCGACAGTTGTGATGCGAAAATGTTTCAGTAACATCGACAACGAAAAGTTTATGGACGATCTTGCTTGTATTGACTATGATTGTATATTCAGTGCTAGTAATATTAATTAAAAATTGAACATTTTCAACTCAATTTTGACATTCATGCGCCGCTGTGGCCATTTAAAATAAAACATTTTCCTGCTCCGTGATTAACCCTGGATATCAAATTACTTATGGACAAACGTAATACTGCAAAGTCTAAGTATAAAAAATATTCTACTGACTCAAACTTGCTAAGATACAAATCATTGGGGAATCGATATAACTAGACTTGAAGAGACGCCCGGCGTAACCATATATTGTATAGACGCACTTAACAATTTTTTACTTCCGGTAGTTTAATGGATAATAGTACTAAAATAAGTACTCTTCATTCATTATTATTACTATCCAATCCTACAAGTAAACCTTTCACTTTCACTCCTCTTTCAAACGCAGATGTCCGTACATCTGCGTTTGAAAGAGGAGCACGTGTTGGCAATCAAATCTGACGCCACTGGTTTTTATAACATTAGTCGACGGATGATTTTTCTATCTTTAAATTCAATTCTTCTTATCCCTCTGCCAATAAGGTTTGTTGATCGGTGTTTGCTTATATTTTACTAGTTTGATGTGCTTTAATATTTTTGTAATATCACATCAATATAAAGCCTTATTATAAGATTATTTATCTTATAATTTAATACATTATAAAATTTTGGAAATCAGCCAGTTGATGATTTTTTTTCTTTCTTTCTTCGTTTATTTTCTTAGAAAATGAAGATAAAGTTACATATATTTAAATACTAAGGCAAAGATTTATTAGTTTGCCGACTTATGTAGGTAGTGATTGTTCTTATAATAAATAATTAAAAAAAATAATATAGTAATTAAAATGAAAGAGGATGATTTTTCATGATTGTTTTCTTTCTTAATTTCAAAATACATTCTAGAAATGAATTTGTTATTGTTCATGATAAGCTGAAACAATTTTATAGCATAAACGCAGTGTTTACAGTCATATAGTAATATTCCCCTTATTTCATCAATGTTATTTTAAATCTTATTTTAAGAAAGGGCTGTTTAAAATGACAACGTTTACAAATTAAATTAGTCAGGTGTTTTCTTTACAGCGATGTATGTTGGAACATACACACATACTAATAACCAATGTACGAGTACACTCCTCCAAACTATTTTGTAGAATATAAATGTTAACCTAATTTAAAAACGCCCAATTAATTTTACGTAATTTATTTAATGTTCCGTAATACTCTACGCTGCTATTATTAATTGCACACAACTACTTGTGTGTTTTGTGAATGTTTTAGTAATATGTTGTTTTAGTTATAATTTTTGAGTTTCATTTATCTTACTTTATCTTGTATTAAATTTGTAAAATGTTAAGATTAGTCCAAAACAGTGACTTACGTGTACATATTACGTTCTTATATATACCCTATACTACATCTTAACAAATTCTGTTTGTTTTTACGGCGAAGAATATCTTACCACGTAACTATAGAGACGAAGACTTTTTGGCTTTTTTAAAAAGCGTATAATAAGATGCTAACAACATATATAAATTGTAATAAGCCTATAAGAATTTCGACGGAGCTTGGTGAGAACGAATGGCTTAGTTGGTCAGAGCGCTTGAACGGTTTTCAAGTGGCGCGGGGGTCAAATACTGCTTCATTCAAATATTTTTATACGCTTTTTAAATTTAATTTTAATACAAAAAATTTTGTTTGCTAGATTCTTCAACACTTCACACTCTTTCACATTTATTGACTTTGCTACCTGTTAAATAATAGTACTTACTCAATGACAATCGAAAATATATATTTAATTATGTTATATATATATATATATATATATATATATATATATATATATATATATATATATATATATATATATATATATATATATAATATATATATATATATATATATATATATATATATATATATATATACTCTTTTTATTATATCCTCTTGAGATGCAAGAAGGATATAATAAAAAGAGCATTCTTATTATATATCCTTTGTATACATATGGTTGCCTGTTAGAGATCGCTTTTAGCGATAAGGCTGCCATTGCACATTTCTTCTATCATTTTTTTTTTATTTATTTTTTTTTTTTTTTTAGCTTCACGCTGTATCCCGCACGAGGCAAGGTAGGCAGAGGGAACCCGGGAACCTAGTGTAAAGACAGTCCGTTCCACTTCCGTTCCCCTCTTTCCGCCGAATTTGAGGCATTGCGTGTTGAGTGGCGGAACTCAACGCCGCGCTTTGCCCTATTACCAAAGCGAAGAAATGAAACATTAAATATTTAAATTGAAAATATTAAATATTTCATTTCCTCGACTGGGAATCGAACCCAGAACCTATCGGTTACAGTCACACTCTTGTGCCGCTGCGCCACGACAGGCCTTCTTCTATCATATTTGTACTATATTTGTGTTTTTTTTTTCTCTGTCTTTATTTGTGCAATAAAGTATTAATGCCAAATAGTGGAAAATTTTTGTGAATCCCTTAGTCCTCGTTCTCGTTCCTCACTCGTATAAACCAAAGTAAAGATATTTTGCTCTTTTCTTTACTATGATTCCAATCCTAATTCAAATTGACTCCCCCTTTTGTACCACACTATGATTTTTTTTCCACTGATTGAATATTTGGATGAAATGGACGCTTGTTTTACGTCCAAAGAACTCAAATACGTCGTAACGGTTTTAAAAGAATTGAGTACAAATGCCTATGAATAATTTTAGATGCAATGAAATCTTTTCCTACCAACGCATTACAGGTGGAGTGTGCAATCTCTTTCTGCCTGCTTTTACCCCATCTGTCGTCAACCTTTATCTGAGCGATTTGTTAGTAGAATGCTAAAGCTTTCTTCCCATCCCTTGTGGTCAAAAGTTTCTTCTTCTTGAGTTAAGTGACCTCATTTCTCGTGGCACGTCGCTCTTAAAATTTACTTGCCTACCTCACCGTCTGTCCCGTCTTATACGCTTTTTAAGGCTCTAGTACATCACCTTTTGTCATTACAAATCTTGGCCTAACCAAGGGAGCTTCTGACACTAACACAAATTTCAATCCATTGTAAATAAAAATTGGTTAAACCATATCCTCATCTTCAAATCCTTAGCTTTATTTTCTTCAAATCTTCAGCAAAGGAAAGCTGTGTTTGTGCAGCATGCTGGACTCTTATTATATTGTTTTATTGTTCTAGTAAATAACTGTAATGATAGTTATAATTCATTACAGAGTTGTTTTATTATGAATTTATATACGAACTTTACATTTCCGATAAATTATATTTCTAAAATAAAGCTATTTTTGCACACAGATAGTAATTTATAAATACGCATCTGAGACGTATATTAAGGCTTTGTGTACGTCCAAAGTGGGTAAGGCTTCTAGGGTTAAAGGTAGGCGACGTACCAGCTAATCAGAACGATGATGACTATTTTACCTCTGTGATTCATTGAAGATGATTAAATTTGGTTTATAAAAGTTATTCAATAAAAATTATACTTATTCCTAAAAATTATGTTTTTTTTTAAATAACGACCAAGTTACGTTACGAGAATTTAACTTGCTCTCATTTTTCAAACTCTGCTCTACTCCATTGGGTACTTTGTTGTATAACGACCTGACACAGTGTCGTTGTACAACACATAATTAAAAAATATAATAATAACATAAATGTACGTGTTTAACATACATTTCTACATGTCTGTTCCTAATTACAAAAATTGATGGAAAAATGGGTAAAAAGTTAAAAAGTACGTTAAAACGTATTTTTTTATATTACAATAAAAAATACGCACGCGATTCACTCTCTGGTCACTAGTGGACTAAAGACTGATTTAAATAAATGAAGCTGAAGAATATATTTATTCGTTTGGTTGAACTCGCTTATTTTTATACATGACATAGATCCCATTAAGGATGCTATATTTAATGACATGACTTATCATGGAGAAAAAAAATATTGGACAAAATTGGTGAATTTAAGAACTTCCTCGAGTGATTATATTGTTATATGTATTGTATGGAAAAACATGGCAAACGAGCGTACGGGTCACCAGATGGTTAATGATCACCGCCGCCCACGGACCTGTACAACTCCAGAGGAGCTACAGGAGTGTTGCCGGTCTATAAGGTGGATTGGCAATGGAGCCCGGCATTACCCAATGCCGAAGCCACTACTTCACACCGGTTTTAAATGCCGGGGGTGGTAATGATCCAGTCGAGTCTGCCCATGTGTATTGTCATTGCCGACAATGTGACTCTCCCACTTACGTACTTTAGTCGCCTCTTACGACACCGTCAGTACCAGGGTGATCCTATTCTAAGCCGGAATCACACGGCGAACTTTTAAATTCTCCTAGGGATGTTCCACAGCAATAATATTCATGTTTTACAAATACTAAAAAATATTTGGTTATATTCGATTTGATTTTTACACAACACAGTATTATTCCTTATCTACTTCAATGACTTTTATCTGTGTAAGACGCATAATGTACTTAACATTATGCGTCTTATACAGATAAAAATAACGTTTTACAACCTAATCAAATTCAGGGATACTTTAAAAGATATCACAGTTACAAAATAGGTAAGCAGAGTATTTAGTCAGAGATTAAGCGCGCGTGGGCGGCGGGCCAGCACTGAGGCACGTGTACTTACGACACCCATCATCGATATTAATTATTTATTGAAGAGCGGGTTAGTGTAACAATTTACTAGAATGATTTTGCGTAAGATAGTCCATCTACTGACTTATCTATGTGGAAGGAGCCGCAAGAAAAAGCTTGTACTATAGAAAATAATTGCATACTAATGAACTAAACAATGCTAGTCGTCATAGTCATTTTTATGTCGAGTACACTTACCTAATGTTGTTGCATGGTTTAACCTCATATTTGTTTTTAATTTCGTAATAATATAATGTATTAGTGTAAAGTATTAAGGGGAGTCTTTAAGGAGTGAAACAAAGTGGCAGAGGAGTGAAAGTAGGTAACTTGAATATAAATTGCCTGTTGAGGTATGCCGAAACCGCAGCATTTGGCGCTTAGTTCTCTCTGGCTACTCCGCTATGGATATAGCGTGAAGCTAAGTAAGTAAGTATTAATAGTATATAAATAAATATAAGAAATATCAATCACTGATCACAGACAAAATTTGTTTCAAGCAAACTTTAAAAAGAAAATATTAACAATAGACGCTTCTCAAGAAAATCCGAATAAGTCTTATAATAATATGTTTCATTTACTGCTAAATGAGTTTAATTCAATATTTCAAACTAAAACTGTTTCTAAAAAAAATTTTAAATAAAATTTAGCGACAACGGGGGCTACCGTGGGTATATAGCGCAGTAGAGATAAATTATACGAACTGTACAGTATGAAGCAGTGGAATCGCGACCCAAGCTACTAAAGCGGATCAGTGTTTTCTCTAAGATATTTAAAAAGGTCTGAATTGAAGTACGTACGTAACCATGTATATAAAAAATAAAAATAAAATAGATACTATCTGGGACATAATATCTAGAACAATTGGTAGATCCAAAACTTATAATGAGTAGGTAGATTTAAAAGTAGATAATAAATTAATTAATGCAAGTCTTGAAGTTGCAAATATTTTTGAGAATTATTTTGCAGAATTACCGACTAAAGTAGCTTCTTTCTTAAAGTCATCTCCATCAGGTGCTGTTAAATTATTGCAAAGTAACACTGATAAATATACCACTAATTTTACGTAATTACGAAAAACTGGTGATCTATGGGGTATATCTGTTAGATTACTAAGCTATATTTTACCAATCATTGCACTTCACTTATCATCGATTTTAAATAAATGTCTTGACAAAGGCATTTTTCCCGACCTCATGAAAAACAGTAAAGTAGTACTATTGTTTAAGAACGGAGAGAATAGTGATCCTAGCAATTATAGACCTGTATCAGTATTGCCATCGTTGAGTAAAATTTTTGAAAAAATATTTTTTAATCAATTATCTTTGTATTTTAATAGAAATAGTATTTTAAATAAAGCACAGTATGGTTTTACTAGATGCAGATCTACAACAGATGCGGGAGTTGCCCTCCTTAATTGCATATATAGTGCTTGGGAAAACTCACAAAATGCGGTTGGAGTGTTTTGTGATCTGTCTAAGGCTTTTGACTGCGTAGACCACGATACGTTATTACGTAAACTTAACCATTATGTAGTCAAAGGCAGTGCTTGTAATCACATTGCTTCATACCTGGGAAACAGAATTCAGCACGTTACCTTAAATAATGTTAAAGTTATATATATATATATATATATATATATATATATATATATATATATATATATATATATATATATATATATATATATATATATATATATATATATATATATATATATATATATATTATATATATATATATATATATATATATATATATATATCACACAATCTAAACATGCCTGATCTTAATACTGAAGATATTAGCCGTTGTCATCGTATTGGCAGCAAAGGAGACAAACATCGCGCAGTACTGATAAAATTTAAGCAGTTTTCTGTCAGGAATCATGTTTGGTATAGGTATAGGTTGGGTAGTAAAACTAAACTGAAGGGATCTGGTATTACAGTCTCAGAGTTCCTCACTAAGAATAGGCATGATGCCTTCATGGCCGCTAGACAGCGTGTTGGCCTCTCTAATTGTTGGACTAAAGATGGGGTTGTTTTTCTAATTGGGCCGGATGGGTCTCGGCACCGTATCATCTCAAGATTAGAATTAGACAGCATTCCTTGCCACGCTGACGTACATTTGCCATCTGTTGTCTCGGGTACACAAAACGTCGTCAATCCAAGAGCAAAAACAGCTTCAACAACTTTTGCTAACCGGCCGAAACGCAATATCAAAAAGTGACCTTTGACCTGGTATGATATTTTGTTTGCATATTACTAATACTGTTTTATTTTGCGTTTATATAAGTGTCTGTATTATTAATATTATTTTCTTCATTTCATGTTATTTTCCATCTAATTAAGTTTGTTAAGAATTTGCATTTGTATTCTCATGTTAACGAATACTCATAATATTTTGTATTTCATTTCTTTAATTATGGCGTTTCGAGCGTGCCGGTTGAGCACTTCACTTGCACTTCACCAATGTCACGACACAAATACAATTCTTCACGAATCCTTAAAACAATTGAAGATCTTAATCTACTGTGAAACGGATTTCCCTTCAATGTCATTAAGCAGCTTAGTGAGTCAGTAAAGGTAACTGTTTGTTTAAAGTCATGGGAGCGTGTAAACAGGACTGCTTCTAACAAAGCAACAGCCTCGCCTGTGAACACGGATGATTCAGGGGGATATATAAATTGTAAAATAATTTTGAATTTTGGTATCCAGCAAGCTGCACCAACGTAGCTTTCCTTGGAAAGCTTTGATGCGTCAGTGAAGATGAGAAGATGATTTGGCCAATGTAGATGAGCTAATTCCATAAACTTTGTGTTGGTGCCAGGATCACCTTTGGTTAGGCCAATATTTGTGACAATACAGAGAGAATGGGCCAGGGCGTTATAAGACGACGGTTAGGAAGAGATGTAAATCTAAGGAAGCTATTAAGTAGATATGGCAACGGTTTGCCTCGAGGGATGAGATAAGCTAGCTTAGATAGCTTAGACTGTAAAGGATGGGACGACAGCTGCAACATTTTACAAACGAATCAATCAGCAAAGAATTGTCTGCGAATAGGAAGAGGGGTATCTACTCACTCCACCTGCATTTCGTTGGTGGGTGTAGACTTCATTGCACCTAAAATAATCCGAAGGCATTTATATTGGACTCGGTTCAACTTTTCAGTAGCTACTTTATTAAAAGGGTCTAAAACAAATAGTCCATAATCTATGTGACTACGAACTATTGCGTTATACAGTAGTTTAAAAGTATACGGGTGTGCACCCCACCACACACCAGACACAGCTCTCACAGCATTAATGCCTTTTTCACACTTCCTGCTGAGATATTCAGCATAGGCAACTCCGTTCAATCGCTTATCGAGAATCATACCAAGAAATTTAACAATATCCGTTAAGTGTATAGGGATGTTATTACACATAATATTAAAATTTGAAATAAGCTTCTTTTTTGTTAATACTACAGCTTGACATTTATCAATAGATAAAGCGCTTGGCTTTATCTATTGATAAATGTCAAGCTTTAGTATATGATTAGAAAGCCACTGGTTAAGATAGTGCAAGGCAGTATTTAAACGAAAGTTTATGTCCTCTACCGAATTTGAGCTGTAATAGAGGACGATGTCATCAGCATATTGAAGGATAATAATGTCTTTGATTTTCGCGATTGTTATACATGACGTGTAAGTCTACCCGTGACCACGGACTACTGTAAAGTGTTTGAAACGTCGGGTTTCCCAAAAATGTTTACCATTCAATATACGCGATTAATCCGTTTAAAAGTGTTTCATTCAAAATATTGAAGGATGTTACAAAAATTATTTACAGATAATTCGAGGTCATGAGTACATATATTATATAGCAGAGGACTAAGATCTGAACTTTCAGGTAGACCTTTCCAGACAAGTCTGGGAGGGGCAGTAAGGAGTGGATGTTTTACCGATACCGCACGATTGATCAGCAAATTACATATGTAATGAGACAATCTCGGCAGAATATTCAGCTGGTGCAGTTTCTGAATAAGCACCGAAAGAAGGACATTATCATAAGCAGATACAGCATCTAGAAAAACACCCACTAGATACTCTCCCTTGGCAAAAGCTCGCCGAATATCTGTAGTAAAAACACTGAAACTATCTATAGTACTTAACCCCTTTCTAAAGCCAAACTGAGAGGGCGCTAAGATATTTCTGCTTTCCACTATCCATTCTAGTCGATTTTTCAAAAGCCGTTCAACAATTTTTGATAACGACAGATGTTAGCACAATGGGTCTAAAAGAGGTAGGGTGAGAAGGGCATTTACCAGGTTTGAGAATAAGGATAACAATTTAGGATTTCCATGAGCTGGGGAAAATGTCTGATTGAAATATTTTATTTATCAAATTTAAAAAAAAATACTTTGATTTTATATTTAATTTTGTAATAAATAAGTAAGAAACACCGTCCTCTCCTGGGCTGGTGTCCTTTAAATCCGTTAAGATGTTTTTAATCTGAGGAATCAACCGGCGTGGATATAAAAAGATCAAGGGTTGGTACAGAAGGAAGGGCCAATTTGTTCGCAAAATCGTTGAGCCATATAGAAGGGTTATTGGAATAAGGATCACAAACAAAGTTAAGTGATCGGCGGAATCTCTTAACATTTGTCCACACCAGAGAAGAAGAAGAGCGAGGACTTAGGGATTCACAAAAATTTAGCCAACCAAGTTTCTTTTTTTTCCAAATACAATTTCTAAACTTCGCGTGACTGCGTTTGTACTCAATGTACTTCTCCATCGTCATACAGGCTGCGTATGACGCCTCGGCAGATGCTCGCCGATCGACAGAATCAGAGCATTCCTGATCCCACCAAGGATTGAAATGCTTCCGATTCTGAATGGAGTGTTTTTTAGGGATATGTAAGTCGGCCGCAGATAAAAGGGCAGAGACAAACCGATCATAATAAACTACGACATTCTCATAATTACCAGCCTCAAGAAGATTGCCCAACATGCAATCCACAGAGTCGGCGAACTCGTTCCAGTGGGCCTTTTTTAAATTATATTTACAAAGCAGGGAAGGAATGGGAGAATCATCATCGTCATCAAAATAGGGTAATGGTCACTACCATAGGTGGATGGGAGTACTGACCATGATATCTGGGAAGCAAGAGAGGGAGAGGATAAAGAAAGATCAATAGCAGTCCTAGGATTCTGATTAGGATTAACCCTACGAGTCGGTGAACCATCATTGAGAATGCATAGATCAACATCATCAATCATGTCTACCAACGAAGGAGAAAATCCGTCACAGTAATAACACCCCCACAGAGTGTGATGAGTGCTAAAATCACCCAGGACAAGCACAGGGGTAGGGAGTGAGGAAATAATATCCTTAAGCTCTAGGAAGATGGGTGTAGAAGGATGAGGAATATAAACAGAAAGGAAGGAAATACCAAGGACTCTCACAGCAACAGCATTAATCTGTTATAGGGCTGTGAGTAGGAAGAGAGATACGGGAAATAAGGAGAGGAGTGCTGGATAAAGATAGCACTACCTCCATCCCGTCATTTCTGTCCTCCCTTAAATAGGCGAAACCTGGCACCCTGAAAGGGGATTCAGGCACCAACCATGTTTCCGAGAGGGCAACAATGACAGCATTTTACAGTGAAATAATATGAATTAATTCGTGCTTTTTAGCACGAATACTCTTACTATTCCTCCGTAGGAAGCTCAGTGGGGCCATTGTTGAGGATTTGGAAAATTTTAAGTAGTTTTGGGCAACGTTGGACGGTATTGGGAGTTCATCAGCAGTTGAGCTCATGAGCTCATGAGAGTGTCGGTAAGAGCCATTAACAGATCTTTTGTAGATTCTGTTGAAATGGCAGCCTCTTGAATAAGGCAACAACCATTAGGAAGGGAGGAGGGGCAACTACTTATGATGGACTGGTGAGATTGTTTTTCAAATCCCTTTGCCAAAGAAGCGCGGGGACGGGGAGCTTGGAAGACTGTCTTACGATAAGATTTAGTAGGACTAACAAGGGATCGTTGAATAGACGGAAACCGAGCAGATGCTTCCATGTAAGATATACACTCCTGTTGTCTTACATACTCAGGGCACCCTTTATCAGTTGTAAAATGTCTTGACGTGCAATGGATGCAGGTTGAATTTTCCTTTAGGGTGTCACATGCCTCACCAGCATGAGGCTGGGAGCACCTGAAACACTTACTGATATTTCACATGACCAAAACGACAGCAAGTAAGACATTGGATGGTTGGGTACTTATAAAGTTCGACATTAAGGACTGATTTATACGAAAAAACTCTTTCAGGCAATTGTTGGCCACATAATGTAATAACCACAGTCTGAGTGGGGACCCATGTAACTGCACCCTCACTCACATTCTTTTGGTTCATACGTCTCGCTTTTATAACTTCCCCACAAGCAGTAGGGAATGTAAGTGAGCCAACAAATTCTTCCAGCGACCATTCAACGGGAACTCCCTTTACAATTCCCATCCTTGTGATATTAAATTTTGGGATTGCTCAAACATATTTACATAAATTGTGAACAGGATTACTTAAAAACTTATTCGCTGCTTCAACAGAAGTAAACTGGACACTGATTTTATTGCGACCAACATTTTTAACTCCATCATTAACAATATCACTAATTTTATTAGTATGGAGGAATTGACCAAACTTAATGGCTCTTATAGATGTCCCTGCAGAAGGGTCAGGAGATTCCCTTGACACATACACAATAAAGGGTCCTTTTTCAGAATTAATATATGATTTTGGGGATTCAGACATAGACGGGTAAATCCAAACATTTTGAATAGAGGGAGTGGATGGATCAATAATAGTTTTTTTAATACTATTATTCAAATCTTGACTAGGAGATGTGTCCTGTCCCTGTCTTTTTCTGGATACTATCTTATTAATAGAACCTCCCCCAGGATCAGGGGGGTCAGATGGGGGATCAGGATCCATCTTAAATTAACCTAACCTAACTGTAAAATATAACTAACTTAGTCTATAAAACAACACAAACACTTACTATAACTAATCACCTTGTTAGTAAGATCTATTTACACTATTATATATTGTTTTCACTATGTACAATGAAAAAATAATACACTGAAATAATAAACTCTCACTAGCACGTGTGTCAACCAAAACAAACGCAAGCGAAGCTAATATTTTGTATGGTATGGTTCTTTGATTATGGCGTTTCGAGCGTACCAGTTGAGCACATATCACTTCGCCAATGTCACGTTGAATGGAGAAGACACGAAGGAGGTTGTACGGTAGAAGAAATAATATTACGCAATAGGAGAATGCATATTAAAAAAAAAAAGAAGATCTAATTAAAAATTGCCTTCACCTATAACAAAAAAAAAACTAATAGCAGTTGTGGGACTGCCGATAGAAGTGAAAACGGAACTATTAAGTTGAGAGTAATTAAAACTATATGCAAAAATTATATGATTTTTTTATGTTTTATTTATTAGTTACATATGATGGGTTAAAGAAATCATGAACAAAATATAAATAAAAAGTAGTTGAAAAAATAATTAATATACAATTATCTTAATTATACATAGTATTTATATTTACACGAATTTCAATGAATTCAAGTTTGAACATTATTTTCATTATTTACATCATTGTCATCATCAATTTTGACAATACTTAGATTATCTGTTCGTTCTATCATTTCATTGTATTCTAAAAAAAATACAATAGGTACTGCTACTACCTCCATACCCGTCATGTCGATGTATTAGTGTATACGTGTACTACTGCGCATGCTCTAGTCGCACGCCTGCTATTATCATTAGCATGTCGGTGACGCGAACCGAGGATTTTACCCTCTACCAAAATGCTCAACGTGCCTAAAGAAGTTTTCACTTCAAAAAAAACATATTTTAAAATAATATATACATTATGTACACACAGGGTTAGTAATAATAAATATATAATACAAAGATGTTAGTCTACATTTTAATATTGTTATATCTCATATATTTACATAATTAAGGGGACGGGGAACTTTGTGAGGAAGGACATCATATAAGGGATGGATTAACTTGGGGCATGTAAAAAGGATGTGAGAAGGGGAACCGTCGTCCAGACCACATTCACACAGTGAGTGGTCCCTGACCCTGATCTTAGCTAGATGTACAGGTGTGCACGCATGTCCAAGGCGCAAGCGACAAATGGTCGATATTATCCTCCGTTCAATAAATTTTTGAGAATAAAACCATGGCCGCCTGGGGATATTAGGTTGAATCGCAGCATAGAACTTACCTTTCTGGGATTTTGACATATTCCAAATTCAGACCATGACACATCCAAATGAGTTAATGCAAGTGACAACAGGTCCTGGGCCCTAATAGAAAAGTGATCCAAATTACCACACTGGATAGCTAATTTTGCGCAAGAGTCTGCAGATTAATTCCCACTTATTCTAGAATCCCCTGGAATCCATGTCAAAGTAACAACCAAACCCTTTAAATAACATGAGTACAGTTCTTCACGAATCTTTAAAATAATCGAAGACCTTAATTTACTATGAAAGGGATTTCCCTTTACCGCCAGTATGCAGCTTAAAGAGTCAGTAAAAATAACGGTCTGTTTAAAGTCATGGGAGAGTGTGAACCGGATTGCTTCTAACAAAGCAACAGCCTCTCCAGTAAACACGGATGATTCGGGAGGACATTTAAATTGTAAAATAATTTTGAATTTTGGTATCCAGCATGCTGCACCAACACAGCTTTCGTTTGAAAGCTTTGACGCATCTGTAAATGGGTATGATTTAACCAGTTTTCATTTACTATGGCTTTAAACTTTGTGTTGGTGTCAACAGCTCCCTTGGTTAGACCAAGATTTGTGATGACAGAGGGGTGATGTACTAAAGCTTTATAAGGCGTACAGAATAAAGGGTTAGCAGGATAGCGGGACAGAGGGTGAGGAAGGGAGGTAAATTTAATGAAACTAGCAAGCAAGTAGGGAAGCGGCTTGCCACGAGGAATAAGGTCAGCTAACTCAGATAGCTTAGACCACAAGGGATGGGAAGAAAACTGTAACATTTTACCAACAAATCGATCAGATAAAAATTGACGACGAATAGGAAAAGGTGGATCAACACACTCCACCTGTAATGCATTGGTAGGGGAAGACCTCATTGCACCTAAAATAATTCGAAGGCATTTGTACTGAATTCTATTAAGTTTGTCATTAGCAGCTTTATTAAAGGGGTCTAAAGTAAATAGTCCGTAGTCCATATGACTACGAATTATTGCATTGTACAGTAGTTTTTGAGTAAAAGGGTGTGCACCCCACCACACACCAGACACAGCTCTTAAAGCATTGATGCCTTTTTCACATTTTTTGCTGACATGTTCAGCATGAGCAATTCCGTTCAGTCTTTTATCAAGGACCATGCCTAAGAATTTAACACTATCTGCTAATTGTATGATATCATTACCACAATAAATTTCAAAATTAGGAGTAACTCTCTTTTTGGAGAATACTACCGCCCGACATTTCGCTACTGATAATGCCAAGCCATGGCCAAAGTGCCGCTGGTCTAGATAGTGTAAAGCAGTATTTAAACGATAAGTTATGTCCTCCACAGATTTTGAGCTATAGTAGAGGATGATGTCATCAGCGTACTGAAAAATATTGCAAAAACTACTGACAGACAATTCGAAGTCATGAGTGTATAAGTTATACAACAGAGGACTAAGAGCTGAGCCTTGAGGTAACCCCTTCCAGACTAGTCTGGAAGGTACAGCAAGCAGCGGATGTTTCACAGATATCGATCTGCCGGTCAGCAGATTACAAATGAAATGAGACAACTTCGGCGGGATACTCAGCTGTTGCAGTTTCTGCCTGAGTACCGGAAGAAGGACATTATCATATGCAGACGCGACATCTAAGAAAACTCCAACTAAATACTCTCCTTTGGCGAAAGCTCGTCGATTGTCTGTGGTAAAAACACTGAGACTATCTGTGGTACTTAATCCCTTTCTAAAGCCAAATTGAGAGGGCGCTAAGATATTTCTGCTTTCCACTATCCACTCCAGACGATTTTTTAAAAGCCGTTCCATAATTTTTGAGAAAGCAGATGCTAGCTAGGGCAATGGGTCTGTAGGAATTGGGATCTGAAGGACATTTTCAAGGTTTCAGGATAGGAATGATTATTTGGGATTTCCAAGGTATAGGAATATTTTTACTATGTTTTAAAGTGTTATTCCACACTTAGGACAGAAAATATTTTAAATTTAAGTTTAGTATAGGAATATTGCCTGATTGAAAAATTGCGTTGATTAAATTTATAAAATATAGCTTAGACTTCTCATTCAGTCTAGCAATAAAAGTTTATGAGATACTATCCTCACCTGGGCTAGTGTCTCTTCCATTTCATCAGAAGATTTAATCAGTGGGAAAACAAATAAGTCATGAGATGGTGCAAAAGGGGGAGCCAATTTGTTAGCAAAATCACACAGCCACAAAGAAGGATTATTGGAATTAGGACTGGAATCATAGTTAAGAGATCGGCGGAATCTCCTAACATTTGTCCATACAAGTGAGGAAGGAGAACGAGGACTTAGGGATTCACAAAATTGACCCACCCAAGTTTTTCTTTTTCCTAATCAACTTTCTAAACTTCGCATCTCTGCGTTTGTACTCAACAAAATTCTCCATAGTCATACAGACTGCGTATGACTCCTCGGCAGATGTTTGCCGATTGACAGAATCAGAGCATTTCTGATCTCACCAAGGATTGAAATGCATCCAATTATGAATGGAGTGTTTTCTAAGGGTGTGTAAGTCAGCCGCAGACAAGATGGTAGAGACAAAACGTTAATAGCAAAGAATAATATTCTCAAAATTAGAAGACTCAGGAAGATTGCCCAACATACAATCCACAGAGTCGGCGTACTTCTTCCAGTTGGCTTGTTTTAGATTAAATTTAGAAGAAGAATTAAGAGAGGAAGAAGGAGGGGGTCTATTATGCATTGAAATAAGAATAGGGAAATGGTCACTACCATGGGTAGATCATAGAACAGACCATGATAGCTGGGAAGCAAGAGAAGGGGAGGAAAGGGAAAGATCAACAGCAGTTCTAGGATTCTGATTTGGATTAACCCTACGAGTTGGAGAGCCATCATTGAGAATGCAAAGAGATACATCATCAATCATGTCTACCAACGAAGGAGATAACCCATCACAGTAGTAACACCCCCACAAAGACTGATGAGTGTTAAAATCACCTAGGACCAAGACAGGACTAGGGAGCAGAGAGATAATAGACTTAAGCTCAAGGAAAAGAGAAGGAGAAGGATGAGGGATATAAACAGATAGGAAGGAGATATTGAAAGCCCTCACAGCAACAGCATTAATCTGTTGGCTATGAGAGGGGAGAGGTATACGGGAATAAGGAGAGGAGTGCTGGATGAGGATAGCAAAACCTCCATACCCGTCATTTCTGTCCTCCCTTAAACAGGAGAAACCTGACACCCTAAAACGGGAATCAGGCACCAGCCATGTTTCCGAGAGGGCAATAATGACAGGGTTGTACAAAGATATAATATTAAGTAATTCGTGCCTTTTGGCACGAATACTTTTACTATTCCATTGTAGGAAGCTCAGTGCTGCCATTGTTTAGTATTTTAAAAATTGTTAGTAAATTTTGGGCAACGCTGGACGGTATAGGAAGTTCAACAGCGGTTCTGAAGATACTCACAAGGGTTTCAGTAAGTGCAACCAATAGATCTTTTCTAGATTCTATTGGACTGTCAACACCCAGAGCGCAACCATTAGGAAGGGACGAGGGACATTCGGCAGAACATTCGGGAGAACATTTTCTTAGCCATATCCGCATAGGATTTGCGAACAGGAGGAAAACGAGCGGAAGCTTCTATATAAGAAATACACTCTTGCAACATGGTAATTTTGATGGACTGTTGTCTTGCAAACTCAGGACAGTCCTTGTCAGTAGCGAAATGTTTGCTCTCACAGTGTAAACAAAAAGCATTTTCTCTATTAGTGTCACATGCTTCACCAGTGTGGGACTGAGAACACTTGTAGCACCTTGGCTTTGATCTGCACTGTGATTTTATGTGACCAAACCGACAACAATTGAGCCACTGGATAGTGGGAAATTTATAAGGTTCAACTGGGAGAGAGGAGTGATATGAAAAGACCCTTTCAGGCAACTTTTGACCACGGAATGTAACTACAACTGACTGGGTCGGAACCCATGTAGTCACACCCTCGCTTATACACTTTCTATTTAATCGTCTTGCTTTCACCACTTGTATACCACCCGAGGGAAATTCCAAAGAGTCTACAAACCCATCAAGCGAAAAGTCAACTGGGACATCTCTTACAATACCCATTCGAGTGATATTAAAGTAGGGATAACTGCCACAAATTTACATAGACTTAAAATGGGATTGGACATAAACAAATTCGCTGCAGTAGCTGTTGAGAACTCTACGCTGACTTTGTTGCGACCAACATTTTTCACACCATCGCTGGTGATATTATTTATTTTGTTTATGTGAAAAAATTGGCCAAACTTAATTGCTTTAATATTAGTCCCAGCAGCAGGGTCTGGACTTTCCCTTGACACATACACTATGAAAGGGCCTTTGTCAGAATCGATATAGGATTTGGGGCTTTCTGAAAGGGAAGGGTGTACGTATAAATTTTGAATAGATGAAATAGCCGTAGCTGGGTCAATTATTATTTTTTTTACTGAGTCAGCATTGTGAGGAGGTGGTTCAACACCTTGCCTTTTTCTAGAATTAGCCTGACTATCTCGTTTGCTACCACCAGGATCAGGGGGATCAGGCGGACGCAGATCAGCATCCATTTTAAAATAAACTAACCTAACTTACCTTACAATTATCTAATCTAATGGACAAAACACCACAAACACTCACAATAACCAAACACCTTAATAAACCGATCTTCTTTTTTAAGAAATCGCACTTTTAACTCAAAATATATGTACAAATATAACTTAAATAAGAAATCCTCACAAACACGTGTGTTAACCACAACAAACGTCAGCGAAGTCCTAATATTTTGTAAGTAAAATTGTAAATGCTGTCATCCAATGCCATTCGTGCGATTGCGTTCAGGAATCATTTTATTAAGTATTAAATTATACGTTATACGTACAGTACTGTTGTCAATTTATAACTTTTCTATTAACTTCTACTTTAAAATTTGTTAAATTGGTTATTATGAGTGTGAAGTTATTTTTAAATAATATATATTTTTTTTATTTGGTTTTGTTTGTGTAACAATTTGCCAATATATGATAACCTATATCATATATTGGCAAATTGTTTTAGCCCTAGCTGGTGGGTGTATAAATGATTTCTAGTGTCTTGAGAAATTATTCTATTTATTCTTGTGATACTGATTAATATTATTAGTATTACTTATATATTATAGGTATTATTTATATATTTTATATAAATTATTATAAATATATATTTACTATGCTTTTTACAGGCGTGAATAGCGACACTTTTAGTTCATACGACAGCAATTTTCATTATCATTGTGCTTCCACCTCATCTGAGGATAGCATTAAAAGTTCCTCTATTCCCTTACGTGCCAATTTGGAATCAACTTTTGCACCTTTTCCCAAAAACTTTAACTCTATTCATATTAACGCGCAAAGCATCCCCGCTCATTACCCTGACCTATTGGATACGTTTGAGGAGTTTAAAGGTTTACACGCGATCTTAGTCTCAGAAACTTTCCTTAAGCCTTGTCTTCCTTCTATTTCCTACGCTTTACCAGGTTTTCACTTAATAAGGAATGACAAAACGGTCGGTGGGGGAGTAGCTATCTACTTACGAAGGAGCATACCTTTCAATATACTGAGCAAATCACCTTCAGAATATTCAGAATCAGCTGAACATCTTTTCATTGAGCTACTATTTGGTTCGTGTAAGCTGATGCTTGGAGTCTTTTACAGTCCCTCTCTGCGCATAGACTAATTAAATAATTTTGAAGCTCTGTTAGAAAAACATGTCCCTAACACAGACCATACTATTATCATGGGGGACTTTAATACCTGCCTAATCAAGGATGATTCTCGGGCAAAACATCTTAGTGAGATCATTAATGGCAGTAATCTCAATCTGCTCAACAGAAATAATGCGACACATTTCTTTCCCGATTGTACACCATCGCTACTAGACCTTTCTATTGTTTCATCTCGTGGTCATGTAAGTTGTTATGGCCAATTCTCGGCAGAAGCTTTTTCATACTATGACTTACTGTATTTATCATACAAAATACGCCCTAAAGTCAAACCAACTGTCGTAATGAGACGCAGCTATAAATGTTTTAACAGCGACAAATTTTTGAATGACCTTAGTATGGTCGACTGGGATGTTGTCCTCAATGCCTCTACACTGGATGATAAGCTTAATATTTTTAACTCAATTCTGCCCGAAGTATTTGATGTACATGCCCCTCTCAGGCCGATCAAATTGAAACACCTCCTGGCACCTTGCTTGAGTAGTGACATTCGAGTTCTCATGAATAAGCGAAATAGAGCTAAATATAAATAAAAGCCCAACCCCCCCTCAGAAAATTTACTCAAATACAAAGGGTTACGGAACAAATGTAACAGACTCTGCCGTATTGCTCAGCGAAACTATATTCACACAACAGTAAGTAATAAGAACAGTGCTAAGATTTGGGAGTTTTTAGACACAATGGGAATTAGTCGAGATCACAAATCCACCTTGGATGCTAGTAGGGTCAACATAGATTCTCTGAGTGCACATTTCAGCTCAGACTCTGCATTAGATAATGTTTCTAAATGTAACAGTCTTAGCTTCATCTCACTAAATACAAGAAGTGATTTAGAGGTTTTCAACCTTACAACCGTTTCGTGGAAGGATATTAAGAAACATGTATTAGCAGTGACTTCAGATGCGATCGGTTGTGATGGATAGAGCCGTAAAATGATATGCTTAGCTCTTGATCATATCCTGGCTGCTCTAAGACATATTCTTAACTTTTCTCTTTCCTCTGGTTCCTTCCCTTCTAGCTGGCGAATAGCTTATGTTATCCCTGTTCCCAAAATTTCTAATCCTACTTCTTTTTCTCACTCTCGTCCTATTTCAATCCTTCCTTTTCTTTCGAAAGTCTTACAGAGGATTATCTTTTATCAACTCTCTTCGCATCTCTCAAAATACCGTATTCTTAGTCCTTTTCAATCTGGTTTCCGCCCGGGCCACAGCACAACTACTGCACTGAATGAAATTTGCAACGACATAAAGCATGGAATCGATAATCAGCAAGTTAGTATTGTCGCTCTATTGGATTTCTCCAATGCCTTTAATGCTGTAGATTACGATATACTTCTTGCTGTTCTGAAATCTATCAACGTTTCTGCTATAGGTATAAACTGGTTCCGTTCCTATCTATATGGCCGCAAGCAGTGCATTAGAGTCAATGATAAATACTCTTCTCCTTCTTATCTTGATGCTGGTGTAGGCGGAATCCTGTCTCCTCTTCTCTTTTCCATTTTTATAAATTCTGTATCTAATACTCTTACTTTACCCTTCCATCTTTATGCTGACGATTTACAAATTTACGTTACTTCATCTACTGACGATCTCCATAATGCTACAGCTGCACTTAATTCCAATCTTCATTCCGTGTGCATGTGGAGCAAAGCATTTGGAATGTCAGTAAATGCAGATAAATCGCAGGTTGCTCTCTTTGGTAGTCGTCAGCAATTATCAAAATCTCGTTATCATCTCTTTCTCCTGTTCTGTTTGGAGGGGCTAAATAAGACTTCCGTACGACTGTTAAAATTTGGCTATTATAATGGACAACTCTTTTTCCTGGTAACCCCATGTTACGGAGCTAAGCAGAAAATATTTTTCTGTAATCTACCGGTTAAGAAGGCGGAAAAAACTCCTCACAAAAATATCTCTTGTCCAAACTCTTCTCCTTCCTCTTCTTGATTACGCCGATGCCTGCTATTGTGACCTCCCACAGATCCTCCTTAATAAACTTGATCGTCTGCAAAACATGGCCATACGGTTTATTTTCTCTTTAAAAAAGTTTGACCGTATTACAGAGTATAGAATCCAACTCAAATGGCTCACTATCGGACAGCGACGTAATCTCCATATCCTTTCACTCCTTTACACTGTACTGTTCCATCCCTTCTTCCCAGAATACCTCAAAACTAGGTTTAGTTTTCTTGGTTCCAATCACTCCCTCAGTCTTAGGTCGCAGAGTGATAATAAATTAGAAGTGCCACTGAGTCGCACTCAAATATATGGAGGCTCTTTTACAGTCAAGGCTATATATATATATATATATATATATATATATATATATATATATATATATATATATATATATATATATATATATATATATATATATATATATATATATATATATATATATATATATATATATATATATATGTATATATATATATATATATATATATATATATATATATATATATATATATATATATATATATATATATACATATACATATATATATATATATATATATATATATATATATATATATATATATATATATATATATATATATATATATATATATATATATATATATATATATATATATATATATATATATATATATATATATATATATATATATATATATATATATATATATATATATATATATATATATATATATATATATATATATATATATATAGTTACGTCTTTCAAAAGTTTCTATCAAGTTTCTGATATTAAAAACTCACAGAATCTTTATAATACATAATAAGGTTGTCTCCAATACAGAGCTAGTACCACCATGTCAACTGATTGTAATGAAATGGAAAAAAGATAGGTAGGTTATTAAAAATATTACATTATAAATGTATATTTTATTCCATAAAAAATTTCAGGCTATTGGTTTAAAAATGTTAAATTATAATTAGCTAGATAAATGTTGTTGAATAAAGGACATAAAAGACGTAATTCTGACGTACGCAGCTGGGTGGCCGATTTCACAGCCTCCGTTATTAGGATGGAGTCCGAAAGATGTGAGTCCCACCTAAAATTTGAATTTAAAAATATTGTTAGTGTAATTATTTATTATGTACTCCACAAATGGAAATATAAAATAATGATTAAAGTTTGTGCTTCATAAAAAGTACTTTGTGAAGCATAAAAGGCAATATTATCACAAAATAATTAGCAATTTCTTCTATACAACCTTAAGGTCAGGGAATGAAAAATCTAAAATTATTGGAAAAAATAATGGGTGATTCTAAAATGTGTACAGTCGCATACACTACTAGTAAATTTTTATTTTTACAAATTTACCAATTTATTTAAAATAAGAAAATATTAATAGTAGGTAAAGTATTTGTTACTTAAATTATAGGAATATGCCAAGAATGAACTTACAAGTAAAGGAGCTTGGTTCCTCTGAACTACGATCGGACCACCAGAGTCTCCTCTACAAGTACTGGCTGCTCCCTGAGTACAAATGTTGCTATCCTGAATGTATAATGGGAACCTCAGCCAGCATTGTGTGTTGGAAATTATAGTCATGTTGGCATGACTGAGATATTGATTATTTTGAACACCACCATCTGAAACATAGGACATAGTTTTAATTTAGGTAGAATCTTCAACAATATATTTAATGTAAAATAAAATAATACATTTTGTAATAATTTATAATCAGTTACATTTTTGACATCTTGTCAATCCTATTATAATTAATTTGTATAATTTCAAAAAATAACGTAACACGTACAAATATATAAAACTTACTTCCTTGGGCTCCGTAGCCAGACGCAGTAGCTACTTCATTTACAAACAACTCATTTAATTGTGGTCCAGTAGGCAAAGCAACGACGTTTATAGTAACTGAAATATAAAACATAAACATATCTTATAAATATGAATAAAACCACTTAGATTATTGATATATTTTTCATATTTATTAACGTACGAGAAAGTAGGAGAGAATAAGGTAGATATACGGCGGCGATATCATTACGTATAGTTCTTGGTGACCAGTTGGGATGCACGGCAACTTCCCTTGTTGCTATTCTTGTACCACCTGAGAATATAGTTAAGGATCCAAGAACAACTGTAAACAAAGAAGCTTGGTTTTGGCCATCAAACCAGCAGTGAGCAGCGGTTAACAATCGATTGGGGCTAACTAGGACACCTCCACATATCGCTGTATTGAATGGGAGGGTTATTACTAGGCCAGCCTGAAAATAATACAATGAGTAGTTATAATTCAAACGAAAAAAAAATATAATTTTTAATGAAAAAATTAAATATATAATTTTTTACTTCTAGTTTAAACACAGAAGCTTCACTATCATATGGACGTTAGTAAAACTAACATGAGCTGAAATAACTTCGACAATTATTTCAGCTTTTTAACATTATAAAAAGAAACAAAGAAGTTTAAATATTGACAGAAAATCATTCAATAACATTTGAATATTATTAACAACAACATATATAATATAATAAGTATTCTTTCTTTCTTTCTTTCTTTCAACATTAGCTATCTCTCGCACATGATAGAGTACGCAGAAGGAACTTGGAAAAGTTAGTGTTAAGATACTCCGTTCCGTTAGCAAGTACTTAATTTCGGTAAAGCCGAAAGTTTTGGCAAAACTGTGGCTTTCAATGTAAATGAGAATAACAGTTCAACTTCAAACAAAAAAAAGACTTTAAAGCATTTAGTATTGGTTTACCTGGTAAGGAAATTGTCCAAGCGCAGAAGGTTGACCATTAAAAATTCGCGAATGGGGGTTTTTTAAATATTCTTCTTCTTGTGCACGAATTTTTTCGGCTATCGGAACACCAAATCTCGTAAGATATCCATAGGCAGTGTTATAAACCGGAAGATCGGCGGTAACAAATGCCGCTAAAGCGAGAAGTATTACTGCTAGTTTCATGGTGGCAATCAAAACAATGATTTTGATAACTTCTAACACTATTTTTATACAAAACGCGAAGATAAAATCCTGATTATGATACTAATTACAGAGACTTAGTTTTGTAATTAATACTTTGATAAATATAATTTTCAACGTTATTGGTAGATAATTCAATCATGGACATTTATTTTAGAATTATCTACATAACTTTATATTTATTTTATCAAAATGTCATTAAAATCCGGTTTTACCTGAATTACGTAAAAAGTTTTTCCTTAGTACTTACGATACGAATTTTCGTATCGTAAGTACTCTGACATTACATTTTTTATGATAAGTAAATAGAATAATTGCTTTCAATACATTATTCTAAATAGCGTATAAGAATTTCGACTTAGCTTAACATGTGACCTAGTAGCCACAGCTCTTGAACGGTTTCCAAATCCCGCTAAGTTAAAATTTATTAAAAAAAATATTATATAAAATTATAATATAAGTAATTTTATATTATTTTTTTTTTTAATATGACCATGACGTTCCTAACATTGCATTAAACTATTGCAAGTACTATATCTTAACGATTCATACACAAATATTATTTTTTAAACTTTTGTTGCTTTGACTTCTTGAAGCAATAGACTCCAAAGACATTACATTTACAGCAACGAAACGAAAACGCATTATCCTTAGTAGCAGTCTCATAATCAGGTAAGCGTGTTTTCCAAATTCTACTATGGCTACATGCTACAGCTATTGTTGATGCCAGCGTCACTACTTTTTTAACTCAGATTATTTCGCCGAATTTGATGCATTGTGTGTTGAGTGGCGGAACCTTACGCCACGATGTGCTTCTAAGAGCTAAGTAATTGAAACATTAAATATTTAAATTAAAAATATTAATTATTTTATTTCCTGGAATAGGGGATCGAACTTAGAATCTGTCATTTACAAACACAAGCTTGTACCGCTGCATCACGGCAGGCCTTCTTTATTCAATATTAATTTAGCTAATAATACGACAATGACATACAAACCAAAAAGTAGGGAGGTCAGTACCTATCCACATCAACTCGCAAAAGTCAAACTTAAGTTTAGTTTTAAATAGACAATCTTTTCGTAGACAATTATTTCTAAAGTAGAAAAAAATATTTAAATTATTTTTACTATTCATGTGAATTAAAACTTCTATTTTCAGATATTTAAGAAAAAGAATGAAGAAATTACTCTAATAACTTTGCAACTTTGTAATTCCAAATCAAGACATCTTAAAACGTAAATGAATAACGAACAACCACTTTTCATTTTATAGATTGATAGAGAACTGATTAAATTTTTGAAGTTGTGCATTATTTTTTATCCCGTTACATTTACCAATATCCGTACAAAGTAACAAATATTTACGCTACAACTCGTAGTGATTATTTAACCTTGATACCTGAATACTAACAATCATACAGGGTGGGCCCCGGAGTTTTGCGAATTTGAAAAATTCATAAAAAAAAAACAAAAGTAATATTAAAACCAATTTATTTTTAAATTAAAGTTAACCTTTGGGAAAATCATTTCTTAAAAATAACATCATCCAGATGCGCACCATCCCGCTGCAAACATTCTTCGAATCTCGACCTCAAATTGACAAAAACTCGTTCGCACATGGCACGCGGAATAGCGGCCATTTCTTCGCGGATATTGGCCTTCAACTTTGCAATCGTGGTCGGATTATTACTGTAGACTCTACTTTTCATGTAGCCCCACAAGAAAAAATCGGGTGGAGTTGAATCCGGACTCCTCGGTGGCCATGGAATGTCACCTCGGCGCGAAATGAGTTTTCCAGCAAACATTTCCTTTGCGGCTGCCAAACTCTCGTTAGAGGTATGGCAAGTGGCGCCATCTTGTTGAAACCATGTCGAACTATTGTACCCTCGAAATTCTGACAGCTGTGGGTAAAAGAAATCGCGCAACATGGCTGTGTATCGCTCAGTATTAACTGTCACAGAATTCCCTCGCTGGTCTTCAAAGAAAAAGGGTCCGATGATTCCGTGTGCTGAAATAGCCGCCCAAACTGTCACTTTTGGCGAATGCAAAGGCTTTTGGTGTTTGAATTGTGGATTTTCTGAGGCCCAATAACGACTATTTTGTTTATTTACGTGCCCATTTAAGTGAAAATGGGCTTCGTCTGAAAAAAGAATATTGTTGAAGCTCCGAAACCGCTCAAACATTGTTTCGACGAAATCACGTCGTAAATTGTGATCATTTGGCTTCAAATCTTGCACTAGTTGAAGTTTATACGGGTGCAATTTTAAATCTTCCTTCAAAATACGACGCAAAGTCGTTCTTGATACAGATAGCTCTGCTGATCGCTTGCGAGTTGATTGCCCAGGATTGCGTAGTACGGAAGCTCCGACTTCGTTTATGTTTTTATCTGACCTTTTCGTCCTTTCGGGCCCCTTAGGTTTCTGATTAAGGGTCGAACCGGTAGCCTCGAACTTTCTGACCCACGCCCTAATCAAACTTTCACTCGGACACTGTTTTAAATCATGCAATCCATAGTGGGAGCGAAATGAACGTCGAACAATAACGCACGAATCAGCATTTTTGTAATAATTTTTTACACAGAACGCACGCTGTGCACCCGTGAAGTGCTCCATTGCGACTAAATTTCCAAGGCCCGAGTTACAGATCCCCACCTCCCGCGCTCCGCCCCCCTCCCCCGTTCCAACGCTATGGCGATTTCAAATTCGCAAAACTCCGAGGCCCACCCTGTATAATCTTCTTTAAAGTGGAGATATTGTTATTTCTGGAAATAACAAAAAATATAAGTATTATTATTTAAAAAAAAATCTGATCACGCGTAATTTATAAAAAAATCTTTATTTAAGTATGATTCAAGAGTAGGCAGAGGGAACCCGGGAACCTAGTATTAAGACACTCCGTTCCACTTCCGTTCCCCACTTTCCGCCGAATTTGAGGCATTGCGTGTTGAGTGGCGGAATTCAACGCCACCTTTTGCTTTATTACCAGAGCGAAGAAATGAAACATTAAATATTTAAATTGAAAATATTAAATATTTCATTTCCTCGACTGGAGATCGAACCCAGAACCTGTCGGTTACAGTCACACTCTTGCGCCGCTGCGCCACGACAGGCCTCTAGTATATTTATAACTGCATCATTAATGATCACGTCACGAAAATTTATATCATATTTTGGTATTTTCTATGGACCGACCGATTAGTGCCGAATTGTTTTACGTTCAGTGTACCTCAGCTCTGTGGACGCGCTGAGGTGGCATTCTGATATATTAAATTTTGAAGAACGCGTTAATTTATAACCATTATGTACTCCACACGCTGATATATTGTACATTGATTATTGATTATTGTAACTTGCATATAATTTTTTTTTTTCTGAGCTTCAATTTGACTTTCAAAAAAGCCACACACAAGCTTTTTTTACGTTTTTATAGACTCTCTGCATAATATCAATATTAATGAGGCGAATTTACACTTAATATAAAAAACACGATGCCGCAAGCACAGCGGCTTTTGTGTCTGCATGCATGGAAACGCTAGAAGTTCTCTATGGATTTTGATTACATCTGGTATTTTTTATACAAAATGCAGAAAAAATGTATAAAAACGCTCACTCGTATATTTTGATTACATTGACTAAAACATACCGTATACCTGAATTGTTACTGCAACACGATGAGGAATGCTTAAAAATGTTGTGTTTATAATAAAAATGTCTATACAAATACATTATATCACGTTTGTAATGTGATTTATTAATCAATTTGACAGATCTGTCCTAAATCATTCCGATTTGGGAGGTGCGAAGTCCGAACAATTCTGATAAGATAACGACGCTCCTAGAATTTTATATATAAAGTTGGTGTATAAGCTGAAACGTAACTAGTACTGTGGAATTTTTTGAAGGTTAGGATAGGTTAGGTTCTTTACTTTTTAGTTATCCATGATTTTGGAGCACGTACTACTGCAATGTGCAGTACATCTGTTTGCCGTAATTAGTACTAGATATACTCGTACATATTCTAAGAGCTTCATTTATAATTTACTGAGCTTCACGCTGTATCCCGCACATGGCCCCTGCAGAGGGAACTTGGCAGAGGGAACTTGGGAACCTAGTGTTAAAACACTCCGTTCCACTTCCGTTCCCCACTTTCCGTCGAAGAGGCATAGCGTGTTGAGTGGTGGAACTTTACGCCGCATTTTGCCTTATACCAGAGCAAAGAAATGAAAAAATTAAATATTTAAATTGAAAATATTAAATATTTCATTTCCGCGGGTGGGAATCGCACCCAGATCCTGTCGGTTACAGTCACACGCTTGTGCCGTTGCGCCACGACAGGCCTCATTGATAATTTAATTATATTATTTTTATTAATATAATTAAATTCTCAATGTCATATGGTGACTATATCAAGCAAACATAATGTTTGCATTAATGTTGCTTAGTTGTAGTAATTGCATACATCGTCTAACTGTAAGAGCGGTGGCCGTGGATTCGATGTCGCATTTTTTTTTCTCCCAAGCATAAGAATGTAAAAAAGATGAATAGTGTAGAGATGCGATCTCTTCGTCGAATATGCAGAGTCAGATTAGCTGATCGCATACCCGATGAAGAGATACACGGAATGGTAGGTACTAGCCTGGATGTCACAGTGAGAATGAAGAAGAACGTGTTTAGGTGGTTTGGGTACGTCGAGCGAATGAGTAAAGAAAGAATTGTAAAAATTTAGAAAACACAGTCTCGACGATATTGGGCGAAGGTCACTTAAAAAGCATGAGGACCCTCCGGAGGGCATGAATGAAGAGGTTGATGACAGTGGACGAGTCGAAAAAGATATGTCGAGACCGTAGCGTTTGGCGCTCCGTTCTCTCTACCTACCCCGCTAGTGATATAGCGTGAAGCTAAGTAAGTAAGTAATTTATACTTAATCACCATGGATATTTTGTTTTGCTACATTTGCGAGACAATAAATTACAAAGTCTTATAAAAATACGTAATTATGTACTATAATATTATTTTAGAATTGTGTCAGTCAAAACGCAACTCAGTGATTTAACTTTAACAAACAAAAAACAAAGCGTAAACACGCAACAATTGTGCCAATATGTTTGATTCTTTTTTTTATTTATAGGAAAAAAATATATAGTGATGCGTTATTTATGTCTCAATTTTATGATTTTTATTAAAAAAGAATATTATTGTATACTACTACTGCCCACCGTACGTTCGCGCGACGCGCGTCCGGAACGGCATAAAATGGAGGACACAGCTACGTGATGAATCCAAGTAAAAAAATCAATGACACTACCAATTTATCGAGAAACAGGGTCGCTTTCTGGACCGGCGTGTCAGTCAAGGTGTAGGAGTGTTATTGTCCTCTCTCCTCTACAGTGGAATGATAAAGTGTAGTCGATCAACCCGAGGCTGCTATACGTTAATGCAAATTATTAACAACTAATTATTGTTATTCTTATTAAATTGCTTTTGGTAATATTTTAAATCGTTATTGTAAGTAAAATATTGATAATAAGCTACGCTGGACGGCAATATGATTGACATACTTCTTATCTTAGTAAGCGAATTGCTAATTCTGTATGAGAAATAAATTAATTCTGAAACCTTTTCTGAAATCTTTATAGCACGTATGAAACATATTTTACAAATCTTATACTTACATTAATTGATAGAGCTTAGATTAAAGTAAGAAAATTCCTGAAAATATATATTTTAAAACCATGTACAATCGATACAACTAGAGTTCATTAAGAGATTGTCAGGTTTTAGATGTTTATTTAAAATACATATTTTTTATCATTTATTATCTTATCTTGTAGATAAAATATTACTTGGTATCCTTAAGCACCGTAGCTATTTTGCTTTTCATTATTAGCGAGCTAAAATATTACTGGGCCGACTCAGATGCTTCTACAAAGATTTTTGAATCTAAGCTATTTAATCCAACAAAGGCCAGATGTGGCTATCTTCTTAACGAAATATGATGCATTTCCTTATTTACCTAAGAGCAAACCTGGATGGTGATATAGTTATTTAACTTTAACTTCTTTTTAAAGATTTAACTTACTATTTAAATATTAAGTAAACGCGATATGTTTGGGTTCGATTCCCATTTACAGAGATACAAATTTTCAAACTTTCAACCTTTCACGTTTTGCCTCAAAACGTGAAAGGTTGAAAGTTTGAAAAACAGGCTAGCCTCAAATTCGGCAGAGAATATGGAACAGAAGTAAAAGTTTGGAATTGATAAATTGAAGGACAAGGACTTAAGTGAAGGAGTATTTTACTACTTTTAAAATGTTATTCAATACTTAAGATTTTGTTTTTAAATTAGTAACGAGTATTTCTAAGACAATCATATTTCTATATCGAATAAACCTTTTCGTTTCATTACGGGGATTATGTACGTAATTAGTACGGATCGTTAATCGAATAGTTAAGGCTGTGACAAGAAGAGCCCGCAGTTAATATTGTAAGGTTGTATTATTATATTGTGAACTATTTAATTACTTTTAAGTAAGCTTTTCTACAATTTTTTCGTTATTTTATGGTCAATGCTGAGCAGATTTATTATGTTAAAAGTTACAGTTTAATGAAGTTTATTTTATTGGAACATATTTTTGTTCTATTTTAACCAAAAAAAAATACGTGAAATATAATGTAAATATATATTTATTAAAGTAATATAAGTAAACATATTGGTATGGTTCTTTGATTATGGCGTTCCGAGCGTGCCAGTTGAGCACATATCACTTCGCCAATGTCACGTTGAATGGAGAAGACACAAAGGAGGTTGTACGGTACAAAAAATATATTACACAATAGGAGTATGCATATTAAAAAGAAGATCTAGATAAAAATTGCCTCCACCTAAGTAAACATATTAAGATCAGTAAGTACATAATATTTCCATTATTACTACCTTTTCCGCTTTGTTGAACCGCAAATAAAATGCAATGATATTATTTCTTTCATCACTATTTGCTTATTAAAAAAATTACAATTGACATGGCCATCTTATAATGATATACATTCTTCTTATGGAATTGCATTTTTTTCGACATTGTATCCTGCTAATAGTTCATTAGGAGGGGAGTAACTGGGGCTAAGTAATCTGTTGTTTACTCTTGAATCTATTTTGACCTCCCATTTTCCCGCTTTAACACTAGGCTCTTCAACAATTTTCTTCAAAACAAATCGACTTAATGATGTTATTTTATATTTATATTACTTAAAATTACTTTTTGTATGGATTTTCCAAACATAATATACTGTTATATTAGTAAGTTTATTTCGTCACTGAATAATGTTATTTGTTGGACTTGTGATTATTGTATGTACTGTACTCATTGACAGATACATCTCTTTATTGCATACATGTAAAATAAAGTAAAAAATAAATTAAGCGTAACGCTTCAATAACGGTGAAGTTGACCGTTATTGAAAATGCAATTTGTTAAATGCTTGATTTAATTACTCAATATATATATATATATATATATATATATATATATATATATATATATATATATATATATATATATATATATATATATATATATATATATATATATATATATATATATATCTCAAACCTTCTACATTGGATGTCCCATCCTTCCTTAGCTGTTGTTAGATATATATAAATATATAAAATATTTGAATTTAAATTTTGAATTACAAAAATGCAATTCCACAAAGAAAAAATCCCAATATTTTTTATAAGATGGCCCGGCCTTAACAATTGTAGCTTTCTGAATAAGCATCAATCATAATAACGACAAATAAGCAAATGAAGAACGAAACGGAGCCCAAATGAAAGCGCAAAAAGAGCAAATTTCGATTATGGTCAGACCATAATCGAAATATTTCAATTTTATATCTACCTACAGGTCATAATATGTTTACTTATGTTACTATAATCAATATATATTTACCATCCTCAGTGGTTAGACTATTAGGTCTCATATCCTGCATTACGACAATGATCCAGCGTTTCGTTGGAAAAGGCAACAGACAGATGTCACACCTACAGTCTAAAGACCCACTCACTTAAATACAAATCTCAGTTTTTATACCCTGCGGACTTTACATGGGTGTTTTATGCCGCGAAAATATTTATTTATTTTTTTTTTTATATTTTTAAATGTTAATTTTAATAATATAATTTTAATATTTTTAATATAGTGATTTATATATTATTTTATACATTTTATCATTTTGAATAAATATATGCGTCGAAACAAGCGGGATGCCACACTAGAAGATTTGTAATTTAGATAAGAGCCAGCATAAAATGGACGATACCCCTTCAGCTTATTGTATGTTATATAAATGGTTTTTTGTCAATGTCAATTAAAATTGTGTTCGAAACGTCAGGTTTCTAAAAAACATGTTTAACAGTCAATATACGCGATTAATCCTGTTAAAAGTCTTTTCATTAAAAATGAGTAACAATCGCGAAAATCAAAGACATTATTAAAAGCATTTTTATTGTATTTAGTTTATATATGTATATTATAACTTTTATGTTGTAGAATTAATTATAAAAAACGATCCACTCGCATACGGTGGAATACATAATATTTTCATTTTCTATCTTCGATAGCGTGATGTATTAATGACTCGTAGTTATTTCATTGTCATTAGGACAAAGCTGGATAATATTTCAAGAAATGTATTAACTAGAATACAAATATTGTAGTTTATAATATTGACCTGTGTCTTAACACTAAGTTCCCAAGGTTCCTTTGCCTACCCTGCCATGTGCGGGATACAGAGTGAAGCTGAGTAGAGTAAAGTAACTGTTTCGTTTTTTTAAAATATTTTTTTTTTCAGCTTCACGCTGTATCCCGCACTAGGCAGGGTAGGCAGAGGGAACGGAAGTGGAACCTAGTGTTATGACACTCCGTTCCACTTCCGTTCCCCACTTTCCACCGAATTTTAGGCATTGCGTGTTGAGTGGCGGAACTCAACGCCACGCTTTGCCTTATTACCAGAGCGAAGAAATGAAACATTAAATATTTTAAATTGAAAATATTTAATATTTCATTTCCTCGACTGGGGATCGAACCCAGAACCTGTCGGTTTCAATCACATGCTTATGCCGCTGCGCCACGACAGGTCTTTTTTAAATATCATATATTTAACAAATGAACACCACAGTTTGCCTTGTTTATACGGCAAATAAATGAAACTCTTAACAATTTTATTTCCTCGGGGGGGATAGAACCTACGACCTATCGAGTAAGTTCACACGGGCGCGACCCTGCGTTACGACACATGCCTTCACTCGGGCTCCTTATGTAATAGATATAGAACATATTGTATAATATGAAACTATCTAAAAGTTACGTTAAATAGTCAATTAAGCTTCCAACATATGACAAGTTTCCAGTAGTTAGTGAGAGCTGAGCTCCATACGTCTAATTATTTGTAGTTTCAGAAATGAAGTCAGACGTGGCAAATTAAGTGTATATTAAAATCTTGTTAATATACATAACTGTTCAAGTTATATATATTAACTAAATTCTCTTATTGTCTGTCTTTTCACTAACTAATGTTAGACTTAATCAACCGATGTACAATATTAATATCAAGAATTCAAATATTAGAAAACTTATTTAATTATTACCTCCGTTCTTTATTTATTTATTTTTTTGTTTTCTTTTCTTTTCTTAATCCTAATCCTAATGAGTCTGTATGTGCCACAACTGCCTCTAAATATTCCTTTATTCTTTATTAAATATATATTGTTAATATTTATTCTGTATAAATCTTCTTCAGCCTACACTTTGAACTATGCAAATTCCATAAATAGAAATTATCACGAGCAATTTATTATTTAACCATTGAATAAAGAAATTGGGAGTTAAACGAAATCAATAAAATAGATTAGCAGAAGCGACGTCGTAGTACCGACAACTGGCGGTTGGCCAATTACATTTTATGTGAGCTTAACGACTATAACGTTATATAGGTTATATTCCATTATAAGTATACTTTTTCTAAATAACTACTTTTCTTTCCCTAAGGCGGATTAACAAATAACAAATAGTATATATAAAAAAAAATTAAAAAAAATCTTTTTTTCAACCACAACATTGTAGGGTAAAAAGATGCAATACGTAAAGCCAATTGTAATAGTAAGATGTTGTGAGTTGCTGGTGCCTGTGATAGGTACGAAACCCGTGATTCAGGCCACCAGGTCTCCACCTCATCATCAATTTAAATATATAAGGCGACCTATAATATAAATAATTTTGAGTTTTTCACCAAATATCAAGTTATGGAGAAACAGTAAATGCGAAAATGTAATAGAGAGCATCGACTCTGTGTGTATGTGTGTATGTGTATATATGTGTGCGTATGTGTGCATGTGTGTGTAAATGTATTTATTTGTGTATATAAGTGTTTATTTGTGTGCTTAGGAATTTTAAAAAAGTTTTTAATCGCCGTTAAAGATTGTTTTAGCAATCAATTGGTTACAGTTATTTTTAATCTAGTCTTATTTAAATTAGACAAAGATAGAAATTTATTAAAATTGTTATATGCGGTTCTATGACTGAATAAAGTATTGTTTACATGCAATAATTGTGTATAGACTCGCTAGGCTGTTTTAGTGATGTATGTGATTGATGATTGTAGTTGCTTAAAGATAAACACGCAGACGACTAGACAATTCTAAAATATGTTTTTTAAATGTAATATTCTTATGAGGCCTGTCGTGGCGCAGCGGCACAAGAGTGTGATTGTAACCGACAGGTTCTGGGTTCGATCCCCAGTCGAGGAAATGAAATATTTAATATTTTCAATTTAAAATATTTAATGTTTCATTTCTTCGCTCTGGTAATAAGGCAAAAGCCCGGCGTTGAGTTCCGCCCCTCAACACGCAATGCCTCAAATTCGGCGGAAAGTGGGGAAAGGAAGTGGAACGGAGTGTCTTAACACTAGGTTCCACTTCCGTTCCTACCCTGCCTAGTGCGGGATACAGCGTGAAGCTGAAAAAAAAATGTAATATTGAGGCCTGTCGTACCATTTGTGCTCTCTGCATCTGCGCTACAGTGACTCTTGCGCTACAGTGCTCTTATTTACAATTCAAACAAAAGTCCCAACCAGTTACAACAACCAAATTGTTTTTTTTTTTCAAATATTTTTTTGTTTAATGTACCTTAATTAATATTAAGTAATTATATCAATAATGTTAATGGCAATTAAATTGCATTACAGCACATTGTGACAAAGCTCGATATAAGAGGTTGTTAGTAACATTTAATGGGTAGTGGAAGTGTCTTCACGGAGTATCTTAATTAAGAAATGTATGTTTATATATTTTGCATTTTGTTAACCTAATATTTAAATCAAATTATTAAAGTTTGTAAGCTATATAACTAAAACATAAAGTATATTATGAATTATTTCAAATTCTCAAATGCAAAATATATTTCTAATTCTCAAATGCAAGATATCTTTTCGATTCAAAAGTGCTTGGAAAGATCAAATTGAATAATGAATATTTTGATTTTGATAAAATGTTTCATTCTCAAAAGTAATATAAATCTTACCAACACCCTTTGGCGATTACAATGTGTCCCATAAGTCCTTTGAACTAAACAAAAAAAATACAAATAAATCTATTTAATTTTTTGTCTGATTTAGTAATTTACATCAAACGGGAATTATTTTTTTACAATTCACTTAATGTAATTGTGCTCCATTTTGTTCTTGACACTCCTGTAAAAGACGACTTAAATTTTCTTTCCCCGCACGGCAAGTACGCTCTGAAATGCTTGACATTTCTCGCCGAAGATTTTCTTTTAGTTCATCGACTGGTAATTCGATGGCTGGTGGTGGTTCACTAAATAGGTGGTAGGTTCAATATATGTCAAGTATTTTTAAATGTTATATATATATGTATTATGTTGAGACTTCGCTGACGTTTGTTTTGGTTAACACACGTGTTTGTGAGGATTTCTTATTTAAGTTATATTTGTACATATATTTTGAGTTAAAAGTGCGATTTCTTAAAAAAGAAGATCGGTTTTATTAAGGTGTTTGGTTATTGTGAGTGTTTGTGGTGTTTTGTCATTAGATTAGATAATTGTAAGGTAAGTTAGGTTAGTTTATTTTAAAATGGATGCTGATCCGCGTCCGCCTGATCCCCCTGATCCTGGTGGTAGCAAACGAGGTAGTCAGGCTAATTCTAGAAAAAGGCAAGGTGTTGAACCACCTCCTCACAATGCTGACTCAGTAAAAAAAATAATAATTGACCCAGCTACGGCTACTCCATCTATTCAAAATTTATACGTACACCCTTCCCTTTCAGAAAGCCCCAAATCCTATATCGATTCTGACAAAGGCCCCTTCATAGTGTATGTGTCAAGGGAAACTCCAGACCCTGCTGCTGGGACTAATATTAAAGCAATTAAGTTTGGCCAATTTCTTTACATAAACAAAATAAATAATATCACCAGCGATGGTGTGAAAAATGTTGGTCCCAACAAAGTCAGCGTAGAGTTCTCAACAGCTACTGCAGCGAATTTGTTTATGTCCAATACCATTTTAAGTCTATGTAAGTATGTGGCAGTTATCCCTACTTTTAATATCACTCGAATGGGTATTGTAAGAGATGTCCCAGTTGACTTTTCGCTTGATGAGTTTGTAGACTCTTTGGAATTTCCTTCGGGTGGTATACAAGTGATGAAAGCAAGACGATTAAATAGAAAGTGTATAAGCGAGGGTGTGACTACATGGGTTCCGACCCAGTCAGTTGTAGTTACATTCCGTGGTCAAAAGTTGCCTGAAAGGGTCTTTTCATGTCACTCCTCTCTCCCAGTTAAACCTTATAAATTTCCCACTATCCAGTGCCTCAATTGTTGTCGGTTTGGTCACATAAAATCACAGTGCAGATCAAAGCCAAGGTGCTACAAGTGTTTTCAGTCCCACACTGGTGAAGCATGTGACACTAATAGGGAAAATGCTTTTTGTTTACACTGTGAGAGCAAACATTTCGCTACTGACAAGGACTGTCCTGAGTTTGCAAGACAACAGTCCATCAAAATTACCATATCGCAAGAGTGTATTTCTTATATAGAAGCTTCCGCTCGTTTTCCTCCTGTTCGCCCTATGCGTTCATCCTATGCGGATATGGCTAAGGAAATGTTCTCCCCGCCCACTCATGCAGTTCCCTGTCCTTCAAAATTACCAGCCCCTGCCTCCCCTAACAGATCATACAAAAAGACTGTTTTCCAGTCTCCTCGTCCCCGAGCTCCTTTAGCAAAGGGATATAATAGACAAGCTCATCAAGCCCTAAATGCCGAATGTCCCTCGTCCCTTCCTAATGGTTGCGCTCTGAACCAAGGTGTTGACAGTCCAATAGAATCTAGAAAAGATCTATTGTTTGCACTTACTGAAACCCTTGTAAGTATCTTCAGAACCGCTGATGAACTTCCCATACCGTCCAACGTTGCCCATAATTTACTAACTATTTTTAAAATACTAAACAGTGGCAGCACTGAACTTCCTACAATGGAATAGTAAGAGTATTCGTGCCAAAAAGCTCGAACTACTTAATATTATTTCTTTGTACAACCCTGTCATTGTTGCCCTCTCGGAAACATGGCTGGTGCCTGATTCCCGCTTTAGGGTGTCAGGTTTCTCCGGTTTAAGGGAGGACAGAAATGACGGGTATGGAGGGTGTGCTATCCTCATCCAGCACTCTCCTTATTCCAATATTCCTCTCCCCCCTCATAGCCAACAGTTTAATGCTGTTGCTGTGAGGGCTTTCAATATCTCCTTCCTATCTGTTATATCCCTCATCCTTCATCCTCTCTTTTCCTTGAGCTTAAGTCTATTATCTCTTTGCTCCCCAGTCCTGTCTTGGTCCTAGGTGATTTTAACACTCATCACTCTCTGTGGGGGTGTTATTAGTGTGATGGGTTATCTGGATGATGTATCTCTTTGCATTCTCAATGATGGCTCTCCAACTCGTAGGGTTAATCCAAATCAGAATCCTAGGACTGCTGTTGATCTTTCCCTTTCCTCCCCTTCTCTTGCTTCCCAGCTATCATGGTCTGTTCTATCATCTACCCATGGTAGTGACCATTTCCCTATTCTTATTTCAATGCATAATAGACCCCATCCTTCTTTCTCTCTTAATTCTTCTTCTAAATTTAATCTGAAACAAGCCAACTGGAAGAAGTACGCCGACTCTGTGGATTGCATGTTGGACAATCCTCCTGAGTCTTCTAATTTTGAGAATATCATTCTTTGCTATTAACGTTTTGTCTCTACCATCCTATCTGCGGCTAACTTACACATTCCTAGAAAACACTCCATTCAAAATTGGATGCATTTCAATCCTTGGTGGGATCAGGAATGCTCTGATTCTGTCAAATGGCGATCAACTGCCGAGGAGTCATACGCAGTATGTATGACTATGGAGAATTTTGTTGAGTACAAACGCAGAGATGCGAAGTTTAGAAAGTTGATTAGGAAAAAGAAAAACTTGGGTGGGCCAATTTTTGTGAATCCCTAAGTCCTCGTTCTCCTTCCTCACTTGTATGGACAAATGTTAGGAGATTCCGCCGATCTCTTAACTATGATTCCAGTCCTAATTCCAATAATCCTTCTTTGTGGCTGTGTGATTTTGCTAACAAATTGGCTCCCCCTTTTGCACCATCTCATGACTTATTTGTTTTCCCACTGATTGAATCTTCGGATGAAATGGACACTTGTTTTACGTTCGAAGAACTCAAAAACGTCTTAACGGATTTAAGAGACACTAGCCCAGGTGAGGATAGTATCTCATAATCTTTTATTGCTAGACTGAATGAGAAGTCTAAACTATATTTTTTAAATTTAATCAATGCAATTTTTCAATCAGGCAATATTCCTATACCTTGAGAATCCCAAATAATCATTCCTATCCTGAAACCTGGAAAATGTCCTTCGGATCCCAATTCCTACACACCCATTGCCCTAGCATCTGCTTTATCAAAAATTATGGAACGGCTTTTAAAAAATCGTCTGGAGTGGATAGTGGAAAGCAGAAATATCTTAGCGCCCTCTCAATTTGGCTTTAGAAAGGGGTTAAGTACCACAGATAGTCTCAGTGTTTTTACCACAGACATTCGACGAGCTTTCGCCAAAGGAGAGTATTTAGTGGGGGTTTTCTTAGATGTCGCGTCTGCATATGATAATATCCTTCTTCCGGTACTCAGGCAGAAACTGCAACAGCTGAGTATCCCGCCGAAGTTGTCTCATTTCATTTGTAATCTGCTGACCGGCAGATCGATATCTGTGAAACATCCGCTGCTTGCTGTACCTTCCAGACTAGTCTGGAAGGGGTTACCTCAAGGCTCAGCTCTTAGTCCTCTGTTGTATAACTTATACACTCATGACCTCGAATTGTCTGTCAGTAGTTTTTGCAATATTCTTCAGTACGCTGATGACATCGTCCTCTACTATAGCTCAAAATCTGTGGAGGACATAACTTATCGTTTAAATACTGCTTTACACTATCTAGACCAGTGGCTCTTTGGCCATGGCTTGGCATTATCAGTAGCGAAATGTCGGGAGGTAGTATTCTCTAAACAGAGAGTTACTCCTAATTTAGAAATTTACTGTGGTAATGATACCATACAATTAGCAGATAGTGTTAAATTCTTAGGCATGGTACTTGATAAAAGACTGAACGGAATTGCTCATGCTGAACATGTCAGCAAAAAATGTGAAAAAGGCATTAATGCTTTAAGAGCTGTGTCTGGTGTGTGGTGGGGTGCACACCCCTTTACTCAAAAACTACTGTACAATGCAATAATTCGTAGTCATATGGACTATGGACTATTTACTTTAGACCCCTTTAATAAAGCTGCTAATGACAAACTTAATAGAAGGGACCACTCACTGTATGAATGTGGTCTGGACGACGGTTTCCCTTCCCACATTCTTTTTACATGCCCCAAGTAATCCATCCCTTATATGATATCTTTTCTCACAAAGTTCCCCGTCCCCTTAATGTTCAATGTTTGTTAATGTTTGTGTTTAGTCCATTATGTAATTTTTTATGTAAATATATTAGATATAACAATATTAAATTGTAGACTAACATCTTTGTATTATATATTTATTATTACTAACCCTGTGTGTACATAATGTATATATTTTTTTTAAAATATGTTTTTTTTGTTATAGGTGAAGGTAATTTTTAATTAGATCTTCTTTTTTTTTTTTTTAATATTAATTCTCCTATTGCGTAATATTATTTCTTCTACCGTACAACCTCCTTCGTGTCTTCTCCATTCAACGTGTCATTGGCGAAGTGATATGTGCTCAACTGGCACGCTCGAAACGCCATAATCAAAGAACCATACCATATGTATTATGTTATAAAAAATACATCTCAAATAATTGTAAGAGTTAATACTATACAGGTTCTGGTATTTGAAAGAAATGAAGAAAGAACAGTTTGCAAGGTCAGTGTAAATGATAAGATATTAGAACAAGTGAATGAGGTAGTATATCTGGGAAGTATGTTTAGCAGAGACGGTAGATACGAAATGGATGTGGAAAGGCGTATTGCTGCCGGTAACAGAGTTAACGGTGCCTTAGCTGCATTGTTGAGACGGCGAAACGTCAGCATTGCTGCGCGTTTGGCCGTACACAATGCAGTGTTGGTATCGACACTGTTATACGGCAGCGAAACGTGGGTATTACAGAAGAAGAATGTAAGAAAGATGATTGCTGTAGAGATGCGATCTCTTCGTCGGATATGCGGAGTCAGTTTATCTGATCGCATGTCCAATGAAGAAATACACAGAATGGCAGATACTAGCGTGGATGTCACAGTGAGAATGAGGAAGAACGTGCTCAGGTGGTTTGGGCACGTCGAGCGAATGAGTGAAGAAAGAATGGTAAAAAAGATTTATGAATTAAAAGTGAGTGGTAAGAGAGGGAGGGGGAGACCTCGGTTGACCTTTGAAAACACAGTATCGACGATACTGGAGGAAGGTCACGTAAAAAGCATGAGGACCCCCCGGAGGGCATGTATGAAGAGGTTGATGACAGTGGACGAGGCGAAAGAGGTATGCCGAGACCGTAGCGTTTGGCGCTCCGTTCTCTCTGCCTACCCCGCTAGGGATATAGCGTGAAGCTAAGTAAGTAAGTAATACTATACATACTCGTATATAATTATAACTCTAAATTATCTCTCGATTATTTAACTGATTTAAAATAATATATAACAGATTTTATCCAAAACATTTATGACACAAATACTGTTGAATTTTGATATGCATTAATTACGTTATGGTATTAAGATAAAATAAGATAAACATTTAATCAAACATCATAATTGCCTTTATATAGTAGAAAAAATCGAACAATCGTGGTAAAGTGTTTCTCGTTTTATTTAACTTATTCTTAGTAAAAATCAAGCTATTTCTTGAATCTTCTGACAAAGTAATATTATACTTTAATCTGTTTTAAATCAATATACGCTTATAAGCTGTCTTTTAATTTTAAACAATTTCTACGAAAGCGTGTTGATCTCTTTGCGTACTGATAACGAACTGATATTCTATTTTTAAGTTAAGATCAACATATTGCTTATGTTCAAAAACACGAACTTGTAAATTATTGATATGGTTACAAAGTTTTGGTAATGCTTAGATGAGCGAGAAGGCTAAATATTATTTGCACTCTTGTGGAGTTGATTCGTTTAAAGTATTATAATAATTAAGTCTTGCCTTTTGCGTTTACAGCGACAAATTAGCTATTTCAAATGTTTTCACAAAGTAATTTGAATTATTTTGATCAAATAGAAGATAAAAAAGAAGATATTTCTTTCAGAGATGAGCCCGCCATTTTAACTTTTTTTACATTGTTATGTTTCGTTTTGTTTTATTTTGTGCAATAAAGAAAGAATATATGTATATATTCTGCACATAGGATGGTAGACAGTAAGAACATAATTATTCGGACATTCCGTTTCCATTAAGATATTTCATATTTAATTTTTACCATGTAATCACTAAATTTAATAAAAAAATCCAAACATTTAACGGGTAGTACAAAATATAAGTATTTAATATTTTCAATTTAAATATTTAATGTTATCTTTTCATCCCTCTGGTATAATGCAAACGCAACATTGGGTTCCGCCACTGAACATGCAATGCCTAAAATTCAGCAAAAAGTGCAGAATGAAAGTGGAACGAAATGTCTTAACACTAGGTTCCCAAGTTTCCTCTACCTACCTTACCATATGCGGAATACAGCGTGAAGCTGAGTATCAAACATAATAAATTCGTTATTAAGCCTGCGGGTGGTCTGGACGCATGTCAGTCGCACAGCATTGTAGATTTTTATACGCGCCATAAATGTCCTCTCTGTTGAGGTCTGTCGTGGCGCAGCAGCATAAGCGTGTGACTGTAACCGACAGGTTCTAGGTTCGATCCCCGGTCGAGGAAATGAAATATTTAATATTTTCAATTTAAATATTTAATGTTTCATTTCTTCGCTCTGGTACAAGGCAAAACGCGGCGTTGAGTTCCTCCACTCAACACGCAATGCCTCAAATTCGGTGGAAAGTGGGAAACACAAGTGGAGCGGAGTGTTTTAACACTAAGTTCCCAAGTTCCCTCTGCCTACCCTGCCATGTGCGGGATACGGCGTGAAGCTGAGTACTGAGTACCAATATGTTTTCAGTTTAATTTAGTCGTTTTGGCACATCCAAGCGGAACTGTGTCAATGAAATCATTTGTCTCATAATAATAAAAAAAAACTAAGACGGTATTTTTAGTGCCAACAAATAAAAACAATCGCTTTAATTATTTTACAATGTTTTTTCTTAATTTAGTTTTATTTAGCTCAACTTCATTTTATCCTGGACGCTGTATCCCGCGCATGGTAGGGTAGGCAGAGGGAACATTGGTACCTGTTAAGACCGAATCGCTCTGTGATCGCGCCACAAATTCAACTTGGATTTTATGACAGCGATGCGCAACTCTTGAGCGTCGTTTCCCTTTTGATAATGTTTAGAATTTATCGTTTAATATGTTTTGGGTATCTCATATAGATACAATCGCCATAAATTTAAAAATAAAACATACAAACGTTTGTGGTACATATTGTTTAAAATACATTCGGTATATACTTTTTTATTATTATTTTTTTCAGCTTCACTCTGTATCCGGCACGAGGCAGGGTATGCAAAGGGAACCCAGAAACCTAGTGTTAAGACACTCCGTTCCACTTCCGTTCCTCACTCTCCGCCGAATTTGAGGCATTGCATGTTGAGTGGCGGAACTCAACGCCGCGCTTTGCCTTATTACCAGAGTTATATATTAAATATTTAAATTGAAAATATTAAATATTTAATTCCCTCGACTGGGGATCGAACCCAGAACCTGTCGGCTACAGTCACACTCTTATGCCGCTGCGCCATGACAGGCATTAACTTTTGTATTATTTCCTACAATTAGGAGACGAAAGCGTCGCGCTAGTACGATTTAGGTTTTATGAAAAAGGAAGAAGCACAAGCGTGCGCTTGTAAGTGTGAATGAACTAAAATAAAAATTAATACATTCGTGTTATAATTTATTTTTACATCCCATTTTATTTAACAAAATAGACAAAATCATTGATTCACTGTACAACACGAGAAGACAATATTGTGCAAAAACCGACATTATCTTAAGTGAAACACAGCCATAGATTAACTCCTACATTTATTTACAATTTAAAGATTTACCATTTCACCATACAGACATAAAATTTTCGAAGATAGGTTTTCAAAGGAGCTTTAACTTACTATCTAAAGTTGTTAATCCGGTACAGAACAATGTATACAGATTAAAAATGAAATATAGGTTTAAAATATATTTAAATACAATAAACAAAATTAGAACTATACAAAATTCCTCTGTAACCTCCAAAGTCTAATAACTGAGCAATTTTAACATGATTCATCATTATATACACAATTTTACATTTGTTTGTTTTAAATATTAAATATTATATATATATATATATATATATATATATATATATATATATATATATATATATATATATATATATATATATATATATATATATATATATATATATATATATATATATATATATATATATATATATATATATATATATATATATAAAACTCCATTAAATCTATATTTTTATAATTTTGACAAAAGTATCGATCTAATAATTTTCTCTTAGAATCTTTTAGAAAAAATACAACCTATTTTCCGTGACCCGTGTTATATTGTATGATATACTGTTATGGCGACAACTGCAGAAAAGTCGAATAATAAATTATAGAGGTACGAGGATGTATGCTATAGCTTAAAATGTATGTATTATTAATGAAAGTTTAAAACCGGATTAATTATGTTTTTTTTTATTATATATACATGTTTTCACATGTAAACATGGCACAAGGTAAACTTCTTATTTTGTATAATCTTGTTCAACGTACATCTCTCATGCATTTTTATGTAGGCGCTCTAAATATATATTTTTTTAATTTTTTATAGTATTACATTATTTATCCTTTTATGGAATTCCCTTATTATCTGTCCGTTGTTGTGGATCACTTTACTGTCCCTATGCTATAAGGTCATTTATCTTGCGTGAACATATCAAGCTGAAATTAATATTAAATATCCATATCTACAGTCTCTTGAAGCATGAAAAAAATGGAGCTTAGCAGTTTTTACAATCACTTATACCCGTTCATATTGAAAGGTTCAAGTAAAAAAATTGGAACGAAACAGTGGAAAGTTGAAAGAAAGTGGAACTTACAATACAAATAAAGGAAACATTTCGAAAAATATATATTCATTAGTATTTTCATTTTCCACACGAATTTCATGATTGTAGATCTACAATTATAAAATTTCCCTAAAGCGAGAACGCATCACACAGCAATATAACTAATACACCTTCTGTGGGCGAGTTCGACTAGTATTTGATTTGTATTTTAAATTTTAAATAAACAATCGTTTTATTTAATATTAAAAGTATCACTGTGTTATACAAATTTTATTATTTTAATTAAAAGTAAAGATAAAAATAAACAAAACATACAAACAATTGGACTTTCCAAAATTTGTCACTACCAAAGTTTTCTTAAAACTTTTGAAAGTATATTGCTAACTTCATAGCTTCAGTCATATATTCCTTGAATACTTTACAGTACACACATTCTTTAAATATTTTTACTCCCCACGAAATCTTTCTTTAATTTAAATGCAAGAAAAAGTTTTGAATTAAAGATTAAGACATTTATTAGTATTATTTTAAATTACATAATTAATTTAATAAATTATTTATTTATACATACACTGACAATATTTTAATAAACATATTTAATATTTTATGCATCATTAAGGTATGGATATTTTATGTTTACGCCTCCTTTATTTACACTTATTCTAATATCACCTGAAATACACTCAAATCAAGCCTCATAAGCTCACTAGACTTGATATTTGTCTAAAACTGCAAATGAGAACGATTACGAAGCTTTTAGTATCGACGAATGTACCTGCAAAAAAAAATTGTCGTCATGAATAGTTTATGTATCTGTGAGGTGAGGGCACGGTTGTGGACCTGATTCGCAGTCGGAGAAATTATTCTTATTTCTTCGCTATATATATAGGGTCATTATTGTCCCGATACAAATATTCAGATAGTATAAAAAAAGATAAAGGTTTTTTTTTTTATTTCTATAGACCTACAAGAAAAAAACCAGTAAATAAAACTAGAAATACGCACCTCTACTGGCCACATACTTTGACAGCTGCGTCCGCGAGTACACCGTGATGACGACAGATGCGTCTCTCACCACAGGCGGCTCTACAGGCAGCGTCGCCTCGCACCGCACCCGCAAGGCCCCGCTGGCTGCGGGCGGTACTGCCACTCGCAGCACGCGCCAGGACGCGCGGAGACCGCCCGCTTGCGGCGCGCTGAGCTCGCGCCGCTGCCACGGCTCTGTCTATCGTAAAACAGAAATTAATCAAACAATTATTATTTTTGTGTTATTTTAATTAAATTTACAAAGCATACGCTTTGTAAATTTAAAACTCATTTATTTAATTATTTTACTGTCATAAATGCCTACATTACTTTTAATGAGGAATACATAAAAGTAATCAGTCCTAGTAAAATCTAAAAGTATTTTTTTTTTATTTTCGTATTTCTATATTTCGATTTATAGAATTGAATGTTAATGTAACTCATAACTTAAAGAATCAAATTGATATTTATATATTACACATATATATTACACTGTGAATATTTTTTTGTCAAATTCTACTTTGTTGGGCACTTTTAATTTAACAGCAAAGTTAGTATATTTTTTTCTCAGGTGCTTGCTGCATCCTGCACAAGGCAGGATAGGGAAAAGGAACTGGGGAACCTACATTCAACAAAAAAAAATGTTGCTTTAGAACTCAACAAATTACGTCATCTGTTCATAACTTGATAGTAAATAAATATCAAAAATACACATTAATTTATTTTTATTGTTTTTAAAGTGTTATTCCGCACATAGAAAAGAAAAATACAAAATATAGAAACATAAAAAATTTACCGAAGCAGTATTTGAACCCGTGCCTCTTGGAAACCGTCCAAGCGCTCTGGCCAACTAAGCCATTCATTTGGTTTCCAACAGGCGCGAGTTTAAAGCCTGCTTCGTTAAAAAATTTATACGTTTCTAATTTTTGGACATTAATTTAGCTAAAAGTTTTAAATAAATCGCAGTCACATTCAGGTGAGACCACCACGACTTTGGCCAATAAATTATTTTTTTAAAGTAGTGATAGTACGAGAAACCAAAATAAAAAATACAATATAAAAATACATTTCAGTTATAAAAATTGTTAATCTTTAATAATAATAATAATAAATGTATATCGAAGTAAATAACGTACTCTGTTAAAATAATGTTTTGAGAGACTATTCTTATACCCTTATGTATATGGAATATGTACGAGTATATGAACATATGAAATGTTATAGTGCGTTTTCACGTTTTGCTGAATATAACATTAAAAATAAAGAAATCATTAACAAACAACTTAACACGACGTCGTGAGGACAATAGAATATTATTTCAATATAAATTTAATAAACCTAAATACTAAACGAAAAATTTATAGCATTTTAATATGTCTTATTCTCCTTATTTTTATATTCTAACTTTGTAGAAAAGGACTGTAAAAGTAACATAATCTTCGTTTACATTCAACCTGCAAGCTAGCAACGCCACTCAACACGCAATGCCTCGAGAATTTGGTGGAAAGTGGCGTGAAATGTAAAAAACAGAAATGTGTTAATGGGAATGGAGTGTTCTAATGCTGGGTTCTCAGATTCCCTCTGCTTGAAGCTGAAAACCTTAATAAAAAATAATTGAATATTATACCTGTCATGGCGCAGAAGCACAAGAGTGTGACTGAAATACTACTCGAAAAAATTAAATATCTACTATTTTCCATTTTCTTGTTAACAAGGCAACATGCGGCGTTGAGTTGTGCCACTCAACACGGCACAAAATAAGGAACAAAGAGAACGTCTTAACACTAGCTTTTCACCTGTCGTGTGCGAAATACAGCGTAAATCTGAGAGTATGGTTGCTGAGAGTATGGATATGGATGCTGAATGTGCAACTGCTTAATTAATGGATTCAATCATCTAATCACCTACAAAATTCAATCACAATAATTGATACTATCTAATCTAGCTCGAATGGTTTCCTGATTCCATTGGGGAAGTGAGAGGGTAAACAGTTATATCGAGTTGGTATATCTTTAGCATGCACTGATTACGTCACTGTATATGCATCAATGATTTATTGGCGAAAAATTGAGAAAAAAAGACTTTTGACGGAAACTTTCTACCTTAACTAAACTACTCTATAGTTTGAAATAACATTTTCCTATTTTAAAAGTAAAATTCAAATCACATCATATTCACGACGTTTAATACGCAGTTAGGTATTCCAACACAGAAAACTTGGACAAATCTATATTAAAACAAAATCTACTCTAAATAAGATAGATTCGTGACGCTAATAAAAGTAAGATGTAAGAAAAGTTAAAATATTCTACTAAAGTTTTAAAGATATTATATGTGAATGTGTACATTTCTCCTTATGACCGTTTCTTAATGAGGGCGCGTAAGAAGTTCACATAGATACATGTCACAAGAAGGTCACATACATGTTCGTATAAAAATAAAATGTTAACCACTGAGTACTCTAATGAGGGCAGTTTGTTATTAGCACATTTACATATAGTTATATTTATATACTCGTAATATTTTGTTTATTCTTTTGTGTTGTTTAGTAATTTTACTTATGTTAGTTGTAAGAATGATTTCAGTAATTTATCTTTGCTTAAAAGTGCTGTAGACAATAAAGTATTCGCACGTGTATTTGATATTTAATAAATTATACATTATTATGAATATATTAAAAGTAAAGGTTATAAATATAAATATATTAAAAGTAGTTGAGGCATGTCGTGGTGCAGCGGCACAAGCGTGTAACTGCAACCGACAGGTTCTGGATTCGATCCCCGGCCGAGGAAATGAAATATTTAATATTTACATTTTAAAATTTTTAATGTTTTATTTCTTCGCTCTGGTAATAAGGCAAAGCGCGGCGTTGAGTTCTGCCACTCAACACGTAATGCCTCAAATTCGATGGAAAGTGGGGAATGGAAGTGAAACGGAGTGTCTTAACACTAGGTTCCCGGGTTTCCTCTGCTTACCCTGCCTCGTGCGGGATACAGAGTGAAGCTAAGCAAAGTATTATGAAAAAAGTAAAGTATTATGAAAATAATTCTATGCATACACATACCTTTACAATCTCACCATCTATGTACCAGTTAATATCAGAAGGTGGCAGGGAGTAGTCAGAAGAGCAGTTCAGTAGTATTTGCTCGCCGGGCCTCACTAGTTTAGGAGCACCAACTATTGTAGGGTCCTTGTCCGGCATAGCTGCGAGGAAAATGGACTTTAGTACGAAAATTAATACTACTGTAGTTGCAAATTCACTAAAGAGGGACGAGTAAATAACGATCTAGATTGCCTTTGGTAAACCGCATATTTTTATGAAAAATAGTACTAATTGTGGAAATGTAAAAAACTATGTCAAAGTAATTAAAAGCAGCAGTTTTTATATTTTTTCATTCCTTATATTTTGCATTTCTTAAAATATTTCAATTTATTATAGTAATTGCAAGTAAAGTACTTGTTTTAACAAATCATTATAGACGAGTTTTTGAGTCTATCATTGATTTTGTAAGAAATATAAGAATATTACTTTATCGCATAACTTGTTTTTTTTTACATTTTCTCATATTCAACAGAAAATGGGAAATATCATGACAGGAACGAAGTGTCTTAACATTAAGTGATCCAAATTTTGATTACTGTAAAGCTATCAAAACATTCAAGGTATTCTGTCATTACTTGATACAAAATATTTTGAAAAATATGATCTATCAGAAAAAAAACCCCTGCAAGGAGCAAACACAATCTCATATATATTTATTTTCTTTGCTAAAGTGCTCCATCTTCCACATGTGACGAAGTCAAAGTAAAAGGTAAGGTAGGACTGTTAAAGAGATGCAGTACACAAAGGAAAATCATTATATATTTAAAATATTCTAAAATACTAAATTAATTCAAAAAAAAAATATTGTACTTAACATATGTTAATATTATTTAGAGTAAATAATTTAGGAAGTTGATGAGATTTTTTTAAAAACAGCATCCTTTAATCCAAAACATACCAAAATTATTTATCTTATATCGATCTTACATATTTACCGCATTGAGAAGGATATTACAGTGCAAATGTTTCCACGATAATTACTTATTAACAATCAACCAGGGTGTACTAAAAACAAAAGATCCTAAAGGTCCAATAAAGTTCAGTTGTTCAAATTATCTAAAGATGGATATGTTACTTAGATTGTCTCAGACCTGCTTATTATAATAATCTTGTAAAGGATCTCCAGTAACATAAAGTCTTACTGAGTAACACTGAAAAAGTGGTTGCGAACTAAAGACTTTAGACAAAAGTGAAAAAAAATCATATAATAAAATCCATTAAAATAAAAGCGTATAAAGTAAGAATGTGAAAAGAAACTAATTGATTTTCACGTAACAATATTTTTAAAAATGCAAACCATTTTTTCAAAATAAATCGGTGATAATTTAAATTATAGCAAAAATTGCTTAAAACACAGTTTAACTTGCTCTAAAGCCGATCTTTGTCAGTTGAAAAATTGATACGGCTGAATAATTATTTGTAAGTACCTTCAATATCAAACAATGTGCTTCAGAACCTGACAGAAGTATTGATTTAGTTCTAAAAAATTGCAACAAGTAATTCGAAATATACAAATTCAGAATACAATTTTGGGTAGTGACACTTATATAATTATGTAGGTATACTCTACATAAATTATATTTTTTTTGTCTCCGCGGAAAAAATTTAAACCGAAATTCGTACTACACTCATTTCTGCTTAAAAACAGTCTATAACATATACAACCTTATATAGAATTATATTAATTATAGGAGCATATCCTTATGTCCTTGTAATAAGGCTAAACGCGGCGTTGAATTCCGCTACTTAACACGCAATGCCTCAAATTCGGCGGAAAGTGGGGAATAGAAGTGGAACGGAGTGTCTTTACACTAGGTTCCCGGGTTCCCTTTGCCTACCCTGCCTCGTGCGGGATACAGCGTGAAGCTGAGTGAGAGAGAGCATATCCTTATAAAATCATGTACATTTGACTTACCAACTACAGTCATATGTTTCGTTTGTCTAGCTATCTGAAACTTGGGGCCTTCTGTGGACACTTCGCAAGTGTACGCGGCTCTCACAGCGACCGGTGGAGGCATCACGCACACCATGCATGAGTCTACTTGGCATTCGCCGCCTTGGACCATTATCCCTGTTACATTGAACAGTCGGATTGGAACCTGTAGCGATATCATTTAATTAGTACAACGTAAGCATAATAAGCCAAAAGTATATTTGAAAGCTATATGATATCAAAATCGGAAAATTGTATACAATCTATGATTAGAATAACGATAACGATTTTTTTATAGTATAATTTATACAAATTATTTAAATAAAAAAAAAAGCCGCACAAGGCAGGGTAGGCAGAAGGATCCTGGGAACCTAGTGTAAAGACACTCCGTTCCACTTCCGTTCCCCACTTTCCGCCGAATTTGAGGCATTGCGTGTTGAGTGGCGGAACTCAACGCCGCGCTTTGCCTTAATACCAGAGCGAAGAAATGAAACATTAAATATTTAAATTGAATATATTAAATATTTCATTTCCTCGACTGGGGATCGAACCCAGAACCTGTCGGTTACAGTCACACGCTTGTGCCGCTGCGCCACGACAGGCCTCAATTAAAAATATTTTAAGTTAAATATATCAGTATAGAAGCCAATAAATAAAGATCGAGAAATTAACCTTCTGTGAGGGTCTGTATCTGAATATCTCGTGCATGTCCCTGTACCACTTGACGGAGTGCAGTCTCTGCTCGTCCATGCGGAAGTGACAGCTGAGCTCAGCGGCGCGCCGCGGGTCCGCGTACAGCGGGACCTTCAGTTGAGTTATTTCATGAGCTGATGTTAATGCTGAAACAAAATTAAAATATATATTATTTACATATATTTATTTCATATGTAAATATTATACATAACATATATCTATTTCTGAACTATCATAGTGACATGTTTGGTAGAATAGTCAAATGACGGTATTTAGTATAATATTTACGTACTACAACAAAGAGGCCTATGGTTGCGCAGCAGCAAAAGCGTGTGACTGTAAACGACAGATTGTAGGTTCAATCCCCACTCGAGGAAATGAAATATATATAAATATATTTTCATTTTAAATATTTAATGTTTTCAGTTTTTCGCAACAAGCGGCTTTAAGTTCTGCCACTCAACACGCAATGACTCAAATTCCGCGGAAGGTGGGAAACGGAAATGAAATATTAAGTATAAAATTCAAAGATAAATTCTATAAAATTTCATTGAGTTATAGTTGATTAAAATTGTACATAAACAGAGAAAATTGTTTATTTATTTACTCGTATGAATGAAAACTACGATGTATTTTGTAAAGTTGTTCAGCTCGGTAAACCTCTATTATAAAAACATTTAAAAATTTCATTTGAATTATTTTAGTCGTTATTTTTTACCAATTTTCGTCAAAAACAAATCAGTAATCATTTATTTATTTTAATCTTAAACAAAAATATATTTTTAATAAAAGTAATCTAAAGTAAACGACATTTTAAAGCGTAATGAGTACACTATAGTCAATGGCTAACGCATAATCTCCCGGAAAGTATATAACATGGCAACTTTGATTAGAAAATACTGAACTTAAATTTAAAAAACGTATAAAAATTTTGACCGAAGCAGAATTTGAACCCGCGCCTCTGGAATACCGTTCCAGTGCTCTGACCAACTAAGCCATTCGGTCAGAGCGCTGGAACGGTATTCCAGAGGCGCGGGTTCAAATCCTGCTTCGTTCAAAATTTTTATACGCTTTTTAAATTTCAGTTTAGTATTTTCTGTCTTAAGTGTGGAATAACACTTTAAAACATAGTTAAAAAAAACTTTGATTAGCTTTGTGCTGAACGATCAAAGGCTTTGTGACGTCGAGGCTGACAGCAATAGCGTCCCCCTTACTCTCAATGGTGTTTGCCCAGCGGTGAGTCAAGTATACTAAGAAGTAGAATACGAAAGCAGCTTTATCTGCGCTCCATTGCTTTAGATAGTAAGGATGTGATTGCAATAGGTCGGTCGTTGGATGGGTCCAAGATGTTACCTTTCTTGAGGATAGCTGCACGCTTCAGTGTTACTTTCTACGAAGACAGGATAATTCTGGCGATTTAAGAATGAGAAAATAAGCGCGGCGCACATGTTAATTAGTAATTTGGGAACAAACGCCTTGAGCCCAAAAGGGATTGACTTTAAGTAAAAGAAGGCATATCCACACGCAAAGACATTTAAATATTATTTCAAATGTATCACACGTTTCATCATTGACGTTCCATCGTTTAAACCAGATTTATGTCTATTTTCTAGATCAGTTGGACATGTCTTCTTTGTAGAACTTACGGTATCGAGAGAAACAAACTTACCCCTAATTATTATAAGTTTTTATAAAGTATATTAATGAACTAAATAAACATACACCCGGAACCACCAAATAAACATACACCCGGAACCACAAGTCCCGGGGCTACTCAAGGTTTACTCTCTCTGCCACACCATGGACCCGACACCCACACAGTTAATCTATGGAATGCATAATATGGATTCCATAGATTAACTGTGTGGTGGAAGGATAAATTACTCCATAAAAATAAAAATCTTTTCAATTTTTCCTGAGTATAACAAAACAGGCGGGGAGAATCTACGGTCGAGTTACGTTGCTAAGTTGATTACGCCTGATTGCGACATTGTGTATTGTAACGCCACTGAACGTCTATTAGAGCAGGAAAATTTATTAAAATATTCATGGCCATGGTTTAATTAATCCGTTTATCAACGACTTCTTAACAGTGACATGGAACAACCATTGTTATTACGGACTGAAATTAAGTTATTCTAAAGACTAGCTTAATATAAGTTTGCTCACTCACTCAGCTTCACGCTGTATCTCGCACGTGAGTAGGTAGATTGAACTTGGGAACCTATTGTTAAAACATTTCGTTCCACTTTCACTCCCAACTTTCCGACAAATTTGAGGCATTGCCGTGTTCAGTGGCAGAACTCAACGCCACACTTAGCCTTGTTACCAGAATGAAGAATAGATAACATTAAAAATTTAATTTCCTCGAGTGGGGATTGAACCCACAACCTATCGTTTACAGTCACACGCATGTGCCGCTGCGTCACGACATATATATATATATATATATATATATATATATATATATATATATATATATATATATATATATATATATATATATATATATATATATATACATATATATATATATATATATATATATATATATATATATATATATATATATATATATATATATATATATATATCTTACTTTCGTTTTTAACATGGTAATTTTATACATACATATTATACGTACCAACAGACTAAAAAAAACGTTTGCTGAGGTCAGTCGGGGTTGAATTCGGGAAAAATATTATTATATTAGTTAGATTACTTTGTTGCTGAATAATATGATTTGTGAGATTGGTGATTTGTATCGGATATTTCTATTCCGTAAGCATAAAAAATAAAATATAAACTTTATAATAATGATATGAAATCAATGTTTTTTGTTCCTGTAACGGAAATTGGCGCTATAATGATTCTTCGTTAAGGTAAATTACTGTTTTACGAATACAATTGTCAATAAGGCTTACAAAAGAAAATAGCTTTTTCTTTAATATCCATAAAATATTATCATTATCAAGCCAAAGCAAAGACAAAATCCACTAAACCTCAATTTTTGCAACGAAACATTAATAAAATGGAGAAAAGTAATTGTAAGACAAAGTATTACTGACGAAGAACGCAAATCCTACAGAGATTACACTGACGCGACCGTCCCGATTAAGTAAATTGCTACTGAGATAAACTTTTGAGAATAATTCTTTTTTACTCAAAAGACATGTAATATGTACAGAGAACAGTATAAGCATCGCGTAGCAAATGGTTGTTTATTACGGTGACTTTTGACTATAAGGAATTGAAGGTAAATTTTTCTAAAATTATAAATATAAACTTTTTTCAGGATGTATATTTGGAATTTACAGTTTATAGTAACTGTTAGCTAAAATAAAATTGATTACTAGAGCCTACATTTCTTTTTTATAATTTTTACGCTCGTCAGACATGTCTGATATGACTCTTCATTAAAAATAACTATGTGTATACAATTGTTTTTTTATACATTTTAGACATATATTTTATGTCTGTATGTCTAAAATATATATGTCAAAAATGTATTAAAAAAACACATACATATTTTATATATTTTGAGGCCTGTCGTGGCGCAGCGGCACAAGCGTGTGACTGTAACCGACAGGTTTTGGGTTCGAACCCCAGTCGAGGAGATGAAATATATCATATTTTCAATTAAAATATTAATTGTTTCGTTTCTTCACTCTGGTAATTAGGCAAAAGCGCGGCGTTAAGTTCCGCCACTCAACACGCAATGCCTCAAATTCGGCGGAAAGTGGGGAACGGAAGTGAAGTGTCTTTACACTAGGTTCCCGGGTTCCATCTGCCTACCCTGCCTCGTGCGGGATACAGCGTGAAGCTAAAAAAAAATTGTTATAAAGATTTCTTCTTCAAGGTTTTTTATTACGTTCCTTGGAAATAAATATATACATCCCATCAAGCTAGATGCCAATTTAGAAGGTTTTTTATTATCAAAAGAATCTGACCCACTACTCGATGTTTTATAAGTCTTCAGTTTACTGTATGTATTTCTTTTTTTTTTTCAAATAACTAAATCGCTTGGCGAATTAAAAAACAGCACGTATGTTAAAAAAACTAATCAATTTTTTACATTTGTTTTTTTTTTAACCTTTATATTCTTTTTTGATAAAAAGGCAAAACGCGGCGTTAAGTTCCATGCCTGAACCCAATGCCCCGAATACGGTGTAAAATGGGGAAAAAGAATGCAATGTCTAAACCTTGTGTTTATTGTTAAGCCTTGTGTATTTGTTCCCATCTTCCTTTTGTCTAGCCTTTCATGTGCGGAATACAGTGTGAAGCTAAAATAAGTTATAAAATGCGTCCTTATGACTGCAATATAACTACTATGGAAATGAATTCAACAAATTGGTAGCATTTTTTTGTAAAAGTATTAGAATAAATCTTAAAACACATATGAGAATGTGGAATTTTCACTGATTTACTGTACAATTTAAGTGCTTGTCATTCACTAAGTACTATTATTTAATAGGTAAGTAAATAACAAAGAGAACTGTTGTAGAATCTGCCACAAAAAAGTAGTTGTGTAAAGAAAACTATAAACACCATCTGCATACATAGTTATAAGGTCGAATGTATGATAGGAAACGTACAAAAAATTGAACATTGCAGGATTTCACTTAGATTTTATCTTAGAGACGCAACTGCAACTACATGGATCGTGACTCTTTAAAAAGAGTACAAATTTTAAAACGTACCTCGTACGCTGTGGTTTTATAACCGAACAGAGTGTAGTCACTATAACACCCATCTAATACGTTATATGTTTGAAACATCTCTGTGAATACCTCAAATTATGCGACATATGCCTAAAAATAACATTCTTGATATGAGATTTTCCATAAAAGAAAATATATCTGATGCTCTTTCCGTAATTGAAGACAGATATTTTGAGAAGTTGTTAGATGAAAACGTCCTTATTGAAATAATAAAAATATTTTCCTTTGAGAAATGTTATCAACAGCAAAAAGGTGTAATTGTCGCCAATTCTGGCTGCACGCCAACGTTTCTTGTTATCTTGAATGTTTTTCCCTTACCATTGTTTCAGTCTGGAAATATATGACAAATAACTTCCTTGTAAAAAAATAATAAATCTTATTATTAATTATTCATTGTTCCGTCAGTGTAATTATATAACTTTTTCTTCATTTTCTTAGCTTCACACTGTATCCTGCACGAGGCAGGGTAGGCAGAGGGAACCTGGGAACCTAGTGACACTCCGTTCCACTTCCGTTCCCCACTTTCTGCCGAATTTGAGGCAATGCGTGTTGAGTGGCGGAACTCAACACCGCGCTTTGCCTTAACGTTAATATAACGTTATGACAAAGCGCAGATTCTGTTAATAATATATAACGATTACAATAATTTGTTTTTTTTTATGGTTAGTTCACATTAGAAATGTTGTGTACTTATTCTTCAGAATACTTATAGAGATATTAACGTGGCGATTTTTAAATGCGTCGAAATTTTAAGCCATTTTATAAACCATCCAGTCCCTAGGTTTGACTAACTAACCCATGCCTTTTATTAATTAATTAAGCTAGATCAAAATTGCTATACGCTTGTTACATTTTCTTTATTTTGTTAGCATAATTTCAGGAGGCCTATCGTGGCGCAGTGGCACAAGCGTGTGACTGTAACCGATAGGTTCTGGGTTCGATCCCCAGACGAGAAAATGAAACATTTAATATTTTCAATTTAAATATTTAATTTTTCATTTCTTCGCTCGCACGGCGTTGAGTTCCGCCACTCAACACGCAATGCTTCAAATTCCGCGGAAAGTGGGGAACGGAAAGTGGAACGGATTGTCTTAACACTAGGTTCCCGGGTTCCCTCTGCCTACCCTGCCTCGTGCGGGATACAGCGTGAAGCTAAGTAAGTAAGTAAGTAAGTAAATAATTTTAGGAGGATTTATATTATGACAAATTATAATTTGGCAAGAGAAAATGCTATTAAATAAATATTTTTACAATCTTAAAAGTGTTTAGTTTATGATCTGTCTTGGGACAAGGGGACAAGCATGTGACTCCAACGCGACAGGTTGAGAGTTCCCCATTCGGGGAAATTAAATATTTAATATTTTCAATATAAATATTTAATGTTTTCGCTCTAGTAACCAGTCTAAAGGCGGCGTTGGGTTCCGACACTCAATATGATATGTCTCAAATTCGGCGAAAAGTAGGGAACGAGACAGAGTGTCTTAACACTAGGTCTCAAGTTACCTCTGCCTACTCTCCCATGTGCGGGATACAGTGTGAAGCTATGTATGAGTATTATGTGTTAGTTAATCTTTGCTTAAGAAAGAAAAATAATGATTTTGAAAACTTCTAAAAATTTTAACGTTGCTAGATTTGAACCCGCGCCGCTTAGAACCCGTCCAAGCGCTCTACCCACTAAGCCATACAATAACAAGCTACGTCAAACATGCTTACAACTTCAATAAGTTGTAACAAGCGTAAAGGAATATCGTGATGATATTACGTAATATGGTATAATATTTCTTTACTTTTCAGTAAAGTTAACATAGGTATTGTACTAGAATTACATAACAATATATCAACGATGTGTACTCATTTAATGTTTTAGTTTCTGTATCTCCGTATATGAAAGTACTGCGCCATATATGTAGTTAAGGTAACTCCCTTTAATGCAAACTCATAGATTTTTGTTTAGTTACTAATGATTAAAACGAAGCCTTATTTTTTCACACATTTCGTACAACATAACTAATCATGAAGTATAAATATTACTACTCAAAATTATAATATAGCTAAAATAGTATATATATGTAAAGCATCCACAAAGCACACAAGTAGTTGTACGCAATTAATTATAACAGCGTGGAGTATTACGGAACATTAAATAAACTACTTAAAGTTAATTGCACGTAGTTAAATTAAGTTATCATTTATATACAAATTGAGTTATATCTACGAAAGTTATTACTGTTTTAAGCTTTTTTTATTTTTTATTCTATTGTTCTCTATTCTTTTAAGAAAAAAATAAACAGAATTCAAGTATACATATCCATAATAAATAACAATGTACATAAAAAACTATTTATAACAACCCTTTGTTAGAAATAGTTTTTTATTGTATTAAATCAAATCAAAATATTCTTTATTCAATTAGGCCATCCCAAGCACTTTTGAATCGTCAAGTTACATACAATTGTCTGTATTGTCAGTCCTACAGGACGCTACCACCGGCTCGGAAGGCGGGTCTGCTGAGCCGGCAAGAAACTCAACAGTTGCTCTTTTCAAGATATCAATTAAAAAAATATATATATAACATAGCTTCCTGAGTGAGTTCCAACAGCATTTAATCCGACGCATTCTTATATTGTTAATATTTTTGAATTGAGTAATATGCTTTGCCCAACAATATATTTTTAACTTTAATTTTATTTTATTTAAGTAGCAAATCTAAAATTCTAAAATTATTAGTAGCCTATATATGAAACATAAACGTAATCTGAGAGATCGTTTCAATTCGCTATGACCTATCTTACATTACATTACATTTGCTATATAGGCAAAGCGCAGCGTAGAGTTCCGCCTCTCAACACGCAATGCTTCAAATTTGGCAGAAAGTGGGTGTCATAACACTAGGTTCCACTTCCGTTCCCTCTGCCTACCCTGCCTAGTGCGGGATACAGCGTGAAGCTGAAAAAAAAAGAAAAAAAAAAAAAACATTTGCTATTTAATATTAACATGTCATGTGTAGTAACAACTCTAGTAATACGGGGCCCTGTCGTACATCGCGTATTCCCTTGACAAGTAACCCAATTTAAGATCTTTATGAAACAAAATATCTAGATTAGACACGAGGTATCTTTAGTTGTTGTATATTTACTTAGAAAAAATTTAGTTTTCCTGCATTTTATAAAAATATATTTCAGTATAAAAAAATATTTTTGTAATAATATTAAGTAACACGTCCATTTAACTATTTGACAAAGTGAAGATAAATTATCGACAAAGAAATAGACTTACATATATTTATTTATAAGTGTCAATATTTCTTACCAACACCGGTTAATACTTTAATTTTTAATATACGTAAATATTATGTAGAATTACGTAAAGTACAAAAAACAAACCAATGTATTTTTATAAGCCTGAATGATAAAATATATAGAAAAAATCTACATGGAATAAAGTGTTTGGGACCATCATTATATAAAACAATGATTAAGAATAGAGCAAGGTATTTAAAAAGAAAAATGTAACGATAATACAGATTATGACAAAAGTTTCAGATAGTAATCTGAAAACTAATGCTATCTTACAGACAAAGATTTATATTTTTTTGCTTTTTCTCCATCAATTTTTATAACGTGTCGTTATGTCACGTGAAAGATGACAGAGCAACAATAATGCGAAAAAGATATTGCTTATAAGGCTACCCGGTACTATATCCGCAAGTGGTGAAACCGGCTCTTATATTTTTAACGTTTTAAAACGGCATAATAAATAGCGACTCGCCTAAACTCCGGTAGCTAACTTTATTTAATATTAGTTAAATATATCTCAGCTTCACGCTGTATCCCGCACATGGCAGGGTAGGCAGGGGGAACTTGGAAACCTAGTGTTAAGACACTCCATTCCACTTCAGTTCTCTACTTTCCGCCGAATTTGAGGCATTGCGTGTTGATTGACGAAACTCAACGCCACGTTTTGCCTTGTACCAGAGCGAAGAAATGAAAACATTAAATATTTTAATTGAAAATATTAAATATTTCATTTCCTCGAGTGGGGATCGAACCCACAATCTGTCGGTTACAGTCACACGCTTGTGCCGCTGCGCCACGACAGGCCTCGACGCCTCGGCCTTAGTTAAATATCTTGTTCTAATAACATTATCACTGTGAAAAATGCAAGGTTCAATTTAGTTATCCGTTGCTGAAATTAGCGCGTACAAACGTACAGACAAACAAACCAAAAGTTTAAAAATCAGTATTTTATTACAATAATAAATGCCCCAATAAAAAGTACAGATTTGTTAAATGTAACTCGTAGTTAATAACAAAGAGTTGCTGCTCTTAAATATCTTTTGTGGTTCTATTGTTTTACTTTTAAATTGTAAATTATTCCGTAGATTATATCTCTACATCATTGATTTATTATAAACTTCGCTTATAGAATTGCTCATGTAAGCGAATGTCTTATAAAATGAATATGAATATCTGATGAGAAAGCTCGCAGGTTGTCAGTCAAAGACAAAAGCTCAATTATTAGGATGTTAATCAACTAAACTAACTACTAATACTTACTAAACGTTATATACATATGTATAGCGTTATAATTACGTCGAGCGAGTTAATTGGTAGAATGAAACTGAAATTATGTGTCGGTGTCATGTTTTGTTGGAAGTAGTGAGTGAGTGTCGTTTAAACTTTACGGCTCACGTAAATTAGTTTTGGGCTAAAAGCTCTCAAACTCGAGTACAAAGGTATTATAACTTATTTAATAATATAAATATTAAAATGTGTATGATGAAATAACTAATTGAATTTTCTCGCTATCTTAAGTTCACATGGGAGGGTATGCAGAGGGAACTTGGGAACCTAAAGTTAAGACATTCTGTTCAGTTTCTTACTTTCTGCCGAATTTGAGACATTGCAAAAAAATATTAAATATTTAATTTGAAAATATTACCTAAATATTTTATTTTTTATTCGAGTGTGGATCGAACTCACTACCGGTCGCGTGTACAGTAACAAGCTTGTGCCCCTGCGCTACGACAGACCTCACTATGTTTGAGTTATAAATTATAACTGTGTATGATATTTTCTAATTAGGCATAACGATTTTTTGTAAAACATTTATATTAAATAATTGTAAGAATGTAATCTTTTGTTTACAATAGAAGAACCTATAATACGTTGAATAAGCCGTTGAATTGTAATTTGTTTGTAAATTCAACATAATTTATGGGGATGACAGAATATTTATTATGTAAAACTAAGCTTTATATACATAAAAATATGTATCAAATTCACAATCTTTACCAAAACAAATATTTCCCAACTGTAGCAACTTTTAAATACTCTAAATTTAAATTTAAAAAGCGTGTAAAATTTTTGAACAAAGCAGGATTTGAACCCGCGCCTCTGGAAAACCGTTCCAGCGCTCTGACCAACTAAGTCATTTGTTCTCACCAAGCTCCGTCGAAATTCTTATACGCGTGTTACAACTTATTTATGTTGTTAGCATCTCTGTAGGGAGATTTTTACAAATTTCCACTTCCCAAAGACAACTCGTAAGAATTATCGTTTGGCAAGAGAGAATACTATTTATTTTAATATTTTTACTATATTTTAAAGTGTTATTCCACACTTAGAACAGAAAATACTAAAAAAAATACTAAAAAAAATTTGAACGAAGAACCTACAGAGATGCTAACAACATAAATAAGTTGTAAGCGTATAAAAATTTCGACGGAGTTTGATGAGAACGAATGGCTTAGTTGGTCAGAGCGCTGGAACGGTATTCCAGAGGCGCGGGTTCAAATCATGCTTCGTTCAAAATTTTTATACGCTTTTTAAATTTAAGTTTAGTATTTTCTGCCCTAAGTGTGGAATAACACTTTAAAACATAGTAAAACTTTTAAATACTCTATTATTAGAACAAAATTACATTTACAGTTTACCAAACCCCTATAATGTTATCCTAATTATCTCCGAAACGTCCACATTATTCAACTTGCATATAAACTCGTTCATTTCTATCTGTACGTTGACTTTTGGAGAAGTTTGAGTTGCACTGTAAAATTAATGGCTGTAGTAAGGTATAACCGTCAACTGGCTGAGTGCCAGAAGCTGAAACATGGCGTGAACATATCCGTATATGCGATAGAATTAAAGATTTGACGTTTCTTCGTCAGTACGTATGTCACAGATAAGCAAATCAAATACTTTCCAGCCAGGTATTTGTTATCTATTTAGCTTTACTTAGAATTATTACTCAGTGGCAGGGAAGGCAGAGGGAACTTGGGAACCTAGTGTTAAGACACTCCGTTCCACTTCTGTTCCCCCACTTTCCAACGAATTTGGCGGAACTCAACGCCGCGTTTTGCCTTGTAACAGAGCGAAGTAATAAGAATATTAAATATTTAAATTGAAAACGTTAAATATTTCATTTCCTCGAGTGGAGATCGAGCCCACAACCTGTCGGTTAGGCACGCTTGTGCCGCTGCGCCACGACAGGCCTCAAATTATTATATAACGAATATTCTATTAAAGAGTTTATTTCAATTTTTTTTTTAGCTTCACGCTGTATCCCGCACGAGGCAGGGTAGGCAGAGGGAACCCGGGAACCTAGTGTTAGGTCACTTCTTTCCACTTCCGTTCCCTACTTTCCGCCGAATTTTGAGGCATTGCATGTTGAGTGGTGGAACTTAACGCCGCGCTTTGCCTTTTTACCAGAGCGAAGAAATGAAACAATAAATATTTAAATTGAAAATATTTAATATTTCATTTCCTCGACTGGGGATCGAACCCAGAACCAATCGGTATATATATATATATATATATATATATATATATATATATATATATATATATATATATATATATATATATATATATTGTACTTTTGTTTTTCTTTTGTGCTTAATTATTATTATATTGTTGTTTATTTTATTTTAATCTTGTAAAATTACTATATGAAACGACGCATGAGAGGCGGGCGTTAATAACCGCGACACAGTTTACAACTAATGCAGTTATTATCGTTATAAATTGTTTTTTGTAATTTTTGTCATGAATAAACGATGTATTATTATTATTATTATTATTATATCTTTGTATGTGTTTTTTTAGCTTCTCATTTTATTTTTCACATAGCAAGAGGGGCTTCTATATACTTGGTAAAATTGTTTTAGAACACTCTGTTATCATTAAAATACTTTCATTCCCAAATTTCCAGCAAACATTTGCAACCATTGCGAAGCAAAACCCATCTTCGTGCATTACCTTATCACCTATAAAATAAAAATATTGAAACATTCTTAATTAACTCTCGTACACAAGTAAAAAGTAATTCATGCAAACACAAGATAACTGGCCGTTTGACGATAAAGGACGTTACACTAATCACTAATCCTTGAACTACAATACGTTTGAAAGCTATTTGTATTTAGTACGTTCTCAAGTTGGTTATATGGTCTTCGGTTAATTGAGGTCTGTCGAGGCGCAGCGGCACAAGCGAGTGAGTTTAACTGACAGGCATTGGGTTCGATCCCCATTCGAGGAAATGGAATATTTAATACTTTTAATTTAATTTTTTAATGTTTTCATTTCTTCGCTCTTGAGTTCCGCCTTTCAACACGCAATGCCTCAAATTCGGCGGAAAGTAGACAACGGAAGTGGAGTGTCTTAACACTAGGTTCCCAAGTTCTTTTTGCCTACCCTGCCTATGTATGTGCAGGATACAGCGTGAAGCTGAATGAGTTAGTGAGTAAATTTTAATTTATACAACTTTTATATACAATATCTCTATGAAAAGAGTCGCTAATAAAAATTGAAAATTGAATTTTAGATTTTGCATAAATGTAAGTTTGTTGTATAGCAAAGGAAATAATATGTGATAAATTATATACAATTTAGTATTAAAATATTACTATTTCTAGATTATAAATAGAAATAATCATTATTTAAAGAAATAATATAGCAGTTGTTTAAAAAAAGCAGAGGCCTGTCGTGGCTCAGAGGCATAAGCGTGTGACTGTTACCGATAGGTTCTGGGTTCGATCCCCAATCGAGGAAATGAAATATTAAATATTTTTAATTTAAATATTTAATGTTTCATTTCTTCGCTCTGGTAAAAAGGCAAAGCGCGGCGTTGAGTTCCGCCATTCAAATTCGGCGGAAAGTGGGGAACGGAAGTGGAACAAAGTGTCATAACACTAGGTTCCTGGGTTCCCTCTGCCTACCCTGCCTCGTGCGGTATACAGTGTGAAGCTAAAAGAAAAAACAATTACACCTGGCAATTGACTTGATTTTTCATAAAAAATCATTTTAAATTATTTAAAGGTGTTTATGAACTTTAGAATCGTGAAGTGGTTATGGGCTTTAAAAGCTATTAATTAACCTTTGTAATTGCAATACATTTACAGTAATACTTTTATACGTCAATATTCAATAATATAATACACATTATAATTGCTTCATATTGCTAATTTAAGATTATATTGCTAATCTAAGAACAAGTACTAATTAGTTATTCAATTGAATTGGACCTTGAATATTGAGTCATTTGTTTATTTTTTGGGGTTTTTTTAGTTATACACTGTTCACTTTCCCGCACATAGCGAATTTTACCTCGGTACCAGAACAAAAAAGTAAAAATATTAAATATTTGATTTCCTCGAATGAAAACTCAACCAACCTGTCGTACTTATATTCATATGCTTGTGTCCTTGTACCACGACAGCCTAATATCACTTTCTAATTATTACTTTATAATTTAACTTTCTACTTTATAATTAAAAATATGTATAAATCTTCATTTAGTTTTATAAGAGTCATTCATTACAGATATTGACGAAATATCAAATTTAAACATTACTATTAAGAAACATTTGCTTAAACTTGATCGATTTCGTGATTTTGCTTAAAACGTTTAATAAATTTAGAAATAAGTAATCGTGTAGCTGCTTGTATGTATTATTTATATAATTATCGATCATATCGTCAAGCAAAATATTTGTTTATAACAAATAAAGGAAATATCACTATTTTTAACTCTATCTTTACAAAGTACTTACCGCAAAGCGCTAACAGCGTAAACACTTTCATTGTCACATTTTGAAGCACTGTTCTCATTACATAATATTTATTCAGCTATTATAGTATCACATGCACATCTATCAAATTAATGACATATTCACTATAATCACAAATAATCTTTTTCTTTTCTTCATTTTAAATAACACATCCACATTAAAAGTCAGTTTATTTCAACAATAACGATCAGAATAAGTATTTTGAGTTTTTTTTTGACTTTAACATATATATTTTTTTTAAAGATAATGTTTACGAGTTATTAAACGCGTCCGTATTCCAATAAACAATGACGAGCGACTCGTGCTTCCCAGCCTGAGCCCGATCGCGGTATGTCCTTGGTTTTCCCGCTACGCTACAGTCATGCGCAATGCGATCTCTCCAAAAACGTCCTTAAGTGGATTAAATCTTCAAAGTTTAACAATTTATAGAATGGGGTACGGCTTGAAAATGTTAAGTGAAAAGTTTCAAATGAAAGCATTTTTCTTACCAGTAAACTCTCAATCTTTGTGAACTTTGTACAATATATCGGTGTGAACAGAGAACGTTAATTAATCTGCAAAGTAGCGGTTGCTTCCGGTGACTGATAAAGCTCCTTGGTACAAATTAGAAAGCTGACCGTGAAAAGTTTAGTAAGTGTATTTTCATTACGAATCTTCTTAAATGTTACTTAATACTGAGCTTTTGTGATTTAATTTAGAAGACCTTCTTACCTATTAGATGGATAGGTTAATTATTCCTTATTAATACAATAATTTTACAAATTTTTTTTTTCAGCTTCACGCTGTATCCCGCACTAGGCAGGGTAGGCAGAGGGAACGAAAGTGAAACCACGTTATGACACTCCGTTCCACTTCCGTTCCCCACTTTCCGCCGAATTTGAGGCATTGCGTGTTGAGTGGCGGAACTCAACGCCGCGCTCTACCTTATTACCAGAGCGAAGAAATGAAACATTAAATATTTAAATTGAAAATATTAAATATTTCATTTCCTCGACTGGGGATCGAACCCAGAACCTGTCGGTTACAGTCACACTCTTGTGCCGCTGCGCCACGACAGGCCTCAACTACAAATTTATCGCTTTTTTATTTAAATGGTAAAGTACGTATTACAAGACTGTCAAAATGTTATAACTGAGTAAATAGTGATTTACTTTGTCATAAATGAAATAATATTTTAGCACAATTATTAATTGACTAATAAATTTATAATTTTAACACATTTCTAACTTTTATATTTTTAAATGATACGTAATTGAATTAATATTATATAAAATTAAACCTAAACTGATAATTTTCATACAATGATATTTTTATTTGTTGAACTTTGACAGGGCGATAGGACGCCCTAACTAGGGCAAAACCAATTTTACTATGTTTTTAAAGTGTTATTCCACACTTAGGACAGAAAATACTAAACTTAAATTTAAAAAGCGTATAAAAATTTTGAACAAAGCAGGATTTGAACCCGCGCCTCTGGAATACCGTTCCAGGTTCCTGGAACGGTATTCCAGAGGCGCGGGTTCAAATCCTGCTTTCCAGGTTCCTGGAACGGTATTCCAGAGGCGCGGGTTCAAATCCTGCTTTGTTCAAAATTTTTATACGCTTTTTAAATTTAAGTTTAGGGCAAAACCAATTTATTCGCTATGCGTGATAGTAAGTTCTAATAAACTTCGTCTACGCCCATGTTTGATACTAAAAACGCAAAATTTTATAGTAATTAAATGACAGTAATTTGAATTCTAATATCTGATAAGTGATGGATTATTTTATATAGAGATTTTGAAAAACTTTAATTTTTTTTTTTGAGTTCCGTACCTCAAAAGGTGTAAACGGAACCCTTATAGGAACACTTTGTTGCTCGTCTGGTCGTCTGTCAAGATTTTTTATGAAAATTTAATAACCAATATCAGAGTCTCTACGATCCCTGAGAGCATACAAAATATTGAATTTTTTTATTTTTTTTCAGCTTCACGCTGTATCCCGCACTAGGCAGGGTAGGCAGAGGGAACGGAAGTGAAACCTAGTGTTATGACACTCCTTTCCACTTCCGTTCCCCACTTTCCGCCGAATTTGAGGCATTGCGTGTTGAGTGGCGGAACTCAACACCGCGCTTTGCCTTATTACCAGAGCGAAGAAATGAAACATAAAATATTTAATATTAAATATTTCATTTCCTCGACTGGGGATCGAACCCAGAACCTGTCGGTTACAGTCACACTCTTGTGCCGCGGCGCCACGACAGGCCTCATTTAACTGCGTCTTATATGAAATTCGACGCTCGCTCATTTGTGAAATATGGTACGACTGAAAACTTAAAATATTAATACAAATATTTGTTAGAAAAAACCATAAGCCACTTTATTTATAGTTCATTTTATGTAAAATGAATGGTCACGCCAGTACACGCACGGTATTTATATATTTCAACACTATTCACCATGTTATCGACTCTTCCTTTCCCCACTTTCCCCTGAATTCGTTAAGCTGGTGACGGGACTCAACGCTACGCTTTGCCTCGGAACCATTTTATTCTCATTTGATTTTTCAGCTTCATTCTGTATGGCTCTCGGCACGGTAGGTCTAGGGCACTTGGGAACCTAGTGTTAAGACCATCCGTCCTTTTCTCTATTTTTCGCCAAAATTTCTTCGAGGGAAATTTAGAAATGAAACGGAATCTTTTATCATTAGTTTCCCAACTTCCCTCTGAACACCCTGCTATATGCGGAATACAGCATAAAAGTAAAATATATATATTTATTTTCCATTTAGTTATATTTATTAACAAATATACCTTATAAATCTCATATGCATGATAATTTGTATAAGACAAATTTGCTTTCAAACAGATTCTGTCATTACTTATGTTAGTGTAAGTAACACTTTCTTAACAAAATTTGTTAAAATATTTAATAATATTTTTGTTTCTTTTTAACCAAAATACACGGTCCAGCAGCAAGCGTGTTCCAAAGCTCCTCGGTTATAGGTTCGATTTCCACACAGAGCAATAAATTATTTATAATTAATAATTCCTCACGCTGTTCTCCAAAGTAAGGTGCGGTCTCTGTTTCTGACTGTCTCGTTGCCAGAGCACAAAATTGAATATATTGAATATTTAATTTCCTCGAGTGGGAATCGACCCCACTGCCTATCACGTTAACATACACGCTTCTTCTTTTTTAAATATTTTATCATAACCCAGAAATATGTCATTTTACGCTCAGCGCCGTTATATTGGCAATCAAAAAGTTCATACAGACAATCCAATTATACGACACTATGTCAGGATAAAAAGTCGTTAACCGCCGCCACGCTCATATAGTTATTATAGTGTTAAAATATTATTCATTGCGAGTCATATTTTTCACACCGTGAAATTTATCTTAAATAATTATGTTCTTTGTTTATTTTGTCACCCAGCGTAAAGAAAAATACATTAAATATAAATATAATTATTACAAAAAAAGATAAAGTTGAGGCCTGTCGTAGTGCAGCGACACAAGCGTGTAGTCTAAACGACAGGTTGTGGGTTCAATCTCCACTCGAGGAAATTAAATATTTAATATTTTTAAATTAAATATTTAATGTTTTTATTTTTTTGCTCTGGTAACAAGGCAAAACGCGGCGTTGAGTTTCGCCACTCAACACGCAATGCCTCAAATTCAGCGGAAAGTGGAGAACGGTAGTTGTAAAGTCTTAACACTAGGCTCCTAAGTTTCCAGTAATAAGGCAAAGCGCGGCGTTGAGTTCCGCTACTCAACACGCAATGCCTCAAATTCGGCGGAAAATGGGGAACGGAAGTGGAACGGAGTGTCTCAACGCTAGGCTTCCGGGTTCCCTCTGCCTACCCTGCCTCGTGCGGGATACAGCGTGAAGCTAAAATAAAAATAAATAAATAAAACATAATTATGAGATTAAATATTTTATTTCCTGGAGTGAGAATCAACAAGATGACCCTACAAGCTGTCACGTTTACAGTCACACGCTTGTGCAACTGCGCCACTATGACAAATATTAGTTTAATTTTCACATCTATAGTTAATTACTTTTGTATTTTAATATTTATCTATCATATAAAACGTAGCCCAGATTGTGATCACAATTTTAAAAGCAATGGCAAAAGTGCTCACAGTTTGGCGTCTTTCCAAATTATCCTGCAGTGGTTCTTGTACTCGCGTGTAACCTAGCTTTCTTATCTCAATTCAAACTTTTCATATTCTTGAAAAGTTGATAGCTAATTAGGTTATTGTTAAAAGTTAGGTAATTTAAAGATATCTTGAACTTTGTTTTTTTTCAGAAATTATATTTAGCAATTTTATAAATTCTATATATTTCAAATTAATAGAAATGAAACATGAATTATTATTACATATTCAAACGAAAGATTTTTGATGTATTTGTGGCAGATACGATATTTGATATCTGTGGCAGATACTTATTTACAAAATTATGGCCTGTTTTTTTTATTCTGTTGTATAATTTTTTTTTGTGTGAAAACGGAAAGACGTTTATTCTTACGAACTATTTACACAGTTATATAATTTATGACATTAATAATATTACTTTTTTAGCTTCACAATATATCTCGCACGATGCTGGGTAGTAAAGGCGAAGGGAACCTGGGAACCTAGTGTTAAAACACTTTCCGCCATATTTGAAGCGGGTTGAATGGCGGCAATCAACGCCGCGCTTCGCTTTGTTACCAGTGCAAAGAAATGAACATATTAAATCGAACCCACAATAAGTTGTATTTATTTCCGACTTTGTGCTCCTGTGTCACGATAGATATTATATTACGTCTAGAATTAAATTGCGTTATACAGTAGCAAAAGACTCATTTCCCTGAAAGAATTCTTCATAATACAAACATTGCCTACCTAATCTTGCATAAAATATCCATAATAGATTTGTTAACAAAGAAACTCCTGTCTCACAAATACACAATGATCCGAGACAAAAGGAAATACTCCTACAAGCTTACCGCCGTTGAGGAAAATTTACATTACAAAATATGAAAAAGGATTTGCCAGATATGAAATTACAACCTTTGGAGTTATACGTTTACTTTAGAAGGTTTTCATGTATATGATATTTTTTTTTATATTTGCCAGTGGAACGTGAAGATATTTAATGACAGTTACAATTTTAATGTGATCTATTATCTTCTTTAAAGGTTGGTGTTTTATTCATCATATCGTCGGTATCAGACAGAGACAAAAGGAACTTGAGAATCTAGTGTTAAGACACTCCTTCTGTTCCCTAATTTGGCTTCTTATCAGAAAAAAGAAATGAAAATGTTCACGGCAGGCCTCTAATGTTTGCTATAATTTTCTTTTTCTAGTAAAAGCAATGTTTATAACAATTTTAGCAGCTTGTAAGTACACGCAGTCGAGAAAACAGTACAGTATAGTATTTTTTTTCCAGTATACAAAATCAATTTACATGTTTTTCTTACTATTCTCTTTAAAAAACTTATTCTCGAACAAAAGAGTAGGTATACAGTGTCTGTTAGGATTGCTTTTTTGATATTTCACGCGAATTTGAAAAAATTCCTGCCAAGTTACAGAACTCAACGCTTTGTCTTATGAGTTGGTGACCATAAACAGTAACATTCTCCGTTATAATTTACATACATTTCTGTGTAATAAAACTTCATAAAATAATCAAAATAATTTTTAAATACAGATTCATACACCTATAATTTTAAATACATATATATATATGTATATAAAACAAATACTGGTACACAAAATAACACGTATCAAAGCCAAGTTTTATGGTGAATATAGCGTACTTAACGACTGAAACTCAGTGCCAAATTATAGCGATTTCAAATGTCATCAAAATTTTTCATTACGCAATAAAGAAATCCACAAATAGGAATATTATACGAGCTTATATATGAATATATCTACCTATAAAATTTTATATACATATACTGATCAGCTCGAGACTTCGCCTGCATGGACTAAAAGGCTCTTTTTCGCTTAACTGATTTAATGTTGAGGCGAGCGTGCGACTCTGTAACCCCGACAGATAGTGGGTTCGATTCCCATACGGAGGCAATAAAAAAAATATTATTTTAATTTTCATTTGTGTTTCATCAAGTCAATCAACTTTAATCATTCAACTCACTTACGCCTCTTGGTGCAGACACTATTGCTAACTATGTTATAATAATATTTGCTCCTTTAACTTGGGTAGGCGCTAAAATGTTGCTATTTTAGGGCTAAGGCAAATTTGGCTGGGGATTTTTAACCATCGCATGTTTCTAGCAATTATCAACGTCATTTCTAATATCATTAACCACAAAAACAATCGAAAATATAGCTTTATATTTTAACAAAGGATCGATATCATTTTATGCATATTTTTATTTATTTTGGCAAATTTCATTTTCCGTGATCGTACTTATATGTGTTGGGTGCATGCCTAAAAGTTGCTATAGGTTCCTAACTCACTCACTCACTCAGCTTCAAGCTGCTTCCCGCACATGGCAGGATAGGCAGAGTAGACTCGGGAACCTAGTGTTAAGGCACTCTGTTCTGTCCCCAACTTTCCGCCGAATTTGAGGCAATGTGTATTTAGTAGCGAAACTCAACGCTGCGCTTTGCCTTATTACCAAAGAAAAGAAATGAAAATATTTAAATTGAAAATATTAGATATATAAATTCCTCGTGTTAGAATCGAACCCATAACCTACTCGTATATACGATAGGCTACCAGGTTTCTTACAAAATATATTACATAGGTGACGAGAAATACCGATTTCTTAATGATGCTAACGCTGTAGATGGAAATATGGCCTAAAGAAATATTCAGGGCTATGATGTTTGACTATCGAATACAAGGCTGACGCATATTTAAAAGCCGATTCATCCATCATAGTATTGCCAATAATAACTATAGAAAGATCTTTAAGAATAAAGGTTCATAATATCATCTGACCAGCTTTATTTCAATGTAAGTTTCAAAGATCTATCATTTTTAGAGATTCTTGCATAACTAAATAACCATAAACTTGTATGGATATCAGGTGTGCCAATGATTAAAATTATCAATCGACTTGATCGTATCTAGATTTAAAATTTGTATTTGTATATTTTGTGTTCACTACATACGTTTTTATTATTTTAAAAAAATTGTTTTATTACTGTTCAGATTTTTTTGTTTTTGATAGTGATAGTATTGTTATAGTTTTGAATGTTTGAGTTATAGTTTTATACATGTGTATTACAGGTATACTTTCTTTAATATAGTAGATATAGCCACCTACTTGCAACTTCGTTTGTACGGACTTATGTTGTATGAAGACTCGGTTCCAGATTAGGTATTTTCGTTACTGAACTAGTTTTGTTAAGAGTTTTTTTTTAAAGTAAGAGTTTTTATAATGTACAATTCATAAATAATCAATTCTTTATCAGATGATGTAGCTCAGTTATTTCGGGATATGCCCAAAAAAAAAAGAAATTTAAGTTAATTATCGACTAAATTTTTAAGTTTTACATTTTTATACTAATTTTAGAATTTAAATTCAAAATATTCTTTATTCAAATATACTTTTGCAAGTACTTTTGATTCGTCGAATGAACATAAAAATACCACCGGCAGGGAATGCGGTTCTGCTGAGAAAAACTGGCAAGAAACTGTTGCCCTTTTCAATATAGGGATTACAATTTCGTCGTTTAATTCAGTGGTGACTATCCTGCATGAAATTCAAATGATCTTAGTTAAATACATTTTTATCTTTTATATATTCTTAGATATATATCTATAGTATGCTATCACTGTTTCTGCTATGGCACTGAATATGTTGCCGGACAAACAAGATGTTGTAATATATAGGATATTGGGTAGCAACTTTAAAAAAATTTTACATAAATTCTCGAATAAGGTTTATAAATAAGATTTATAAATAGATCTAGCGGCTCTTTTTTGAAAATAACTAAAATAAACTAGTCACTCGTCTGTCATTTTCCTTGCTTTCTTGACTGTTAACGCGGCCTTATTGAGTTTATCTGTAAGCGTTTCAAAATAATAATAATTCCACTGAAGCTTGAAATTTATAGTATAATATAAGTTTATTATCGTCAAAAATACAATAGGCAACAATCACAATATTCACTTCGTCATAGTTAACTTTATTTCTGTATCTTTAATATTAAGGAAGTGTAATCTGGTGTTTTTTTGTTTTTTTCCAGCTTCACGCTGTATCCCGCACTAGGCAGGGTAGGCAGAGGGAACGGAAGTGGAACCTAGTGTTATGACACTCCGTTCCACTTCCTTTCCCCACTTTCTGCCGAATTTGAGGCATTGCGTGTTGAGGGGCGGAACTCAATGCCGCACTTTGCCTTATTACCAGAGCGAAGAAATGAAACATTAAATATTTTAAATTGAAAATATTAAATATTTCATTTCCTCGACTGGGATCGAACCCAGAACCTGTCGGTTACAGTCACACTCTTGTGCCGCTTCGCCACGACAGGCCTCTGTCAGTCTGGTGTCAGTTTTAATATTAAAGAAGTGTATACTAAGTGTCATCTGCAAAAATATTACAATGTCATATAAATTCTTTCCATAAAATGGTAGATCGTTTATATATAGCAGAAATAAAAGGGGAACAAGAATAAATCCTTGTGGAACACCTATCCTTAGAGAAGGTCAAGATGATTTTACAGCTTCTATCCAGAAGCTCTTTGCGTTAGATAAGAAGCAACAATGTCAAGAGCCGCATGTTGTATGTCATAGTGATAAGGTTTATTTGACTACATGTTTTTAATATAGATACGGCTTCAGAGGGAGATGATGGTAATAAACAAGTTACTTTATCTGGTACTTCTGAGAAACTTTTCAAAAGCTTTATACACATCTAAGTCGGAGTCCAGTTGTAATCGTAATAACGTCCCATATAGCTTTGATCTTTTTATGATATTTCAAATTTTTATCTTTTATATAAATAGACTTGGCCTGGATACAAACACATTCAAATATTTTAGAAAAATTTAATCTTTAGTAGAAACGCTAAATTATCATTAACCCATTTCTTCATATTATACAATTCGCACATCACACAAAAAAATCACATTTTTTTTTTCAAACGAATCGGAAGTATTTTAATGGAGAACTAACTGTAGTAACATTTTAATTCAAAGTTTCTCAGCGTAATACATTGTGAAAATAAAAGACAGTAATATATAAAAACACTCAGTTTTTGCAAGGAGCATAAACGTACAACTGTAAAAGAAATGGGTTCACAGGTTCAATTTTCACTCGAGGAAACGAAATATTTGTCATTTTCAACTCCTTGCCCTGAAAACGAGGAAATGTTAAAAAATCTTTTACTGAATACATATAAGCGAAAGACAAGCTGATTACTCTTTATTTTTACGTATTCAAAAAGTTTCTAAATTTGTTATAGGACATGGTACACGTATGTGTAATGATATTTCACAGATGATTTTAGATTTGACACTTCAACAATTTAAAGTAGAAGTTAAAAATGTATTATTAGGCATAGCTTATGTATTACTAAATCCAAGACTGCGATAATGATAACACTGTATAGGATTTTATGCTATTGATGCTCACTCAGTAAGCTTTAGTTATGGTTATATATTTACTGCAAAATATATTTTGAAAAGTGAAACTGTTGTGTTTTTGCCAGTTCTTCTCAGCAGACCCGCTTTCCGAGCTGGCAGTAGTTTTATGTGGCACTGGCACTAAAATTCTATGTAACTTGACTACAACACAACCATCTTGACTTTATTAAATAAAGAATGCTTTGATTTTAAGGAAAAGCGCTGCGTTCTACCAATCAACACGTAGTGCTTTCAACTTGGCGGAAAATTGAGAAAAACTGAGAGTGACTTAATGAGGTATATACTTACTCCGTAGTGTTTGAACACTAGGTTTCCAGGTTCCTTCTGCTTACTCAATGTGCAATATACAGCGTGAAGCATAAAAGTATGATAAATGTAAATTTCTCTTACGTTTTCAGAGAACCAAAAGAATAAAAAAATATACTAGTCTGACTTTTTGCCGTAAAATATCTATTTCATAAAAGTAATCATTATTATTAAGCTAGAATTAAAACAATAATACACTTTAAATACTTAAATATTTATTTCCAATTAGTATCTACTAGTACCTAAACTACTACTAGTACCTAAGACCTTTCAGTTTTTGTTTGTATTTAAATAGCAATACACAAAAAACGTATCGACTCCAAACATTTTAAGCCGGATGCAAAACACACGTCATAAAGTACCAAAGTGGCTTTTATAATTACTGTAATAAACAATTAACAAGCGCCTGTCTGTAAAGCTTAAGATATTTCTGCGAACAAAGATCAGCAAGTTCATACTCAGGTTGTAACATGTACGTAATTATTCAAATTATATCCATTGACCTGATTACTTAATCATTAAAGAAATAATGTTGGCCTTCAACAAACAAGTTTGAAAAGTATTCTTAATAACTTTGGTTTAAAAAGTCTCCGCCACCACCGCGGGTAACATTCCTTACTAGGAACTGAAGAAACAGTAGTTTATATAAGTATAGAGATAATAAAACTACTGCTGCTTCATTAACACCTAATTTAAAATATGAGTATTAAAATGAATGACCCATCTTATTGAATAATTTACAGTCTGGATAGTTGAATGGCAAAAAGTTAGACTTATCGTCTACGGTTAATTTCATTATCAGCGAGTGGCGCGGGCGCCGGCGTCGTGGTGGTGGTCGTGGTGACCCTGGTGGTGGTGGTCCGTCGTGTTGTGGTGGTGGTCGGCGGGTCCAGGCCCTTGATTTCAAAGGGCCCGCGGAACAATGGGCGGAATAATCGTAAAAATGACTGATAGCGTACTGCTGAGTTCTGTAATAAAATATGTTATAAGTTAAATCACTTTTGCAAATATATATATTTTAATTACATAATGCATCAAATTTATTTTACTTTAAAAAAAATCAAAATAGCTAAAAAAAATGTATATGCCCTAATATGAAAATATTATTTCAAGCATCTATTCAAAATTTTACAAATGCTATACAAATAATACCTGAACTACGTCGCCGATAATTTTAGTGGTACGGATGAGGAGCGACACGGATGGTCCAAACAGGCTCCCGGGAAAGTCCAGGCTGACCTTGTTGCGGTCGAACACGGGGATGTCGTCGGTAGGCTTGATGGTGGCCTGCCGGCTGACCTGACGTGCCCCTCGCGTACTCGACGAGCTCGCCCTGCTGGGCGTGCCCAGGGCCGGGGGCTGTCGTGTACGCCAGGAGCTCTGGCCCACTGTATCCGGAAGTGGATACGCCACCCTCGTATCCGTTGACCTCTCTGTGAGCCTGCGCGCTGCTAACACCGACTTCTCTGTGGCTATCGGGTGCCTCCACATAGCGCCATTCTAAGCCACATCGAGCTTGTCAGAACAAGTTGGTAATACACCATGCTATAGCGCCTTCAGCATCCCGTTTCGCATCAATTTTCATGTGTAAGTATATATGTAAGTATGTGTGTTTGGTTTAACTTGTTAAGTAAGGCCGCGAATTGTTCAGAGGTTTCAAATTTTGCTTCAAATAGATAATATAAAAGTGCATTCTTGTTACCTTTTCTCCCTATCCTATTATCTCGTAATATTGAGATATATAACCTACAACGCTAATGTACGCCTAACATCAACCGCTGAGCTATGTGTGTAAACGATCGAAATTGTTGCGACGCCTGTTAAAAATTTTTATATGTCTTTTTATATGTCAATCTACATTAATTAAACAACTTTTTATATTATAATAATTTATTGTCAGGTACAAAGTGATAAAAACGAAACAAAAATATACCAACAAGAACCTTTTGGGAATTAAGTTAACTACAATTGAACACTACACCAATTATGTCTGATAGATAAATTGGACATAATATTGAATTTAAAATAAAAATTCGTGCAAAACAAATCTAATCTATAGTGAAGTTGTAAATTAACAACGATACTAATGTGTAAAATTGTACACCTTTGTTGTATGTGCACTACTGAATGAGTTTCTAATATTCTTGATAATTTCTGTCTACAAATGTTTACTAATATTAAAGTGTTAATCCACACTTAAAAAAGAAACATACTTTATTTAGAAAACGTATAAAAGTTAAACGTAGCGAGATATGAATCCGCGCTTCTTGAAAACCTTTCAAGCGACTCTGAACACTAGAGAACATATGGCTTAGTGGTCAGAGCGCTTGGACAGTTTCCAAGAGGCGCAAGATCATATTCCGCTACGTTAACATTTTTATACGAATTATAAATAAAATATCTGTCTATATATTCATGCAAATTCTATTCCGGAACTACTATGTCTACTGGTGCGTGGAGGCGCTACGCATGTCTTGTAACCAATCACAACAATAGAAAAAGAAAGTATAATCACTATACACTATTGCTAGTTTCAAAACACAAAATATTATTATAAAATATTTATATATTTTTTGTATGAAAATGAGCTTCAGCTCTATTTACATTATAGTACATTATATTACTAAGTTATATACAAAGTAAACAGAAATAAAGTGATATTAAATTGGAAAACATGTTTTGAGTTATAAAGGGAAGATAAGTTTTACGTTTAATGTGTAAGCACTTATTTAAATTTATAAACTTCATTTTTTTTTTCAATTTCGCTATTTATTTACAAAGGTATTACAGGAGGCTATGTTAATTTAGAGTTTAAAAATTATAATTAAAATAACGTATTAAATGAAATTTGACTCGATTTTCGATAATATGGCACTAGAAGGTAATCATTTTAAACAATCAGCGATGACGTACGTACGATTCACAGAGGAGAGAACTAGAACTAGCGAGACTAGAGAAAGATTAGGAAGAATCGGTATCTTTTTATATTATCAAGCTAAAAATTTCTATGGCATTACGAAAAATGGCGAATATTTTATGCATGCTGGTTTCGGAAAACTCAACGAGTAAAAACCATCAACTACCATGCACTACTCTAACATGCGTATGTGTTACACGCGGATATTTACTAAACTAAGTAATAAATTCTACAAATACTTCTCATTTTTTCGATAATCATTTTCATCAAGTACTACTACTGTAAAATAGCAGTTATCTTGTAGGTTTTTATTAAAAATTATAATAATCAAATATATAATAATCGAAAAAAAAAGAGAAGTATAGCGTGCAAACGAAGGGTACTGTGCAGAAAAACAAACAAATTCTAAAAAAAAACATATATTAATAATTATTATATATCACCAGCACTCACCTAAATCTATTTACATATAAATACAATGCGCTGAGAGCGCAAAGAGGATCAGAAGCGATAATAGAGAAACGCCACTGGGACTGTACATTGCGCATCCGCTCCGGAGATTTGCGGCACTGGCAAGCGTTTACTGGCGATCGCTACTTAGTACTTACGAAGTTACCGATACGACTATGGCCTTGTTTTGGGGACAATCGGCAAGAACTAGGAATCAACGTGACGCAAAAAGCCGGAGCGGGAAATACAAGGGATTGAAAGCGTTTAAGAGCTGTCCTCCTCGGAGGAGTCGACGGTCTCAACGGCGCCCGCCCCGGCTCCCCCGGACGAGGAACCCGATAAGGACGTTACGAGCGACAAGATGGAGCCCAGACCCGAGCCCCCACCTGATCCACCGCCGCCGGACGCACCACCCAGCAGACCCGTCACTGCTTGGATTTTGGGGCCCAGGAACTGCAGTTTGGGTCCGATCACCTGCCCCACGATGCCACTTAGTGAGCTCAGACCACCATTTTTCGGCGCTTCGATGCCGTACTGTTTATTCAGCTCGATGTTTTGGCGATCCAGCGATTCCACGAACCTCGTCTTTGAGTCGATCAATGAATTGATTTTCTATAACAGACGGATTTGTTACTTGCTGTCTTAAAAGAGATCGCACTTATGACCTAAATATTTAAATGTACTCACTCCGAATACGAAGCCCAGGACAGCGTTCTTGATACCAAACTTGGCCTGCGTGACACCCTCGAACTTTCGTTTTTCCCGGGCCTGGTCGTCGCTCGACGCGTCCTGCACACATACACACGCGTCACTTCCACTGCACTACAGTATACTCTCTAGCAACCATAAACCACACCACAAAATATATATTCCACCACCAAAACCAAAACCTGCGCACATAAAATCGATTGCTGTATTCCTTCCTAACCACCATTTAAAATAAGACAAGAATACCAGTCCAATCGAGAATATGCAAAGTAAACGTATTCTATTTATATATTCTTTTTCATTCGAAAATGATCACACATCTCAATGTATATAAGTGACTTGAACCGCTCGGCGGCGACGCAGGTGGCGTTATTTGGCATGCAAGTCGCGCATTACTTTTGAAGGTCATTTATTCGCACCGTGACATGTCTATATTATAAAATACTTGAATGTGAATAGATTCAGAGGCTCATAGAGATATGAGCTCGTGCTTTCCCGAGGCGCAAACAAGGCGACGCGGTTGCGCAAGGGCGCGCGGCGTCGCGTGCGCGTGCGCATGTGTGTTGTGTCAATGTCGGACGTCGCCGCGGCCACTCTCAGTCATCCACTTCACGGACGTTGCTTTTAGTTTTACTGTAATACACCGTTTCACAGTAACTCATATTACTGACCATTTTGCAACTGTCAATTACGTATTTATTTCGTCCTATCGCGATTGGCGGCAGCACGTATTGCGAATATGAACAGGATTAAATTTGTTTTAACTGTAAACTGTAAAAATGGATAGGTTATTTAAATTGCCTACTTGAATACGAATCTGGTTGACGAGTTAATTTATCATAAAGTGACTATTTCAGTATAGAAGTACCGCCAGTATTAGACTCAGGACGCGCGCGCAGCACTACCGCCGGGTCGAGGCCGCCCGCCTCTCGCGGCGACTAGCTCGGCGCACTAGAAGCATGGGTTCGAGTTATATAAGGACTACATAATGTTAATATAATCTTTTAGAAGGGAAAATGTTTTAAGTTTAAAAAAAAAAAACAATATTTTAATATAGAAAATTATAACTTTTTACTTTTCACCTCAACGACACATCATATTTATTAATCTTAACGTCACAGAGGATGCCGAAAGAGAGACATTCACGCAAATTGCTCATAAAATATGAAGCAATTTCATAACATTAATCCAAATAACAAGTTAAAATTTTTCCACTTCTAATTGAGTAAGCAAAATTTAGTTAACAATTTTACTAATAAGGTAATAAAACGATCTTCAGTCATCTCAATAATAATTCTATTCGTCAGAATTAGGGACGCTATTTTTTACCATTATATATGTCTTTTTTATTTAGTATAGTACCGGTAGTTGCGGTAGGCATATAACAAAAAAATTAACTGTCAGATACATGAAATGAAAATGCAAATCAATGCATGTGGCACAAGAATGTACTGCGAGAAATCATCTTTTTTGACAGAATAAAACACTATTCTATATTTTTTCAATCTAGAATGATTATATATTTAACGGCTAACGTTAATATTTCTAGCTTATTATTATAAATACGTTCTATATCATAATAAGCTGCAAATCTTAACGTTAGCCATGTATAATCATTATATAGATTACATAGAAGAATTTGAAATGTTTCTCTTATTTGACACGAACAACAAGAACATATTTGCCAAGCGCAACGAGTTAGGTACTTTGAAAATAATATATACCGTATCGAGTATCAGCTTGTATCGACACTTGCGTAAAAACGCGGGAACCGTCACAAGAACCTCTCAATGCACTTTCATAAGCGCATTATCCACTCCTGGGAGGACCGAGGGGGCGGGAGGGAGACCATTATTGTACACCCTTCCCTTCACTTTCGATTGTTTCCTATCACATGCGCTACCTTGCCTAATGCATTTTGCTACAATATATACTATTGTTCATCTTTTAAGTGATTTACGAAAACGACTTGTGTAATTGTTTATAAATTAATCACATCCACATCCATGCAAGTATCAGACTCATTAGGAGGGCTATGCTACATTAGATATAGGAAGCGCGGGGCGGCGCGTTTATTTGACGTTCACCTTGAATTGCATAACGTTTTCACTTACATATATATTAAGTATTCAAAGTATCGAATCAATATAGTTATGACTACTTCCTACTACCGAGACATATAAAATAAAAACAATGTAATGTTAACTGCTACGGTACAGTACTGCAAAATTGCTTGTCGTAACAAAGAGGCGTGCGACTGTAAAAGCAACAGGTGATGCGGCTGATCCTCCTTCAAGAAAATTAAATATTTACTCTACTCATACTCAGCTTCACGCTGTATCCCGTACTTGGCAGGGTAGGCAGAGGGAACATGGGAACCTAGTGTTAAGACACTCCGTTCCACTTCCGTTCCCCACTTTCCGCCGAATTTGAAGCATTGTGTGTAAAGTGGTGGAACTCAATGCATTAAATATTTAAATTGAAAATATTAAATATTTCATTTCCTCGAGGGGAGATCGAACCCACAACCTGTCAGTAGCATTCCTGCGTTTGTACCACGCCACGATAGGCCTCAATATTTAATATTTTAATCAATATTTAATATTTTAATATGTTCGCTGCTAACGTAATGCCTTAAATTCTATATGCAGGGAGTAGACATGTTTTAAGGGGAACCCCGAAGTTCTCTATTACAACCCTACCATGTGTGGGTCACAACGAGAAAAAAGCCTATAATTGTGAAAAAGGAAAAACGAGTCCTTTCTTGATCGTTGCTTGATATTTTCATAAATAAAAGTGTCATTATAGAATTTATTAATTTAATGATATTCATTTTAATGCTAAACGATTCCAAATAGTAATCACGTACTCTATTCCAACTTAATCTATGACAGTATTCATTAAGATCATCTATTTGCTAATTTACCAGACGTTCGCTAAGACTCTGTTATAAAGTAACATTATGAAAGTCACCAATTGATTTGACCCACATATAGAGCCAGTTCACTCATTGATGTATTGCGCTAGTGTTACGCGTGCTAATTATTATTATATTTCTATGTATTCATCAAAATAGCTAAATATTTTATATTTATAGAAATGGACTGAAAATAAATATGCTTATAAGCTGTGCTAGAGTAGATTTTATTCCTATTTTTCGCTTAAAGCTGATCTTGCTTAAATTGTGTTTTCTGTATCTAATAACTGCTAAAAGAAAATACCAAACATTTAGAATTATGACCATGAATGTAGTTGTATATGTATATTACATATTGAATTCCTAAAAAATACGTAAACATTTTTATATGATAAGTGCTATGTATGTATGTCAACGAGATATTTATACTCACAGAGCGCGTAAGGCCTTGGATTAAATTGAAAAAGTTGAAAGAACGCACGTTGACTACAAGATTGAATCAACTAGGAGTTTTGATCTTGTAAGGTTGGCGCGGAAAATGGTAAAAAATATTAAAACGTAAAAAAGGTTGAATGTGTTTTTTTTTTTGTGTCTTATGGTTTTATTGCTTGTGATTGGTGTTGTTAGTGGCGATATATAAGATTAAAGGCGAGACGGGATGCTGCGGCGAAAAGAAAGTATTTGATCGATTACGGCCTCAGATAGATTTTTTATAATTCATTAAATATATTTCAGTAGTCATAGTAAAGTTAAGAAAAAATGAATGTATCTTTGCAGTTGTTACGGCGGTGATCGATCACCTACTTTTGCAATTGATATGTGAGGCGTTACATATGTATAAGTAACCCTTATCTGCTTTGACAGACTGACCTTTTTATACATTAACGTAATCAGCCGATGGCACTTTGACTCAGTTACAACACCGACAATTAAATTATGTACACAAAAGAAAGAAGCGGGGCGTAGCTGTGTAATAATTATATAATATCTTTAGAACAATGCGATGAGACCGGCGCAGTTTGGCGCCTACCGGCATGCAGTTGACTTTATCTATACAATCTATATATTGGGATTTTTATCATATTTATACTTAAAAAAATCATTTCTTTTATTATGATACAAAAATAAAATATTTACTAGGTACTTTAAGCAAAAGAACTATATAAAATAGTTCCTTATGATCGGCAATTAGACAATATGTCTATAATAAAAAAAAAAAACAATAAACCCAAGTATTTTTATGAATATTTTTATAGTCGCGAAAGAACAATTTAAAAAAAACCAGTCAACTTATAAATTTTTACGACAAAATTTAAAAATTTAATTCAAGACAAAAAGTAAAGTAATACGATACTGACTCGCAAATACAAATTCATTGACAATTCTTTTAGTACTGGAGAAAAGCGGAGGTTTATGTTTGTTTACATATATGTAACATAGATACTTACATCGAGCGGCTGTAGGGTGTTGTCGTCGGCGAGCTGGCGGCGCACGCGGGCGGGCGCGGGGGCGGCGGCGGCGGCGAGCAGCGCGGCGGACAGCGCGAGGAGCGCGAGGCGTGCGGCGACCATCGTGGAGGGACTGGGACTGCCAGCACGCCGCCGCCGCCGCCAGCACCGCGCGGCCCAGGAGTGGGGCGCTGATGTAACCCGCGACCTAGCCGCCAGCCACCTCAAGGCGAACACACGGGATGCTCCACACCTGCATACACTCTACCAAAAATATACCTAAACTATTGCAGGCAATAAAAAGTGCATTAGATACAATACAACCCTAAATATCGATGCTATTGAAAAGTTATTTCGTAATTTTCATGTCGTAGTTCGACAGATTATATATATCTAAAGTACCACCATTCAATATGCAGTATCACAAATTTACAAAATTAAGAAAGTTGAAAGTAGTTTAAAAGAAGTTTCATAATATTGGACTCTCTTTGCCTACCCTATTAGATGTGGGCTAAGACAAACTCGTAATACTTCTTAAGTCACTCTTTTACTCTTCTTTATGAGCCAGATTGGTTTACAATAAAAGCATAAGATTTCCGATTTCCGCATTTACTGAGATAAATGTTACTCTTGTTATAATGGATAGTATCAAATTAAAAAGTTACGACTGCTAGGAATGCTTATAAATGATTAGAAATATCAATGTCGACGAGTAAGAACGTAGCTTTTAGATGAAGCAAGAAATTTGCTTTAAAAGTATTTTATAATTTAATTTGGGCTTGACGTTGTAACTCGTATTTTATATTTAACAAAAATCTGTACAAGAATGCATATAATTTGTAATTGATTATTGAAGATACTGCTCCCCGGCACGCTGATTCATTTTGGAAATAGGCTTTTTCCACGACATAAGTCAGACTGACGCGGTATTCAACCTAATTCAAAACGTCAATAGAAAAAAATATCATGAAAGTAAGAAACTACTTATAGTAGTGTAGTTATAAGAATATGACTTTAATGGCGGCGATTTATGGTTTTGTTCCTAATCGGAGAAACAAATATTTCTTATCTTCATTTCTTTGGACTGATAAAGAGGCAAAGCGCGGCGTTGTATTCCGCCACTCACTTTATGTATCCAGGATCCGGCGGAAGGTAGGAAATTAAAGTTTCATAAAATGAACGTGTGTAAAGGTTTTTATTTACATAACTAAATCTTTAATTTCATAATTATTTTTCAACATAGGTAACATGTTAGACATATAGACCAGTATTCATATTATACTAAATTTACTAATATATTTTTATTAGTTCACGTATCAGTGTGTAAATACTAATTACACGTTAATGTGGCTAAGACACAAAAGGTCATGTTACTAAATATCGAGTAGAAGCTGACCAGATAACTTTCAAAATAAAATTAATCTAAGTCAAAGAACTCGAAGTAGAGACTAATTTTGTGCTTTAATTGGGTGCCAAAATCAGGTTGATTTTTTATTTAAATAATAATAAAGTTTAACTACTACGATATGTCGTGGCACAGGAACACAAATGTACGACTGCAACCGCAATAGGTTTAACCCCGTTCATGGAGCTGAAATATTTTTTCTTTTTCGAAATATTTCTATTTTACCACTCAGGCAACGAGATAAAGTCGTTGAGTGCCAACATTCAACATATAATGTCTCCATCCGAAAAGAGGGGTAACAAAAATGGCTTAGTGGCAAAGGAGTGTCTTAACACTAGGTTCCCAAGTTCCCACTACCCGCTGTTGGCGGGATACATTGTGACGCTGAAAAAAGAAACGTTTAAGTATTAACAATAACGTTTTAATATTAACATGCTTAAAATTATACAAGATTTTTTTTATAAATCGAAATTATAATATTTTTTGTATTAGTTTCTACATGTCCTTGCAATAACTACAATTTAATTGGGCAACAGCACTTTAGCATTTTGGCATTGATGGTTACTTATTTCTAATATAATATTTGGCTACTTAACAAAAAGTGAACTCGCTAAAGCTCTTTATAAATAACAGGTACGTACATGCGCTTTACAGGTGTAGTGTAGGTGGTGTGTTTTTTTTTTTAATTTTTTATTCTTGTGTAGATTAATGTATAAAAAAATTAACATAAATGAGGCCTGTCGCCGGGGCACAAGTGATAGGATTCGATCGTGGAGATCGTGGAGAAAGATTCGATCCCCCTTGAGTCAAATATTGAAGACAATAAAATATTAATACTTTAATGTCTTCAATCTGGTAACAAGGCAAAGCGCAGCGTTGAGTACTGCCACTAAACAAGCAATGCCTCAAACTCAGCGAAAAGTAGAGAATAGAATGGAGTCTATTAATACTATGTTCCCAAGTTCCCTCTACGTATGGGACTTCATGTCTCCATATGTAAGACACAGCGTGAAGCCAAAAAAAAACATACGTCTTGTTAACGTCAATAGAACTATTATTTTATGAGTAATTCTTCATTAAATTGGAGTAATTTTACTCAAATAATCATTAACTAATAACATATATTAACTAGGCACATTTATGTCACCGTTATTCATTGAAAGTAATTACTAATAGATGAATAGTTTAAATTAATATTTTTTCCAAAATTCAAATTAATTTCAATTTCGTTCTTTTTTTTTAACTAAATCTATAAAAAAAATAACATAGGACTTAGTTTACAACAGAAACAATTTTCTTTTTGCAAGCTTACGCTATTTCCTGCACATAATAGCAGAAACTTGGAAATCTAGTGTTAAGACACTTAGCTCTTATTATGACACTTTCATTGGCCACTTTCCGCCGTTTAGCTATGATTAGTTGCGGAACTAAACGCCACACTGTACCTTAAAATAGAGTGAAAATATTAATTATTGAGTAAAAGTTTTAACGATCAAATGCTTGTACAAACGCTACGACAGGTCTAATTAATTATTACAATTTCGTATTTCGTACTTTACATATATGTTTACGAAACACATTTACAAGCAATTGATGCTTCAATTATATAATCAACAAATGTATATCAAGCTAACACCACTTCCATGTTGTATATTCGTAAATAACATGCCTATATGAGAATGGAACTGAGTGTCTTTACACTAAGTTAACGAGTGTGACGTAATCATGAACTTGTCGTTTAATTTGCCATAATAAAATTAAACGTGATAAAATATTATTGAATTCAACTTTAAAGAAATTGATTGAATTAGAATATTTTTTTCTATTATAAGGCAAAGCGCGGCTTAGAGTTCCGCCACTCAACACGCAATAGCTCAAATTCGGCGGAAAGTGGGGAACGACTGTGGAACGGTGTGTCTTAACACTAGGTTCCCAGGTTCCTTCTGCTTACCCTGCCTCGTGCCGGATACAGCGTGAAGCTATTTTCCTATTATTGTTTTTTTTTTTAAATTTCCTGCATATTTTAAGATATTCATTGGGTGATGCTTTGTGCTGATATAGCATACAGACCTTAGACTTGAGCCAGGGTAGTAAAATATGAGTAAATGTTAAAATTTATAGTTAAAATAGTTATCATATATATGTAAACAGCAATAATTTTACGTAAACGTGACCTCTTCTGTAAATGTACAACAATTTAAAACTGTTAACCTTTGCTTTACATTATACGCTTCGTCGACCTTTTAGCTTCCTGTGAACACTACTGAATCCTCGTGAGGCAACCGCGCCGACGCAATGCGCCCCACTGAACCACTTCTGACTCATTACGCTCTTAGTAAAATAAGGGATTAATCTTCTTTTTTAGTTTTTTCTAGCTTCACGCATTATCCCGCACATAGCAGGGTACGATGGTGACGAATCTTTTTCATGCAAACCGACAGGGTTGTGTGACTATAAATGTATAAACAATATAATTGTGATAAACAGTTTGACCTCATATGGAATACTGGTATTACCTCTGGGCTGGTAAACCCCAGTATCAGCTTGAACCATTTGATCACATACGTAGAGCGTTATCCTTTGCGTAGAGACGTATCTTTGCTGTGTTTTTACTGCATTTATCACGGGAGGTATTTCAGATTCTCCATGACACTTTTTTTTAGCTTTACGCTGTATCCCACACCGCACGAGGCAAGCAGAGGAAACACGGAAACCTAGTTTTAAGACACTCCCACTTTCCGCCGAATTTGAGGCATTGTGTGTTGAGTGGCGGAACTCAACGCCGCGCTTTGCCTTAAATAAAAATTAGCCAATATCTTTGATATTCTCACTCGCTTATTGCAAAATAAAAAATACTTAAAAAAATTCGATGATAAATAATCTAAGGATTTTAATAATGCAAATTGTCTGTATTTTCGTTTTCAGTTTAATATTATTTTTCTAATATCATAGCAGGGAAGGAAAACACATAATACCAACGCACTTACAAACACAGGGCACAATACAAAGCCAGTCCCCGCTCAATTCCAGGCATGCGTGCTCAGTGACGGAACTCCATATTTGAATTTAAACTATATACTTATTTCTTCTTCTACTTCCGGTCTAACAGTAATTACATACTCGTTTCATCATAAGACAACACAGTAGTGCAGTAGTGCGTATTTACAACGGCCGGTGTGCGCAATTAATACGATAGCATCGTAGAAACAATATCATTGTTTCCGGTCGCGGGTTATTAATTTTTGATGTACAACTTTTATATTGTAAATAAAATAAAATATCTTTCAAAATAAACACTTAACTTACAGGATAATATGTTTATTATATACTTTAATAATATACTGTTCTACTCATATCCTTAAAAGAACTTGACTTTGCCTTATATATGATCATAATTGTACCTTTGAGAACAAAAATATAAAATAAATTATTGCAAATTATATGAATTATATAAATAATCCTCATACTCACAATTACGTTATAAGTGAATTTCAAGGTGCATTACGCTAGTTTTGATGTATTGCAAAAAGTAAAAAAATACAGAGTCAAGATTAATCACTCACTCAGCTTCACGCTGTATCCCAGAATAGTAGCTGAGTGAGTGATAAATCTTGGAACTTGAGTTCCCTTCGCGGGGTTGGAAGTTAATATAATCTGTTCCGCTTATGTTTCCCGCTTTCCGCCGAATTTTCGGCATTGCGTGTTGAGTGGTAGAACGCCGCGTTTTGTCTTGTACCAGAGTGAATAAATGAATACATTAAGTATTTGAATTGAAAAAGTAAAATATTTAAAAAAAAAGAAAAATATTAAAATTAAAAAAATATATTAAATATTTAAATTTTAATATTTTCAATTTAAATATTTAGACAAGATTTATAAACTCAGATCAAAATAAGATCTTTAATATATGACAACACTAGAAGTCGCTGACTTGGTGCTACCTATCACTTCCTAACCTATCAATTATTTCCTTCTAAACCCAACAAATTTGTCTGTCCGTTGTCTGACTCAGTCACGGAAGAGTTTAAATATAGTAAATGTTAAAGCTAAATTATTTATAATATAAAAATGCCTTACATTTTACTGTAGGTTTTACATTTTTATATTATTTCTACAGAATGTTTCAACTAGAATGTAGAAGTTGTAAATAAAATAATTTTAATCAATACATACATAATAAACATTTCTTAATTAAAAATATTTTGTCTCACATTTTATGTTAAGTGAATGAAACAAAATTAATTTTATTACTAAAAATAATGAGAGTATATTATAATATGTGCATATATTTTAATTATAAACATTGTACTATGTAAAATTCAATGCCATGACCATTGCTGGCAATAGTCACGTCCCGTTTATGCTACAGTGGTAGAGAGTGTTTACATAGCAACAAAAGTACCTAAAAATATATTTAATTAATTACTCAAATGTTGAGGCCTGTCATGGTGCAGGGGCTCCAGCGTGTGTCTATAAACGCGACAGGCTTTCAGTTCGATCTGCACTCTTGGAAATGAAATATTTCATATTTTTAATTTAAACATTCAATACTTTGATTTCTTCGCTTTGGTCACTAGGCAAAAGCGCGGCGTTAAATTCCACCACTCAACGCGCGGTGCCTCAAATTAAGTGGAAATTGTAGAATGGGACGGAGTGTTTTAACACTAAGTTCCCTAGTTCCCTCTGCCTACCCTGCCTTATGCGGGATATATAGCGTGAAGTTGAAAAAAAAAACTAATGAAAATGAAATAATAAATATGAAATGTTAGTACATTTCATATTTATTATTCTATTTTATAATTATTGCATAATTTTCTAATATTTCCTTTAGCTTTACCCTGTGTTGAACATATTGCAGGCAAGGCATAGACAACATCAACCTCAAGGTATTGCATGTTGATTAGCGGAACTTAACGCCGCGTTTGCCTTGTTAACAGAGCGTAGAAACAAATATTTAAAATATATCATTTAAAATGGGATGGTGTAATATAATGTCCCTCATGCACACTCTTGCTCTGTATTTATTAATATAATACAATATCTCAATTATACTAAGCAGATATGTATATTCTAAGAGCGGACTAATGTGGGCTACGAAAGTAAACCAGCCTCTCAGCCCAGGAAGAGAGCGAGCGACACGACAGACCGGGCCACTGACCCGTCGTGGAAGATAACTATTTCACCACCACGATGCTCGATGTTACATCGTTTGTTGCGCTGTGCACATATCGTAATACATTGAGAATACTGCAATAATTTATACAGATTCGCTCATATAATGATTTCATTTGCTAAGACAGCAGCGATTGACTTGAAATGATAAATTTATCTATTGTATAAATGAATGAATATATAAGTACATATATATACATAACAGAGTATACGTGTGTCATTAATATAAAATATAAATATTTCCATAGAACTAAAACAGTACTTGTAATATCTAAATAAATATTCTTGCTAACAATTTATCAAAATCGTCCACAACCCATTTTCAAGCGCACACAGTTGATCGCGTTGATGTCTTTTCTATTAAAAAATGAAAAATGTAGCGGCCCTTAATAAAATTTTGTATACCGATATTTTATTTTAATGCAGCCCTCATAATCATAACCAGCTTCATTCTGTATCCCGAATATGGCAGAGTAATTATACTTTACGCCGAATTATTGGGGAATTACCTGTTGAGTGGTGGCGCTCAACGCCACGCTTTGCCCTGTTACCAGAGCAAAGAAATAAAAATATTCAATATTTTATTTCCTCAAGAGGTAATCTATCCCACAACCTTTAGTGCCTGTACTACTGTACCACGATAGACTTTAAATATTATATATAAATCTTTAAAAATATTTGAATAAATTATAATAGACTGTATTTTAAACAATATATCTGTAATATGGTGACTTAGAAAGGTATTACATAACGTACTTAGTAAGTTAAAAGGACAGTGGAACATGATTCAGTCTTTAGAATCATAATTACATAAGTTTGTTCACAATATCTGGTTTAGTTGTTATTGAGGAAAATACCATTTTGAATAATGTATTTAGATTATAATTGTATCCGTGAGTTCAGTAACGAATTCGTACTTATTCTTCAGGACATTTCTTTGTAAGTATAGACATAATATCCCTTCGTAAGTACGCATAGAATATATAGGAATCTTATGACAAACAAAATTTTAAATCATATGTATAAAATTGGGAGTTCGATCCCCACTCGAAGAAATGAAATATTTAACATTTTTTAATTTAAAAATATTTAATGTTTTCATTTCTTCGATCTGGTACAAGGCAAAACGTGGCATTGAGTTCCGCCACTCAACACGCAATAGCCTCAAATTCTACTGAAAGTAAGGAACGAAAGTGAAACGGAGTGTCTTAACACTAAGTTCCCAAGTTCCCTCTGCCTACCCTGTCATGTGCGGGACATAGCGTGAAGCTGAGTATGTATAAAATATATATGTATTCAATATACATATTGTCTAAAACGATTCTGACAAGATCTAACGATAAGTGACCCATAAACTCTACTTTTGCAATCCACAATTAGCAAGACCGGTTTTATGGAACTCAATCCAAGCGCTAGTACATAATACATATAAACAAAGTTTTTTTTTATTAGGTTTTACAGTATAACCCGCACTCAGCGGGGTAGGTAGAGGAAGCTTGAGAAACTAGTATTAAGAAATTTCGTTCCCTTAAAATATATACTTCCATTTCCTTTGCGAGACATTGCGTTTTTATTATTATTAGAATAAAAAATAAAAACATGACACCATGATAAATACTTACTTATAACAAAACTTTAATATATTCATTGTTCAAATTACATGTATTATCATACTAATTTATTTTACATAAAATTAAAATTGACCGACTTAGAAAAGGAAATGATTAAACAATATTACCTTAATTTATATGACCTTTGCCTAATTTGCCTGTAATTTTCTATAAAAAAAATTGCATTTGACTTTGTCTTATTTAATTAAATTAATGAATTAAACAAATGAAAATCTGTTAAATGTTCATTTATCATTTTTCAAATCTAAAATTAATTGTTTTACAATTTTGCATTAAACATTTAATAAAGATGCTGTTGTAAGTACGCAAAAAACGTATCTCGTCTCTCAGTCAGTGCGGTAGACCTTCGCCTCATGTCCCCGCAGCCTCGACACCGTCACCCCTCCCTGCCATTATGTACATACAGACAAGTAACGATACCAAATATTTACATTTTAACCAAATTGAATTCAGTTTTATGTAAATATGAATACACTATGATAAGATAATTAACTTGTTTATACTCATTTTCATCATTTTTCAATTACCGTTAAGATTTATCTTAAACAAAGGTTCACTCATGCATGGTTAAATTCTGTGAAATAGTTTTATGTATTATTTTTTAAATGACTGTTTTATTTAAAATGTTGTTAAAATAAATCTAAATATAATTCAAAAAAATATATTATTTTTTTGTAATTGTTACATAATGTATATAATCAACAAATATTTAACAACACGCAGAGGCACATGCGTGCGACTGTAAACGCAACAGGTCGTGGGTTCAATAACCACTCGAGAAAATTGAATATTCATTTATTTAATTTTACTCGCTCTGGTATTGAGGTAAAACGCGGCGTTGAGTTGCGTCACACGAAAAAGAACTTAAAAAAAATATTTACATACAATTACCTTTCAAATTATATTTTTAAGTAGGATGTTTGACTTATGTTAATTATATTAAATACTAGCAACTCGCCCGCGGCTACAACCGCTTGAATTACTTTATTTTATTTACTAATTTCAACTTGTTTCTTGTTGTAATAACATTTTGAATAAACATTAGCAATTTTGTTAAACTTCAGAGTTTAAATTGACGTATTTTTTAATATTTTTTAACCGATTTAAATAAAAGGAACACTAAATGTTGAAAAAAGTTGCCGAAACTAAACTGCATTTAAATTTGGTTAGCCGTTTCTGAAATTAGGGCCTACAAAAATTGTAATAGTGACTGTTTTAAGCCCTATTACATTAAGAAACGTTCCACGTAAGGCTTTTTTTTTAATATATTTTCCAATTGAAGACAGTGATCGGTTCCAGATTTATTATAAGTATAGATGATAATTTTTTTTAATATCTCTTTTATTACTGAGTATTTTGCACCTTCACTTGCCAAACTATGATTTATTGATTAAATTATAAGCTTGAGATCACCAGCCGCTTGCGTGCTTGGGGTCATTATGCAAACGCTACCACCACACTATTGTGTAATTCAACCTTTGGCTAAATCTGTACATTATAAGCATTATACGAAGAGAGCTGTATTGCAGATCTGTATCTAATATTACATAAAGAGGGCCGCAATACTAATGCACAATCTTTGGTATGTACGTGCATACGTATATATACATAAATATTTCTTTTATTTGAAGCCGTATTCCCGACAGGGAAAGGTAGGTGTGGTGAACCTGGGAACCCTATGTTGAAATACCGCAGCCTCAGTTTCCACCGATTTTTTAAGGCGTTGCGTGCTGAGTGGCGGAATTTAACGCTGTGCTTTGCCTCGATACTTCATTAGCTCGAGAATTGAACACAAAACTGTCGCATTGACATTCTCACGCATGTGCCCCTGCGCAGCGACGGCCTCAAATATTCTAAGCAATATTTCTAAAGTGTGAAACATTATATTTAAAAATATATATGGCTCCATAATACTTTCTAGGATTTCACAATATGTGTAAAATAAATAAAAATATATTTTTTTATTTTTGTCTTGTACATAGTGAGTAATGACTGTCCGTAAAATTTATACATTTGAAACACATATAAAAGCTATATAAAAAAAAAAAAATCATAGAATAGACTATTTCTGCATTGTATATTGCTATTTTTCTGAAGATAGGGGAAGTTAGGAGCCTAGTGTTAAGACATCGCGGTGTGTTCCTTACTTTCCACTAAATATAAAACATTGTATACTAAGTAGCACTGGGTTTTGCCTTGTTACCAGAGCGAAGAAGGGAAAATATGAAAATTTAATTTTCCCATTAGTCGGAATCGAACTCCACGTTACTAACGGCCCCTTCGCCACAAGATACCTCAGTTAAAAAAATGCAATTCTGTTAATGATATGGTAATAAAAGCTGCATATTCTAACATTCATGTCTTAAGTGTTAATTATTCGTAATATTCTACTACAAGCACATTAGATAAGTTTGGACTATTGCAATGTTTATTTCCTTCTCAAATTTTAAGACAAAATAAAAGAAAAAAACCATTTTACGTAATAATATTTCATAATTGGAAGTCCGCTTCCATATACGATGAGAGGTAAACAGACTTTTTCCAGATTACACATCCGATGTGATGAAACATGTTCACTCAACAAATAAAAATTATTATAACATGCGATATGTTTTGGGCTGAGATTGACTAACAACTGTACAACAAATAACATTCGCTATTCACTATTTGCCGCTGCGCGTGCGCATGTTGTGGATGTTAGCCATAACATTATTTAAATTAAATGACTTACATTCAAATTAAATTCTGTTCGTAATGAACAATAAATTAATAAATATAACATATAAAACTTATTAACATTCACGAAAAATGTTTGTAACCTTGTGTTAGAGAATGGCGTTAATACTGGTTTAAATAATTGCAAGTAAATTTACCACGTGGTGTGAATATTGCTAAGGCTGCTTACAGACTTAAGACAGTTTATCGCATAACGACAATTGTTATATGACTGACTTCCTGCGTCTTCATTAAGAGTGTTGCTCTGTTCTTCGCTTCGGTTTTCCGAGCGGGCCGATTCAGAGCGCTAACCTCGTTAATGTTACTTTGTATAAAATTACACAAATAAATTATGTTATACGATAGGTTCAAGAAAGATTCAGTTAAAATACCGACTTAATTATAACTAAGAGTGTTATATGACTCAAGACACATCCAATAACTAAATCTACGTATTAGTTAAATGTAAAAAAAATATTAAAGACGTATTATAAAAACTAAGCTATTGTAAACTGAAAAAAAATATTTTAATGAAATATACGATCTTATTTGCTTATTTACTGAATAGTAGTAATATATATTACTTAAATAAATTATAGTGTTTACATATCTTAAATTATTTGAGAAAAATATACACAATATAATTTTATATACGTATAGATTAAATATTGTAATAAAGTACAAATAAATGACTTTAAAGATATGACATACCACAGATTTCCTTAACGGCTTATATTATAACCAGTTATTTCTTTTATTTATTATTATATTCTATTATTTATTTCTTTTATTCACGACTAAGTCGAAAAATCCCAGAAGCTTTAAAATTTTGAAACTCTGAGTGTTTAAAATCTTTTGCCGAATGGCTCAAATCGAATTTCGAAAATTTCATTATGTCAAAATTCTATTATTTTTGTTCAATTAATCTATGTCATAAAAATTGTATACATAATTTATTTTACAACAAATAATTGAACGAAATTATTAAAGAATAATTGAATTGAATAATAACAAATGTATGAGTAATTATAGATTCTTTTTATTAAAAAAAATACTTATTCTGAAGAAAAAAACACACTGAAAATAATTTTCAGCATAATTGGTACTTAATTAGCGTGGTAAAATAATTTTAAGCAATTCCTAAAAATATTTATGTCATACGACAAAAATATCGCGTCCTATTTTTATAAAAGGCCTATAGTACAAAACCCAAAAAAAGTCGTAAAGCAAGTTAGTTTCTTGACATTTTACAATTTGTCGATCATATTATTTTTTGAATCAAAGTTTTCAAAAAACAACGTCAGCTTCTTGTCACGCAGATTCAATTAACTCCTTGATGCATGTCACTTAAATTAGTTATTTTATTCAGTGATTCATAAATGTTTTTTTTATGGAAGAGACGGCAAACGAGCGTACGAGTCACCTGATGGTAAGTGATCACCGTCGCCCACGGCCCCGAGTAACTCCAGAGGAGCTACAGGAGCGTTACCGTCTTTTAAGGTAGATGGGCACCGGGGCCCGGCATTACCTAGTGCGAAACGCAGTGGCCAAAGCCACTACTTAACGCCGGTCTTAAATGCCGGGGGTGGTAACAATCCGGTCGAGTCTGCCCATGCGTCTTGCCATTGCTGGCAACGTGACTCTCCCACACGCACTTTAGTCGCCTCTTACGACACCATCAGTACCAGGGCGATCCTATTCTAAGCCGGGATCACACGGCATACGGTTTGGTATTTAATTGTTAAAAGAACAACAATTAAAAAGATTATTTTAATTGTTGGCAGAGGGAACTTGCTGGAACCAAGTGCTAAGACACTCCGTGCCTTTAGGACACTTCCTCTCTACATATTTTAATATATCATATACATCTATACATGAGGCCTGTCGTGGCGCAGTGGCACAAGAGTGTGATTGTAACCGACAGGTTCTGGGTTAGATCCCCAGTCGCGGAAATGAAATATTTAATATTTTCAATTTAAATATTTAATATTTTCATTTCTTCGCTCTGGTAATAAGACAAAGCGCGGCGTTGAGTTCCGCCACTCAACACGCAATTCCTCAAATTCGGCGGAAAGTGGCGAACGGAAGTGGAACGGAGTGTCTTAAGTCTAGGTTCCCCGGTTCCCTCTGCCTAACCTGCTTCGTGCGGGATACAGCGAGAAGCTGAAAAAAAAATTATACATTGATTTAATATTAGTTCTTCACACCATTTTATAAAAAGTATTTATAATATATTTATTACGTACGACATATTGGAGAACAAAGAGATCGTTAAGGACTTTTTGTTACCTTGTGAGTGCTCTATAATATTATTAAGCAATTTTCAATAATAAATATTTTATATGTATTTTATTTATTTTTTTGCTTATTAAGTATCATTTTAAATCACTTTTGAATAAGCAAGTCAATTCGTCAAGTTTATTAACTAATAATACTTTTTACTGACGAAACTGCCAAAAATCTAATACAATATATTACATTTGGCATTATTTATATCTAGATCATTGTGGATCCATTATATTAAGTATGACAGTTTATATCTTGATATCATTATTTTTCTTATATGATTAATATTAGAATAATAATGAATATAGAGTAATACAATATATTAATTACGAGCTAACGACCGGACTCGACAGCAACTTTACATTGTTAATTAAAAGTTTCAACAAATTTAATTTATTCAGATAAAAAGAATACATACGAGTTAGTAATATTCAAATATACTCGTATACGCTACAATACTCTAATTTGCTTAGAGATCGTATGGATCGACAGATTTTTTTTTTTTTGGCAGAGGGAACTTGGGAACATAGTATTAAGATACTCATTTTCGTTTATTATTCAGGCTTTGATATTTCATTTCCTTTACTGTTTAATTGTCGGCTAATTAATAATGCTAATATTATAAAGCTAAAGTTTGGTTAAATATTTAAATCTCAGGAACTAGTAGAGTCAATAAAAAAAAATGATTTTGTATCACATATTCTGTTTATCGAGAAATCTTTTAACGCAAATTATTTCACTTAGGCCCGTCGTGGGGCAGGTAATATATAACAAAAAGCATACTCTCTTACCAACTGATGATTAGTCAGTTATATTTAGGTAGCGGGTATTTGTACAAATCTTCATATAAAGATTTACAAGGCCTGGCATTAAGATATGTAAAAAGCGTATAAGAATGATGATATCTTTTTCGTTTGGTTTAATTATCAGAGCGCTGGGAGATTTCCAAGAGGGTTCACTTTAGGTAGTTTTTTTTTCTCTTTAAGTCCAAGGGTCTGTAAACCTAAGCGAAACCAAAGATATAATATAAGATTTGTCTGTCTGTATATAGTTTTCCTTTTACGTAAATGTTACTAGACACAATTTTTATGGTATTTTTTCATGATACAATTATTATTTTTATGCATATATATATATATATATATATATATATATATATATATATATATATATATATATATATATATATATATATATATATATATATATATATATATATATATATATATATATATATATATATATATATATATATATATATATATATATATATATATATATATATATATATATTATTTATTAACAATGGATTATAAGAGGCATATAAGAGGCATGGTAAGTGTCACAAACTCATCGTAAAGAAATCGCAGGCGGCAACTAGGTTACATAAACTATATATTAGCTTAATATAAATTGGTATGCATTTATTCATTAATTAGTCGACATTATTATAGGACCAGAAAGGATTTTAGTATTTTTTTTATATTTCAAATAGTACACTTGGTGAGGCCTGTCATATTCCACAGGTTGTGGGTTCATCGCTTATTAGGTAATTAAATATTTATTCTAAGGATATATCTATTATCCCTAGCGAGTCTATGCTCACACACAGGGGACGAGCTTCGACAGGTGAAGACTGCCCTTCATCAGAACAAGCTGCCAGTTCAGTGTAACAATCGCGAAAATCATAGACATTATTAAATGAAAAATCAATCCTTTGAACAAGAAACGCACTACCACTGTGTCACTGAGCTAACGCAGATTCTAATTATTTTTTATGTAGACTTACATTAGACTTTTATGACTAGTTGACTTTTTAGACATAACGGCTCGAATAGACTACAACAAAAATCCAGACATTAATGTAGACACAATGTATCTTACACTCGCATGACTTTTCAATGACTTAGTAGTGTCAATTTGGAAGTTACGAAAATCATGTCCGAGCTGTTCACACGCAAACCAGTAATAAAGTAATTCGCATACTGCGCGCGGTGCGGTATTGGAAATATCAAACCAGTTTTAAAACTTTTCTACACTAGATAGTTATTTAGAAAACATAAGAAAATTAAAACGTAAGATTTAAGCCGGCACCTCTTGACATCCGTCCTAAAATCCTCTTGGTATCCTTAGACGGTATTCAAGAATCAAATCATACTTTTATACATATACTTAATAAATATTTTTCTTACATTTAAAATAATTTTAAAATAAACTAGACTCGGACTCAGACTTGTTCCACTCGTGTTCATAAAGAGAAGCTCAGTGTAATAGACTCATTATACACAGTGTGAAGTATGTATACAGTGTCGTGATCTATTCATAAGATACAGTTTAGGTTGATTATTTCCTGTTATGTCTCTAAGATCCTTATTTTTCTACTTCACGTATCTTATACATAGTACAATTGGCACAAGGAACTTGGGAAACTAGTATTAACATTCCGTTCTCATTAAGACTCTTCCATTTCACACATTCGATGAATCAAAGGCATTGCATGTTAAATGGCGGGCTTAACGCCACGCTTTGCCTCAAAACCAGAGAAAGGAGAGAAATATTAAATATATCATTTCTTTGAGTGGGCATCGAACCTAGACCCTAGTATAGTGCTTACAATCACGCGTGCCCCTGCGCCACGATAAGCCTCATCATATTTTTATCCAGTCATATTATAATATATTCGGTAAACGTTTTATATAAATCATTTATACATATACGATGAGAAATAAAGTTACATTCACTGTACATTGATTTATTATATCATAAATATTTATTATGAATTTTCTAGTGTACGTTACGTTAGTTTGGTAAAAGATGAACGGCGCAAAGATGTCGCAATGTGGCCTTCACTGGCATTTATGTTAATTAGATTTTTTTTATTTTTTTTTATTAATTATGTGCTATTTATCATTAAAGCGTGAAAATCTGCTAGCTGATTTGTAAACGCGACAATTTGTAGATCGACCCCCGTTTGAAAAAATGAAATATAGAATATTATCATTACTTCGCTCTGGTAGGCAAATGCGTTGGGCTACGCCACAAGAAGTAGAGTGGCGAAACCTCAAATCCTCCAGATATTAGGAATCAAAACAGAGTGTCGTTACACTAAATTTCTCTCTATCTACCTTGCCATGTATAGGACACTGCAGTACGTATACGCCATGACACTAAAGTATGAAAAAAAAATAAACTTCTGGCTGCTACTTGTCTGATGTAAGCACTGTGCTACGAGCGGCGTCTGTCGGCTACCGTGGAACTTACAACAGACATAATAACAAAAATACATACAATTAGAGTTAAGCGCGTCGTTTATGGATGTCGAAAAGCTTAGACATCGATATAGAGATAGAATTACATAAAGTTTACGTAAGAGCGAATATAAATATGTAATGTTAATTATTGGCCTCGTAAAGTTACTATCAACTGCATAGGTCGTATTAGTGTAATAACAAGAATTGATACACCTCCCATAAGCTTTAAAATTACGTAAATCTTATGGTATAAAATTTAAATTACCTAAATAGGTATTTATTTTTCAGCTTTACAAAAGGAAAAAATGTCGTCCCTGGGAAATTAGTGTGCCATTTTCGTTTTCCTCCTTCCGCTGATTCTCAAGGTATTTTCTGATACTCTATTCTTCTTTACTCAGCTTCACGCTGTAATGCGCACATGGAAGGGTAAGCAGAGGGAATTGTGGAACCTGGTGTCAAGACATTCCGTTCCAATCCTCAATTCCCCAGTTTCCGCCGAATTTGAGGCATTGTGTGTTGAGTGGCGGAACACAACGCCGCGTTTTGTCTTTTTACCAGAGCAAAGAAATGAAATCATTAAATATTAAAATTGAAAATATTAAATATTTCACTTCTTCGAGTGAGATTCGAACCCACAACCTGTTGATTACAGTCACACCCTTGAGCCGCTGCGCTACGACAGGCCTCAACAGGACATTGCGTGATGAGTGCCGGAAGTCAATTTCACACTTTACCTTGTTACCAGAATGTGGAAATGAAATAAAAATATTTAATCTATGATTCCCTCGAGTAGGTATCGAACCCACAACGTTATACATTTATATTTGCACACTTCGTACGTACTCTAATTTATTATCCAGACTGGCCTTAAAAGACTTGCATCAGGACACAATTTCGCAAAAAAGCACCACACAACACGACAAATATTATTAATAAAAATATGTTACATATTTTAATTTATTGATATTATAAATTAAAATATTTAACATATTTTTATATTAAAATTAACATAATTATTAAAAAATTATCACATCTTTTTATGTAGAGTCAATGAAATATATTAGACATTAAGCAAAGCTTGGAACTTTGCTTAATTTGACTGGCATTATTAAGGCTAGTCATCTTTCTTAGTAACTACACTACTTTCAATATCAAGAAAAATCTTGTAGTTACATTGCGTATTTCATTATCAATGCGTATACTTACTTACACTCTACAGTCAAGAACGGATACTTTATAAAGGAGTTATTGGGTGCGGGAATTCACCAACATGATCTTCCCTCAGTTCAGAAGTTCAGAAATACTTTATTGCACAAGAATTTTAACATACACATTCAGTAAAACAAGCTTATCATTAAGTGCAAAGGCGGCCTTATCACTATAAGTGATCTCTTACAGGCAACCTCTTTTTTAAATATACTTAAAGTAAGAGACTATAGTTGGCGGATATTGGTGCACAATATACTAAAGTTAATAATATACTATAGATACACACATACATAAATACATACAAATATACATATATACCTACATACATACATAAATGCATACATACAAATATAAATAAATTCGAAATACATACATACCCATATACATACATAAATTTAGATAAAAATATAATTTAATTAATATCATATATGCATACAAACATACTAAAATAAATACTTATAATGATAGATAATATTCCCTCCACCCCCCACTAATTGTAAACTGCTTTAACAAAAATTGAGCACGTTAGGGAAATATAACCACAGTTCACATGTCGTAGCACAGTGGCACAAGTGTAGGACTGTAAATACGACAGGTTATATATTCAATACCCGCTCGAAGAACTTAAATATTGTTTTCTTCGCCCTGACAACGAAGAAAAGCATTGATTTCTGCCATTCAACGCTTCAAAGTAGGTGGAGAGTGAGAACGAAACACAGTGTCTTAACATTAGATTTTCAAGTCCTTGTCTACTCTGCCATGTGCTTGTGCACAAAGTGAAGCTAAAAAAATATAATTGAAGGTAGTTTTGTGTCGACGACACACTGGGCGACCCATTTTTACGTAAAGTCAAATAGGTATTAATTTATTGTAGCAATTAATTTACATAATTGTTCAATTACACAATTACGAAAGGTTTTTTCAAGGATAATTTTGTTAACTTTAGTAAGGAATTTATTTTTTAACCTCTTACCTTTTGCTCGACATTGACTGCCTGCTTTTCGTGCGGACGCGCTAAGTGTATGCGAGACAATATTTCGTCACATAACACATTCGGTCGATAAACGTATAAAGATAATTACTTAACACTAAAATAAATACTGAATATTTTTTATACACATTTAAGATAGCGTTTAGCTTATCGGGGCGCGGGGGCACAAGAATACAACAGCTTGTGGGCTTAACCCCCACTCGAGGAAATGAAATATTTAAAATTTTTAATTAAATATTTATTGTTACGCGGCGTTAAGTTTTATCACTCATCACCAACGCCTCAAATTCGTCAGAAAGAAGGGAAACAGAACGAAGTGTCTTAACCCTAGGTTCCGAATTTCCCTCTGACTATCCTGCGATGTGCAGGGTGAGGCTTCAAAGACATATAAATGTACACTGACTACATATTTTATTGAAGCAATTAAATATTTGTATGAATTATGGATATTTATCAGCCAGACGAGTTCACATTTTAATATATTGCAATAAAATTCGCTTATGTAATGTAAATGCAAGCGTACGTTCACCGGTTATGGGAAAACTAAACAGATTCGATCAAATATATCTCCTGATTTCTCATTCTTGGTCATTAATCATTTTATCAAAAGTAGGTTATTGCTTATTTGTAATTATATATTAATAATTTTAAAAAAATATCACAGATATTTAAGTGTTTCATACAAATATTTCTTTTCTGTGTGTAAAAAATCTTTTTCCAGATAAATAGTATACATAGAGGCCAGTCGTGGCGCAGCAGCACAAGCGTGTGACTGTTACTGACAGGTTCTGGGTTCGATCCCCAATCGAGGAAATGAAATATTTAAAATTTTCAATCTAACATATTTCATGTTTCATTTCTTCGCTCTGGTAATAAGGCAAAGCGCGGCGTTGAGTTCCGCCACTTAACACGCAATGCCTCAAATTCGGCGGAAAGTGGGGATCGGAAGTGGAACGGAGTGTCTTTACACTAGGTTCCCTGCCTCGTGCACGATAAAAAAAAGTTTACTTAGGAATCATATTGTATAAATGTATAAACCGCAGAAATAATTTTTAATAAATGACCAGTTAATGATATCTATTCAAATAATTTCTGCAATCACTTCTATTGAAACAATTTCTCTCTTCTCTATTTGACTTATTTCAGTTTTTTAATGGTAATAATTTAAAAAAAATGTTTTTTTTAAAAAACGTATATAATTTTTAAGGTTATTTTAAAACCAGGTCCCTTAAATTCTTTTCTACGTTTACAGTAAATTTCAATATTTTTACATTCATAAATATAGTATTTTTTTAAAATTATTTAAAAACATAAAACATGTTACAAAAGAGTCTTAATGAGAAGTAACCGAAGCGTCTAGGCTCCTAGACTCCTTCCTCCGACCATGCTTTGTGCGAGATGTATTGTAAATCTAAAGAAAATCTTAAATATCATCCAATAAGCTATTAAAAACGTATGACCACTCCGCTTACAAGCGCTATTAGATCAAGGTAATTTTAATAAACTTTAGTAGGTATATTGTATAACGAATGTAACTTGAAAATAGATAAAATAGAGATGAACTTACAAGGTAATTTGCGGCGTTGAGTTTCACCACGCAATGCCTCAAAATCGGTGGAAAGCGACAACAGATGTGACTTAGTGAGAACGGAGTGTCTCAACACTAAGCTCCCAAGTTTCCTCTGCCTACCCTGCCATGTGCCCACATGGCTGTATAAATTGGCATGGCAATATACTTGTAGAGTAGATGTTGTTTATGTATCTTAAATATTATAATAAAATCTTGAATATTATATAACAGTTTTTATTATAATATTAAAATTGACCGCGTTTATGAAACAGCATTAACTTGTATGAGCGCGCAGACATCAGCCGCTTGAATAAGCTTCGTACTTGGATAATAATTGATCTAGAATCGAGGCCGACGCTCGCTTTATTAACCTTTTAATTTATTACGTAAACGTTATTTGTTAATAATTAAATATTATTCGAACTTCTCCAATAGATATAATATTTTTAATTGTTATTTAATAGCACATTATATACATATATTATAATCTCATTAAACTTGTATCGATATATAAATATTTTAATTTTTTTATTGCTTTATAGCTGTTTTTTTTTCAACGATACCTTTAAGATGCACTTGAACTTAAGCCACACTAATGCTTTTTGGGTTAATATTTGCTTGTGTCCATTAAAATATGTAATTTATATGTATATTTTGAAAATTTTATTTTTATTTATAATCGAATTTGAGATATATTTGATAAGGTTATGTAAAATTAAAAGTACGAAGAGGACAATCAGTCAGACAAGAGTGTGACTGTAAACATGACAGGTTATGGGTTGGACACCCACTTTACCAAATGAAACATTTAATATTTTTCATTTCTAAGCTTGAGTAACAAGGGAAACATCGACGTTGAGTTCTACCACTTAACTCAATGCCTCAATTTTTAGCGGAAAATAGGTATATGTGGAAAATTAATAAGACTAGGTTCCCAAGTTTCCTCCGTCGGCCCTGTTGTGTGCATGATACAGTGTGAAGTTGAAAAAAATATATTACAATATTTCTGTAAAAGTCCATACTTAAGCAATTTATGTTACGCACACTGAGACAACGGCGGGTCGCTGAGGGCGAGGCTTCTACGACCCGTCGTATTACGCGCATTGGTAAATGCTAGCTGTGAAAAAATTAACATTAAATAGGTTATTTACCTAAACTTTAATTCAAAAAGCATATAAAAATGTTGAACGAAGCAGGATTTGAACCCGCGCCTCTTGAAAACCGTTCAAGCGCTACTAAGCCATTCGTTCTCACCAAGCTGCGTCGAAATTCTTATACGAGATATATGTTTTTTTAATTTAACTTTAGTATTTTTTTATCCTAAGTGTGGAATAACACTTTAAAAAATAGTAAAAAAGGTTATATACCTTTTTAATTTTCATTTTTTCACGTATATGACGATATGTAAGATGGTAATTGACGTAAAATTGTATACAAACGAGATAATATCAATATTTAAAATTCTTGCGGCAGCAGCTGAATTTTGCTGAGATGAGATACTGAGTTACAATTTACACCATCAATAGTAAATAATAAATAATTATGTATTAATTGAAAACAAAAACATATTTGATATTATCTTTATATAAGAGATTATTCATATAAAAGCTACAAGAATTTTCATATGACTACATACTTAAGAACCATCACGATTAACAAGGCTTTTGATTAAGAAAAAATAACACTCAAATTGGTTCACTCATTCAAAAGCTACTGTGCCGTCCTTTTTTAGTTAGAGCTTTAAGCTTAAGGTGAACATAGCATTTATTTACATGAATTGTAAAAAAGTCATTTCCGAATTTCTCTTTAAAGTGATCGAAAATAAATCACAGTTAGATTTTTTAATTATATAACTATTATTGCATAATTATTTTAGTTCACTTTGTGACTAATTAATGTTTAGAATGTATATTTATAGTTTCCATGTTATTACCATTTTTAATTCGTCAAAGATCATATATTGACAAATATGTAAGCTCTACGAAAACTGAAATGAAAATACCAAATGCAGATATTTTATTTAAGGTGATGTTGCAAAGCGAAGAGAATACGAGTATCGATATGACGTAACACTACCATAACAGGTCTATTGAGGAGATAGATGACATATTATTTATTGTAGATATACCATATAACCCAGTGAGTGTACATGTACTGTGACATGGTGCTGCGATATCATTTATTTTTTTCAAAAGGTTAACACTTGCATGTAGTAAAGTAACCAAAGGGAACATAGGAACTTAATTAACACTAAGTAACTTAAAAGACATTCCGTTTTCTCCAAGATTCTTTCATTTTGTACTGAATTCTGGATGTCCAACACCGTTTGTGGCCCTGCGCTACGACAGGCCCCGATCATCACCATCTTAATTACGCTAGTACTTGTATATATAGCAGCGAGACTATGACAAATTTGAATACTAGTTTTTGCAAGTGTGAAAACGGAGCCAAGGCTTGTGGAGAAACTCGTAAACAATAATAATATTGATTGCAATTAGCGCCGCCTCGACCTTGCACGTCCCGCGACCCCTGCCCCACAGACCCCACGATGACCCCGCCAAGACCTGGCTACTGTCACACCTGTTTCCTTCTCACTCACATTATCGCTTTCTTTCTCTTATAAATCCAAACCTAAAAAGAAACAAAAAATAGATAAAAATAAAGAAATTGTCTCATATAACTACTAAAGAGATTGGAGGTGGTATCCAAAAAAATAAAAACAAAAGTTTACGATATTATATAATACATTAAATTTTCTAAATTCTTTAAATCTCTTTGTATATTTGTCATAATAATATTCGAGCACACAGGCGTGCAACTGTAAACGTGGCTGGTTGTGGGTTCGATTCCTACTCGAGGAAATGAAATATTTAATATTTTATTTTTATCGTATCTCCTATTTCGTCTGGTAACAAGACGAAAGGTGACGTGACGCCATTCAACACACGATGCCTGTAGAATTTGGTGGGAAGTAGTAAATGGAAGTGTCACGCAGGGTCTCCACACTAGGTTCCTAGAGGTTTCCGCTAGCAACACTGCTATGCACGAAAGGCCCCTTTCGTGCAACAAGCAGTTTCAAAATAAAGTAATATGTGCTAACAGTAGCAGCACTGTACTGTACAGTGCACCATCACTATAAAAAAAATATTTTATGCGTGATTTTTATACTTATAGAAATGGTCATAGATCCCTTACTGAATTTAATCATTTCTATGGTCAGTTATAAGTAATTATATTTATAAATTATCTCTTATTCCATGACACTAGCTATTGTGTTAATCAGTATACCTATAATTAAAAGTAGTAAAAAAATATTGTATAACAATACAACTGCACGATGCACGCTAGCAACAACAACGGTGCAAAGATCAGTAGGTGCAGGACACCCTTGACTCGCTTGCACTCACGATTTGAAAGAATGGTATTATTTTTCCATCGGATGCTATGTGGTAATATACATATATGATTGTATATACAACGGAATCATGTCCGGTCAAGTGCGAATCTAGCTCACCCATGGAAACTTTTGTACCAATTTCAGAATTGAAGGTCAACGGAACGTACAACTTATAAAAGCCCGTATACATTCATTTTGTATGAAAAAAATATATATTTTTTAATAACTGTAGGTCCACAGGAAATATATATAATATATCGTCGCGTAATCACGACCTATAGGACTAGATCGTGATTACGCGACGAATTTCATAGCAAATACAATAAAAAATATTAATAAATGTATCTTTTGATTGCTTAGAAGCTAGATTTTTTTATGCTCTAATGGACCATGGACTTGAATATTTGATATTAATTTCAGCTTTAAAGCTCTACGTAATATCAAGATTAAAATTTAAAATACTGGCAGACGACGAAGTGAACAATATTTAATACCTTTATTTAAGGACCTTTATAACAGCTGTTCGCCCTGCAACTGTGTAGTAAATTTTCAGTAAGATACAAATTTCCATTTTAAGAATATTTTCCTTCATTTGTACTGCAAGTTTTCACTTGTCAAATTTCAAAATTATCGGTTTTTGTGAATTATTTAGGTTTTAACTAGGCCGAATAGTGTAAAAAGTTAAATTAAGGGGCATTTGCACTTATTTTGAATCTACATATGTGTGATTTTAGTTCGACTTTGAAACATCAATAAATTCGGAGCTTTAGAAGATCGTACAGTTAACATTTTTAATATTAATTTCAGATTCAATTATACGCGATTTTCTTTTCCTTTTATAATACGGAACCCTAAACAATATAAATATTATATAAAAACATTTATTTTCGATACAGACTTTTACCAACTTCCTACAATTTCCTCATATACACTTTCCTTTCCATTCACAATACGTTTAAAGTTACCAACACGTACAGACACTCTCCCAGCAGGTGTTGAGTAATACGAGGACATATTTATATTACATGTGTTATAGATTCACAATTAATCACAAACAACGTTGTGTAACATCAGCCGCATGCGAGCTGCTTGCATCGCTCGCAGGCTGCGGCTTGCAGGATGCCTCGTAGATGAGAAATCTCGTTCTGTAATTATCTACTTAGTTTTAACTAGAATATTACCTATAATTCGTAAGATAAGACAATAATATGTTCTTGCAAAGATTATTAGGACGCGATAAGATTAGAAACTGGACTTCATAAACAATAATACGAAAATTTATAATTATTATGACTTTGTATGTAAATAAAAGGTGTTATCTAAAACAATTAACAATAAAATAAAAATATGTTTACTAAAGATTATCGTAAGATTCATTAAATAAATATATATAATAAATATACCAAAATCAAGGAGGTACAGATTTAACAAGACAAATGTCAAAATGCTAATGCAGAGCTGCTCAAAAGTAACAATTGCATCTTAATAATATCTTACCAATGTAATGAATGAAAAATTTTGAATAAAAGACAAAATATATACTATAATTTAATTTGAAAAAAAAAAAACTTTTGTTGATAAGTTTTTATGTGTTAATATAATAAATATTATATAGAAAATGTTATTATATATTACATATATCATAGTGGTAGTTGGGCACATTTCAATGCATGCAGTGCAGCGTTTTCAGGCAGCGGGCAATGGAGGGCGGTGGTGGGGCTGCGACGTGCTGGGGCGCCGGGTGGTGAGCGTGGCGGCGCGTGCGCACGCCACTCCGCGCCTCACGCCCGCTCCGACCGCACGCGTCCCGCCGCCGCCGCGCCTGCCGGTACGTACCACCGCGGCACTTGCGTAACCGCCGATGCTCTAGCCGATCGACGTTGCTCCACATTAGAACGTTTCAACACGAATTTCGATAGTTTAATTTGCCGGAGTTTAGCGGCGAGAGCCTCGACGGAACTTACGCCAGTAGCTGCACCACTTTTGTGAATTTCGCTTGTGATTAAATCGATTTGCGGAGCCGGTGAAGTGTTTCCGAGGAAACGACACTGAAGGTCACCAGAGCCCTTTCACGTGAGCATGACTGCCTTAAATCACATATCATTTTTTTTTCTTTGCAATGGAATAACGCGTTTATTGCACTGCAAAGAAAAAAAAATTCATTTTTTTTTAACTTGTTTTTGTGACGTAGCCTAAATAGACACGACTTAAAAATATTGATATCCAAGGCTAACTCCACGTGACCTATCCGTGTAGAAGGTGATCCTCCTAATACTATTAATATTTACTTATAATGTGTCTAGATAAGATAATTTTGAAGAAATCAGGATAACGTCAATTGCAAACCTTTTGTCATTTGTCAAAAAAGCTTTGTTAATATCCAACGCCCGCTTTACTTTATTTATAATTTGTAAACCAGCAATAATTATTTTCGCTCGCGTTGACTTCTGAGTTACAGCTTTATCTGAATCAATTAGTGCCTTTCGGAGTCGTTACTGATCCGCAACAAATTTATGATCTGAAACGGCGGTCAAGGACGATGTGAAATTACTTGCCGACGAAATATTTAATTGTTTTTAATCCAATAATTATTGCAAAACCGTTGAAGTGACAACGGCCGCGGCTGACCGCCATTGTTGTCAACGACTGTTACGTATCGACACACATTCAGTTTACTTTCCATTGTATACTTACTCAATAAACGTTAGCTTGTCCGTACGTCCGCTGGCTCTGACTACCGCGCCTTAAGATGCGTCGCACGTGACACCGCCAAAACAAAACAATACGAATATGGTTGCCATTCACCTCTCACGCATAGAACAACATTCATTTCCTCTAACGCGTAGAATTCGTCACATTTATATGTGAATGTAATATGTAAGTAACTACCAAAACATTATTTAATTTGTTACTGTTAATGCAAAACGAGTTTAATTTAAATAAAAATTCCTAGTCTTAATTACAATTAATCTCGAAACATTTAAATTTTGTATGTGTATATTAAATTTTATATCAATAGCAAAAAGCATTATCGCCATAACTTGTTTTTAATTATCAATAATTTAATATATTTCAATTTTAAGTATCTCAGTATATATACAAACAGAACATTCAAAATAATATTAGAATCCAATCCAACATTAAAAAAATAACGATTCAAAGTAAATAAGATATTTACTATTTAAGTCATATAGAAAAGTACCAAGTGGTACAAAGATGACAAGTGCGGTAAACAATAAAAATAAAATTGCGACATCATTTACTGAACAGGCAATTGTTAGTCGTTCGACGTGTAACGTCAAGAGGAAAAACATGTACATAGCTCTTGTAATAGAGTAAAACAAATATTGTATGTAACTTGCGATTAGATTTTGTTCTGATTCTATTAAATATGTATTCGTAATATAGATATTAACTAAACTAATATACTGATTATACTGAACTTAAATATTCGGTCAAAAGTGGACAACGGAACGGAGTGTCTTAACACTAGGTTCTCAAGTTCCTTCTGCCTACCCTGCCATAAGTGAGAAATATTAATACATAAATCAATTCATACTATCACTATTACTGACTTTAAGTTATTGAGTTATAATTTTTAATTCAATAATTTTGATGAATAGTATATGAAAGAGTGAGATAACGTTGTTGTAAAGCCGATTTGTAAGCAAGTGGTCTAACATTGGACGAAGCAGTAAGGTCTCCTCGCTGGTGGTTATGTAAAAATACGCGGCAAGCATCGCGAGTACTTGCGACATGCGTTGTTAGTAATTAGGACAATATTAGCCTTGTTACGTGATCATATGATTATCATAATAAACAAATAAATATGAAAATGTATATATCTCGCTATTAAAATAAAGGAATATACGAAAAAAAAACTCAGTTTTTACACATACTATACTTAACTATTACATATAATTGTGATAAACGTTTTAAGATTAACCAGAACGTGTTGTAACTAATATTAAATATTGTGTCGATATACTTTGGATGTGGTTAAAAAGACGTTAGCGATTAAACGTCTACGATTTATACAGCATTAGAGTGTTCATTTCGTTTCGTTACAGCGGAAATAGCGCTGTTCGTTTATTTTGTTTTGTGTGACATAACAGTCTGAAGAACGTGTTGCCAGCTAGAGGCTGATTGTTGTTTTAAATAACTTAAATGTAGAACGAGAAGTGTAACCTGTAATAATTACAATTTTTAAAATGGTTTGCTAAAAAGTTATGTAAGTATAAACGAGACTTTTAAGCTTGCGGTTGAACGGTTGATATATTTTTTTATGTAGTACACAGAAATTAAGCTCAATTTATTTATTTATCTGTCGAGTCAAGGCCTGTCATGGCATAATGGTACAAGCGTGTGATTGTATACGCGATATTTATTATTTTTATTTCTTCGCTGTGGTAATAGTACAGCGTTGAGTTCTGCCACACAAGCTTGTCTTAAACTCAGTTAAAGTGCGAAATTGAACTTTTTGACGTTTTACACTAAGTTCTGAAGTGCCCTCCGTCTACCCTGCCATGTGCGGGGGGCATGAAGCTAAAAAAACAATATTTATCGTTTCTTTCAAGTTAAAGTTGTCTCTATTAATTGGTTCTTGTGATTTGTATAAGTCTCTAGTCTATTTACAATTCCTTATATAATAACTTCTATAAACTTATTCATATAATAAAAACATTTCTTGCTATCGTCGATGACAAACGTCTCTTACATTAAGTCCGGTTTCACTCACACTAATAAGTAAGCAAACAATAAAAAGATCTTAAAGAGAATAGCACGTTGTATACATTTTAATTATGGGCGGCGGTTAATATCTATGTCCGTAATACGTTGTCAAAGAGGCTTGACGTAGCGCCCGGAGCACACGTAAAGTACTGTAATCAAAGCAGTTTCTGGTTCAGACTTTTCGCTTTGGCATCGAGGCAAAACGCGGCGTTGAGTGCCGTCCGAGTACGAAACGGAAATGAGAACGGAATGCGCGAATATAAAAAAAAATATTTTAAATTTAGTAAAAGTAACAGTTTGGTTAACGTTAATTATTGCGTGACACATATCGTGTACGATTGTACGTTAGGTAATACATCTAGTACCACTAAAAGTAAAGGCCAACGAAGAAATTAAAAGTAAAATGAACAAGTAATTATAAATGTAGAAATATTAAAATAATCCAATGTTAATAGATATTGTTTTATGCAAGACATATATGTATATTGCACATTACGCTAAATAGCTGTTTATAGTAAAAGAAGTCTTGGTTTGAACATTAAATATATAATTTATTCAAATCGAATTATTTTATTATAGCGATATGAACAAAATTATGAAAAAATAATTAATTAATATTTAATTTTGAGTGCTTAATATATAAATTGATATCGATAAGATCCACCGATTTGTAACGATAATTTTCACGAGCTGAGATTGATTTTGTAAGCGAGGACGCGCTCTTGACCCGACAATTCAGGCACTAACTGGGTCTCAAACCTTCGGCGGCGACCCTCGCTCCGCGTAAAAACTGAAAAATTGAATTATATAGAATAATAATTATTCTTATCGTTCCCACCCTTTTGTAATTGAACGGAATGAAAGCTAGAACGTGTCTATTCAAGTTTGATAAAGTATTGCTATATTAGTAACAACAACTTAAAAATAACCGGCGGCGTTTGATTACTTAATTTTATTATTTAAAAGTTTTTTTCTAGAAATGACCAACGAAAAAAAAATATCACAATTGTACTATATTTAATAATAGAAGCGTTTTTATGATAATATTTTATTCAATGCATCTTCTACAAGAACATGGATTTCATTAACTACTTACAGACTGAAAAACTAACAAAAAACATTTCAATATACAAAATTGATCAATATTTTAGATTGTATTTCATTTAAATAACGACAAGCTACAAGCAATTAAGTAAACTGTTCAGTTTATCACACAATAGCGTAATATATTATGAAGAATAATATAATTTAATTTTATGGTACAAGTATGTATAATAACTTTGTTTAACATTAAAGTTGCAACAAAGGTGTCGACATAGGCGGCAGTGAGTGTCACCTGTCGGCAGCCGCATCTCACCGCAGGTTCACCTTTGACCTGTTAACCTTTAACAAATATATTCAAGTGTTATATAATTTGGTACTTTAATTTAATTAGATAAACATTAAAAATAATGGAGACACATTTTTTCTTTGTTTCATCTGCCTTATGACGTAGCCAATATAGGCTATTGTATGAGAACGTAAATATAGTGTCATTGTTCATTAGAACTGGTCTCGTTAGTCTTGAACTTGTATACAATGGAGGAGGAAGTGCAGCGGGTACTTGTAGTGTAGATAAGGAGCACGTGTGACCGAGTGCGAGCGCGTCGCGGCCTTGTCCGGCGGCCGCGACGATCGACGATGGCGTGCAAATCGCACAGATAAATGGAATTATGGAATTTCCTTATCTATAATACCAACAATTATGTCATTGTTTATATTTGTTGAAACTAGTTTTCTGTGATTATATAAAACGTAAGAACGTTGAAGATGATATTCCAATAAATATACAAGTCAATAATTTCAATTCATATTGATATATAAAAATGTTTAATGATATCTAATATCAAATTATAATTCATATAAAAAGCTTCTTGAAAGTAAAAATTGGTATAAAAATTATATGCTGTTTTATATATATCTTACAAATTAAGTCAATAACCTAAACTGAACTAGGAAGGCAAATGTTATGGCATCAAACGCATAGTATTACAATATATGAGCCAGTATGAACCGAGTCCCGCTCACCGCTGGCTGAGATCAGCTGATTGTGACGTAACCTCGTAAACCAACACTTGTTGCATAAAACTAAACGACACACTGTCCTCTTCATGTATATTCTCATTATACATAATATACACATATACATATGTTTATTAGCGACATTAACTGATCGATATGAGCGTTTCTTTAGATATCTATAGATCTACATATGTTAATGTGTATGTTAGATCTTTTTTGTACTACTGTTTTGTAGATTAACTAGCTTTGTTACAGATCGTTTTTATGACATCTCTCGGTGATGTTAAACATCTAAAGATATATTCAAAGTTTATCGACTTTTTTAAATATTTTTTTTTGTATTATTTTGTATTAAACATAATAAGTACAAAATATATGTCTCAATGTAGCTTTGAATTGTAATAGTATCGAAATATTGAATCATTTTTAATAATATAAAAAAAATATATATTAATTTCGTACAAATTCTTTACACAGTATATAAGGAGGCAGTAAAACGTACTAGAACCTACTAAGTAGATACGTTCCGTTACGTGAAGCTTGCATCATGAGCACTTTCGCGCGCTCGCCGCTGACCGCCGACACACCGACACACAAAACTGCGAATTAATCATATGATAATGCATCTAGCTTATTATAAATAAGGCTGTTGTAACAACTTAATGACAGTTTACGTACAACGATTTGTTCAAAAATATTTACTTTGCTCAACTGTCAATTCTGTAACAAGTGTACGAATGAGAAACTTACTATGGTTTTATACTACATATCATTGCCTCAAAGTATTTTTTTAAAATAATAAGTAGTATAAACACATTGTTAAATATATATTTTTATTGAATTTTTCATGAAGTACTTTAAGTTAAGTTTAGTTTAATTTATACATTTTCATTAGATTACGCAAGACGTTACGAACGCTTACATAACAGCTAATACTAAATATCATGAATTATAAATATGCGCTGTGAAGTGTCCTTAAATCGTTAAAACTTCCGCATTTATCATTTAAAATATTAAAATTTGTTTATTTAATTATTTAAAAAAAAAAAAAAGAAAAACCAATAAGTAATTTATAGGGCTTCGACTATAATTCTTTTTCTATTTGTGCACTTGTTATAACTCATTTCTACGTTAATTTAGGAACTCTTCCTGATTGATATATATTAGTTTAGAGAGTAAACCTCTCACAAATATATATATATATGTATATATATATATATATATATATATATATATATATATATATATATATATATATATATATATATATATATATATATATCTATATATATATATATATATATATATATATATATATATATATATATATATATATATATATATATATATATATTTACCCAAACATTTGAAAATTTAAAACTAAAATCTTCACGCCTATTGACATATAATGACAGATATTTCCTTACCATGATGACATTAACTTAGAGTAGAGATATTATAATAAAATTTTACATTGTTAATATTTATTTAAAATTTAAGCAATATATGTGATTAAATTGTAAGTAACATATGTTACTTAATTTTTTTATTATATTGCTAATTAATTAGTGGCCTGTCGTGACTATAAATGTGATAGGTTTTGGATTCGATCCCCACTCGAGCAAATTAAACATTTCATAATTTTTAATTTGAATATTAAATGATTTCGTTTTGCTCTGGTCACAAGGAAAAGCGCGGCACTGAGGTCAACCACTCAACACGCAATGCCTCAATTTCGACGGAAAGTGGTAAACGGAACGGAGTGTCCTGACACTCTGTTATCAATCCCGCCATGTGCGGGATACAACATGAAGCTGAGAGTAGAGCGAGCTAGTTTACTTAATATATAAGCCATTGTCATTTGTTTCATACACTTAGTGCTATTCTTTCAATCTTTTCCAATATATTTTCTTACATAACATAATTTTACGATCACTTTGATTGTTTGTTTCATAAATTTGTATGTTACACCCGAGGTCGCTTGTTATTATTCTTAGAATTCCGCAATAGGCAACGACTCTACCATATCAAACTGAAATATTTAAAGCACAAGTAATGAGTATGCACGTATTATTTTTTAATTAATTTGATATACAAAAACTACTTTTTATTAAACAAAATAGACATGGAACACATTTTGAGGGCTATTTTCAATAATTTGTATAGAAATATCATTTCTGAATATTTCGAATTTAGTCTGCTTTATAACAAAAACGTCAACTTAGCGTATTTTGTTGTTAATGTTTTTTTATTTCACCTATTTAAGATATTTTCTGAGTCACACTTATGAACAATGCAGTGACTGGCGCTAAAAATAATTTATTTGCAAATAAACAATGAATTGCTTTCTATATTAATCGACTTAACCTCGAATCTATTTCAATAAAAATAAAAATATCTGTTGCACAACCATCTCACTCCCTCCCCTGTCGCCGCTGCCGCCTTCTTGTAAGCCTGCGCTCTAGTAGACGCTGTTCAATAACCTTTCAATACTCAATAAATACTTCATATATAGCAAAAAATGCCTCAATTCCTTTTTATAACTTAATATAAATATTTTTTATCAAGTCTTGATATATTTGGCAACTGACCTTAGCCTTATTAAATGAACGTAGAGACGCGCTAAATAATTTGGTAAATTGTATGTAAAAATTTGATATTCTCTACGATGTTTATGAACTATATCATTTTAAATCCAATCAGATATATCATTTTAAAACAATCAGAATTGAGCAAAAAATGTAGTTTCGCTCGTTTCTTACGTCCTGAGGAATGTTGTAAGTGTTACAACCACTCGGTGTGATATTATGATATTGTAGCATATAAAATAACATTGAGATTATTAAATGAAATATGTAAGTAGCTTATTTTGTACATACATATCTGACATTGAAGCCGCGCTTGTGAAATCAGCGCACTGTTAAATTGACAACAACATCGTGTTATAAAGTTAAATCCGTAATAAGCGTGAAAACATGATTTAAAAAGTTAAATTATTCAAGGTAGTGGTGTGACAAATACTTTGTAGTCTATCTTAAATGTGACTAAGAGCTTTATATATATCATAGAATCGTATTATTTGATTTTTTAATGATTATTTTTATTTAAAAAACTGTAAAAAGTGTTTTTTTTTATTTAAATATCTATTAGACCTATTTATTGGCATAACAAAGTACCGGAATCATTTGATTTACACAAGTTTAATATAAAGTAAACCAGTAGCTCACCAATCCAAAACAATAATGACATAATGTGACATAATACCTCGATGTAGGGCACGCAAATAGCGGTACATCGACGACCGCCTCACCACGTCACACGGCCATCTGTGGCGGACCGTTAACGTAACTGATGCGATTATCTCACGTGTAAATTGCTGTTATTATAATATTATAAGATATATTCATTTAATACGAACTTTTAAAACGATTTATAAAAATTATATAAACTTTCTTTTATATTACTCATATTCAATCATGTCATAATAAAAATATTAACATAAAATATCTATGCTTATAATTTAATTTAGGTAAAATTTACATTTTATATTTAAAGAAAATAATGTAGAGTATAATTGTGGCTAATGTGTAAGCCTAAATACCTTTCTAAACAAAATCTTTCCGCTGTCCACGCGGCGGTGATTCAGTACTCGGTACTCGGTACTCGGTGAGTGTGCGGAAGGCAGTCTCGGCGAGAGGGAAAGGGGCGTTGGGTAACACACGGCCGCACGAAGCACACGTCACACAAGCATTACGGTCCACTTTGTATCGAGAACACTCTTGATTTCATTATTAGCCTTCTATTTGTTATAGTTAAACACTTACAATGTTGTATCATGCATAATTTGTTCATTGATATGATAATATATAATTTGATATCTTAAAGACAATCTTGAGAAAATCATTATTTTTAATAACATAATATCTTAATAACTTTATATTTTTTAGATAATGTGATTAACGATTAAAATGAAGTAGCCAATTATATGATCATTCACGTTATTTATTGAGGTCCTCACGTTATAATGTACAATTTAATTTGACACTGACATAATTATAAATATAAATAATTACAGTCAACTAATCTTCTCTTAACAAAATTAGCTTATTAATATTAAAATAAAAAAAATATGTTTACATAAAGCAAGAAGCAAATTACAGTATGTGCACTCAATAATAATTCGATAAATATGTATATTATAATACAATTTTCATATAATTATATTAAATAATCAAAAATGTCGAAATTACGAAAGTAAAAGGTCAGTGTACCGGATTGAGGAAAACAACTTTTTTAATTTTGTTGTAGCTCAGTTCCACTGTTGCGTAAGATGTCGTGTAGAATGTGACATATGCGGGGCGCAGTGGGTCATGGCCATGTCGCGGGAAATTCAAAACTATTTCACATATATTTTATAATGTTGTATATTAACCTATTTAAAGACGTGTAAATATTTTCACTATGACCAATAAATAAATAAATAATACATTATTTAAGGTTATTTAATGAAATTCATCGAAGTTGTGTATTACATATACGTACTACATATATGTATATTATGCAGAACAGAAGGAAATGTATATTTTACAATCGAAGCGCTCTGCGCGATGTAGAGCGGCGTGCCACTTCCACATTTCATATAACAGACTTCAACGAGCGCAACGCGTTGATGTCTAATGTATGGAAATTAATATGTATACTAAAATAATTAAATTATTCACTATTATATTTAAACTATAAGTTCATTTTAAATAAAATTTATTAAACGATTATAATTTATTATTAATTCAATACAATATAATTTTCAAATTATTTTTATTTCTAATAAAACCACAATAGAAGCTTAGAATTCTCATTACCAATACAATTTGCATAATAGAGAGGTATTGGTACAAAAATATTTCCTAACTACACAATACAGGTTGTGCAAGCATTTTATAAAAAAGACAAGTGTCTAATATCACAAATGTACGCTCACATCATTGCAACTGCTGTAGTTGTTCATAGCATTAGCTGTTCTGTCAAACACGTCGTCGGCTTAGAGAATAAAGCTGCTAAATTCGTTTTTTGCTAACCATATGTTCATTTCAAATAGTGTAATATTTTAAAGTGTAAAAAATACAAAATTGACCTTTATTTTATCTCACATAGTACAATGTATAAATATTTTTTTTGTAATTTTATAAAAACTTCTAATATTACTTATATATTTACAGTTTATCAAAAAACAAATTATCAAACAGTCTAATACTCTAAACTCACGATAGGTACAGATATTTTTTATAAATTTAGATTGTGAATCGAGTCAGTGATTGTATTTAACTAGTTACATTTATCCATGGCAAAATTTGACTTTAGTTTCTATACCTAAAAATGTAGTTTTTTGAAAATTGGACATTAACAAAAAAACGAGAGTCTTCATTCACTCAGCTTCACGCTGTATCCCGCACTCGGCAGTGTGGGCAGAGGGAACTTGAAAACCTAGTGTTAAAACAAAAAAACCGGGTGTCTCAACACTAGATTTCCTATGCCTAGAGTAGGCATAAGGAAAATGAGGATTACAAAAACATGTTAAGCTCGAAGAAGTTGTGATAAAATTATACTCATCTTCATAAAGATTTAAACGTGTATTTATAAGATAATAATATACAACAAAATTTCATTTTATTAACATTAATATTGGCTCTCATATTTTCTGAATTTGTATCAAGTGGAACAAGGCTGGTCGAAAGCGTCGCGAGGCCGCTGACACCAACCAGAGCAAGCTTACGCGAGTATTTTGCGTCACTATACAATTCCATATTTGGTGATAAATATTGTTTTAATATCTGTTTGATTTTAAATTTATCTAAACGTTTGGTCGGGACTACTGGAGACCATTTTGCAGTAGTCCATCCACTACAACGTTCGTTAGGTTTCCAAAAATTTATCATTTTATAATCTATACTATTAATTCGGTTAAAAAATTTCATTTAAAACATTATTTTCATGTTTTGAAACTACATATATAATATTGAGAAAAGTTATTATGTTGCAGAAATTATTAAGATATTTAAATGCTGTCATAAAAGGAATAAGTATGTTACATAGTATCTTAATACAATTACTTAGATATATTTTTATAGTATTAACTCATATGAACCTTATTACACATTTTAAATTAATTAATTTAACTTAGTTCTTAAAAAAATCTAGAAAAACAAATCATGAAAAAGTTTTGAATGAATTTTAAATATGAACGAAACTAAACACTTCATGAATATATATATATATATATATATATATATATATATATATATATATATATATATATATATATATATATATATATATATATATATATATATATATATATATATATATATATATATATATATATATATATAGTTCATATTGAAAATTATAAATACAATTTCATTAACTTTAATTATTATTTAATATAGAATAAATTATGTACATGTAAATGTATATTTTGAAGTGCTTAAGCAATAGTCAGTTACAGCGGGCGTGGTCATTGAAAACAGGTCCTTCACTTCACTCAACACGTAGGTGATTCATATTTACGTTTACTGGATGGTCTAGTTTATACTTAGGCTGGAAATTATCACAACGCAAATATTATTAAATATATCCGGCAGCTGCGCTATTTTGTAACTATATTTAAGAAAATTTTAAATGTATAATTAAGTCCGTTAAACGAGCGCTTGAGTAATATCATAATCACACAATGTTGACTTGAATATGCAGTTTATAATATTATTTTACAGTTTTTACATTAAATTTAGAAAAATAATGTTTAGCGATGTATGAAACGGGACGTCTTGATGGAAACTGAGTTTTTTTTTAATTATTTTCTGCTTAGCTTGTTATATGCTGTTTAGAAAAAAGTTGTTCAATTTGTTCAAGAACGAGTAAAGCTTGTATACTACTAACTTTGTTTTTATTTCGGCGATAAATTATTACCGAAGAGCTTTAAAATATTTAAAGCTTAAATTTATCTTGCCAAATGTGTATAGACCTCGAGGGCGAAGAGTGTCGACTGTCAGCTTCTTCTTGCATAATGCGAGGTCTTCCTGCGTGTTGTACGTAACGCGATGACACGAGACATATGCATTGACCTACGCGACTCTCATTGACAAATATGTGACGTGAGCTGCAGGGCACATACACATTCACTTTACGAAACCAGTTATTATATGCATCGTTATATGCAGTTTAAAAGATATTGAATAGTTAATTTAATGATTTATATATTTCTGTGACGTAGAGGAAAGTTGCCAAATATGGAATAGTTCCCTAATATGGAATACTGGCATTTCTATCAAACGGAAACTGATAAACACAGTAAACAGTGTTTGTCCTCTTCTTCTTGTCCACCTTCCCGCGTAGAAGTCGTAAAATGTAAGTTAAGCAAGCCTTTTCATGACAGTCGCGGTGTTTTGTTTTGTCGCTTCCGTATAACTTTCTAAGGTATGTAAAAAACACATTTTTTTCGTTCAAAAAGTATACACAGTATTGTTGTTATAGCTTCTAGATATAGTTTATATGTTCTTTTGTGGGTTTTAACAGTATTTGATTGTTTTACCTTATCAAATATAATCATATAAATTTCAGTTTGAATCCGTTGGAAAATCCAAATATGGACAAATCATAGTATCCAATTATGGAATATTCCATAATTGGTTCTTTTAAGCATCAACTGATTTGATTATTTTGTTAATTATAAATTAAATGTATTTTTCTATTTTTCTCGCAGTAGTTTAAGATTGGTTTCTCCATATGACATCAGTACATTACCAAAAAAGAAATGGGAACCTATCTATATATCCTATATATCCTATATATCCTAATAGAGGAAGAAAAGCATCTGTTATAAATTATAAGAACGGTCTCATAGAAAAAAGTAAGAAGAAAGAAGAAAAAGAAAATAAATGGCCAAAGAACATAAATAGAAACAACAAAACGAGAAGAAATCAAAAGGAAAAAAGCCAAGAGAAAAGATTAACCCTAAGTCAGATGATGCTGATGATGATGCTTTTTGATACAGTGAGCCCGATACCTTGATAGGAAATACAGATCCAGACTCTGAAGATTCAGAGTGTATTTTCTGTGTTATGCTGTATTCAAATGACACCCATTTAGAAACGTGGGGCAAGTGCCTTATGTGTGGGCTCTGGGCACATAATGATTGCGTAGAACCAGAGTCTGATGCCTGGATTTGTGATTTTTGCAAATAATTTGTTTCAATTTCTCTGTTATACCAAAGTTTCCAAAGAATCTCATTTAAATAAAGGTTAAATTTTGATAGTGTTTATGGTATTCCATATATGGGTACCTATTCCATATTTAGATACCTTTATGATTATTTAGTTTTTTTTATTTTATTTTGATTAAAATTAGTCATTGTAACCAAAACTTGTTACAAAATAAGGCGCAAATATATGATTATTATTATTAAATACAAAATGATTTTTAATTCTAAAATTTGTGCAAATTATATTCAAAAAACAAAATGGTATTCCATATTTGGTCACTTTCCTCTAACGTTACCGTTCAAAGCAGGGAATGGAACGGAGTGTCATAGGTTCCCAAGTACCCTCTATGTACCCTGCCATGTGCGGTATAGAGGGTGAATCTGACAAAAACTGTGTGCTAAGAACAAGATAACAATTTAAATATCATTATTTGCGACAAAATGTTTCTATTTTATATTAAGTAACTTATCTATGTTTTGAATAAAACATAAATAGAGTCAATCACAGATTAATTGGACTGTGATAGTGACCTGGAAGTAATCTTAAAGAAAGCGCAGACTAATGAATTTGCCAATTTATTTTCACACACGAGCGACCAAATTTAACAGCAACTGAACCATAACACTTTCATAGTTCCATTAAGAAAGACATACAGATAAAATGCATTTTTGAAATAAAAGTTAAGAACATAATTCAAATTTCATCAGAAATTAAAACTAAATTGATAAAATCGTTCCATCGCTCGAAGTAAAACCGTAGCTAATACATAATGAATAAAACAACTTGAACACAAAAATAGATTGTTTCCTTTTTGCATGCATTTGACTATAGCTTAAGTTGTCAGTTAATTTCATTTTGTACATAAAAGTAATTGAAAAGTCGTATGGCCTTGATACAAGTTCGATTGCGCTTATTCGTAACGTCCATATCACGAACCGACACAACCAGCTCGGGTAATTATTATTTATTTTAGCGTTTTTTAATACCTCACTTTTAATGTGAGTTATTGTGACCTTTGTCTGTTACGGTAGGTCTGCGTTAAAAAAACTATATAATAATTACTGTAGATAATTAATATTTTATTATGACTTATCGTTTCAATTTCATGATTTTTTATATGCGCGACGTTGAATTCCGCCACTCAACACGCAACGCCTCAAATTCGGCGGAAAGTGGGGAAAAGTGGAACGGAGTATCTTAACACTATGTTTCCGGGTTCCCTCTGCCTATCCTACCTCGTGCTGGATACAGCGAAGCTAAAAAAAAATGTATAATATGCCGCGAAAATAACTACATATAAGCGTAACAAACATATCAATTCTATGTCGATTATATACGTAAAACGTTATTTATTTCAATAATTTTAATGATGTGAAATTATTTAATCTCGATGCAATATAATCAAAGCAAGGTCGTAAGAGTGAGTGGCTCCCGCCCGACGTGACCAGACCGGGCTCCGCTTGTGTTTAATGGAGATTCAATTTGAAACCAATATATGACAAAGTGTCCTAACTTTAGGCACCCAAGTTATGTGTGCTCCTACATAAAATAAAAAAAAACATGACATTCCAATAGTTCAGTATTTCAGCCGTAGACGATTTTAAAATACCTTTGATAAAAAATTAGCTGTATAAAAGCATTACAGGCGCAATTTTAAAAATTTTAACTTTCAAAGAAAACTGCTGAAAGTATCTGTTTAATTATCGTCTACAGTCTGCCAACTGTAATAGAGTGCGCTGCGCAAGTACAGACATCTTTTGTGATATCGCACAAATTAAATTTCTCAACCAAGTCAATGTCTTAATCGTTCCTATTATCTCGTCTATGAAACGACTACGACGAATTATAATGAAACTGTTTGCAAATGCTCCACTCAAATTGTACAAAATAAAATCAGAATTTGTATTTAATATCCCGCAACTTAACAGGGTAAGTAGAAAAAATTTGGAAACCTGTCGTTTTAGTACTTTGTTCACGACTTACCGTCCAATTCTGAAGGCATTGTGTGTTCAATGGTGGAACTCAGCGCTGCGATTTGTCGCGTTATCAGAGTAAAAAACTAATATATTATATGTTGTATTTCCTCAACTGAAAACCAATAATATGTCGCTTTCACCTTCACAGTTAGCAAGCTTATTCTCCTGGGTACGACAGGCCTAAGTCTGACCTGATTATTAATAATGTACATAAATGTGTGCTACCGTTAGTATAAACATAAGTATAGTAAGATCATAATATAGCACTCGCGCCGCGTCGTAAACTGCCTGGCAATTACAGCATCTTGGTAATTATAGGTTTATATATAAAATCTAATTAGTAGATTTGCAATATTATATTCAGAAGAAATCTATTTGAAAACTTCATTCAAAGATTCAATTATATAATGCCCCTTATATTGCAGATTATTAGCTGTACCTTGATTCTTACAATTTATTGTGTTTTTTAATTAGGACTCTTATATATCAGCTTCACGCTGAGTTCCGCACATGGCAGAGTAGGCAGAGGGAACTTGGGAACCTAGTGTGAAGACACTCCGTTCCCCACTTTCCACCGAATTTGAGGCATTGCGTGTTGAGTGGAGGAACTCAACGCCGGGTTTTGCCTTATACCAGAGCGAAGAAATTATAACATTAAATATTTAAATTGAAAATATTAAATATTTCCTCGAGTGGGGATCGATCCCAGAACCTGTCGGTTACAGTCACACGCTTGTGCCGCTGCGCCACGACAGGCCCCAATAATATAATTATGATATTATAAAATCTTAACACTTATGCTAATATCGCTATTTGTAAATTATTAAATGTATGTTCATAACAGACTTTTCTTACATTTTATTATTATTTATATATTTTTAGGAGCTTTTTTCTAAAGTTCGCCCCCGAAATTAAATAGAAATAATTACCTGTCAAGAGACAGTAACACAGTATAACAGCTCGATATAACTTAGCCTTCGCTTATAAATGAACCTTTAATTAGAATCAGTAATTGTTGATATATGAGCACGTTCAACCAAATTGAGGCCTGTCGTCGAGTCGCAGTGGCACAAGCGTGTGACTGTAACCGACAGGTTGTGGGTTCGATCCACACTCGAGGAAATGAAATATTTAATGTTTCCAATTTAAATATTTAATGTTTCATTCTTCGCTCTGGTAATAAGGCAAAGCGTGGCGTTGAGTTCCGCCACTCAACACACAATGCCTCAAATTCGGCGGAAAGTGGGGAATGGAAGTGGAACGAAGTGTCATAACAGTAGGTTCCCGGGTTCCCTCTGCCTACCCTGCGTCGTGCGAGATACAGCGTATGTAGAGATAAATATAGCTTTCCTCAGATATTAAATGAAATACTTACAACAGGATAAATCACGTATGTATATTTTTAGTATCATACATTTTTAGTATCTCGGAACCGATAGTCGCGACCACCGACTAAGGCATGCAATAATGAAAATATTTGTTTCGTTTGAAATGTTATTGTTGTAAAAGTCGAAAATTTTATTTACGCACGTAGTTCGCAATACTGTAGCTATATGACGGTACGTTTATGTCTCTTGTGGTCTTCGTTTCGTCACTGCGCCAGCTTTACGAGCTATAAACGTGACTCCTTGCTGCCCGCGACAGTGATAAATATCTTGCCATCTAACCTCTCTTTAATGGCGTGTTTCTTAAACACAGTCAATCATTTATTTATAACATACTTAAGCGATATATTTAATGACATGTAAATTATATTATATGGTATAATTTATATTCATGGGTATTTGTTTTAGTATCACGCTGTATCCCGCGCATAGCAAAGTTGGCAGAGAGAACCTGGGTGGACACCTAGTGTTCAGACATTTCTTTTCCTTTAAGATACCGTCGTTCCTCACTTTCCGGAGGCATTGCGTTGCGTTGGATAGCGGAACTCAACGCTGCGCTTTGGCTCGTTACCAGAACGACAAAGTGAAAATATTAATTAATTTATTTCTTCAAATCCATTTGATGAATTGAACCCGGAACCTGTCACGTTTACATTCGTATGCTTGTGGGGTAAAAAATCACGACTCTCTCTCTCTATTAAATTATTATAATAAATGAATATTGCTTAAATCATTACTTACAAGTATCAAATTTGTGAAATGCTAAAATCTTGGCGGTCCAAGATGCGCAACGATTCCCTTTATTAGTTTATCTACAAATCTTAGAATAATATAGCAGAGAATAACAGCGACATCTAATAAGATAAGGTTTAATTGATTACAAAATCCGATACGCCTTCGCGTCCAGATACCTCGAGATCGCAGAGCCGAAACCGTTGCAACACGGTGCCGCGTGAGGCATGCGGGACGACGAATACTGAGCAGTAACGGAAAAATTACCAATCACTCACTCACTCGGCTTTACACTCTATCCCGCACATGGCATGGTAGGCAGATGAAATTGGGAATCTAGTGTTAAGACACTCTATTCCCCACTTTTCGCCAAATAATATTGAGGCATTTCATGTTGAGTGGCGGAGCTCGCCGGATTTTATCTTGTACCAGAGTGAAGAAATGAAAACATTGAATATTTAAATTGAAAATATTAAACATTTCATTTCCTCGAGTGAATATCGAACCCACAACCTGTCGGTTACAGTCACACTCTTGTGTGGCTGCGCTAAGACAAACCACAAATAAAAGTGGCAAAATGTGTTTTTTTTTTTCTTTTTAATTATATTTCATTATTATTAAACATATCCTCTGAGATATGCACGCTAAGTCGTTAAAAATATAACATTTCAATGAACACATAAATTAATGTCGGATACAAATACGTCAATTTATGATTAACGAATTGGTATTTTATTTTTAACTTTAAATGAAACAAAAGAACATTTTAGAACGACTCGTGACATTGCATGAAGAGGTGATGTGAATAAGTAATTAAGGTGTCATTTAATATAATGTGTCAATCACATCCGGCTCGGACCTGATTTGACACAAAAAATGAAGGCAGGAAAAAATATTATGTACAAAATCTAACCTTTTAAAATTGTTGTTTATGTATTATTTAGGTATTCGAACTTCAAATATTTATGTAAAGACCGCAATACATACGCAAATGTAGCAGAAAGTCAGGAATGGAAGTATCTTAATATAAACGGAATGTCTTAACTTTAGGTTCCCAAGTTTCCTCTGCTAAAAATAACAAACTACGTAAATAAAAAAACAACAAATATATTACAACTCTCAGTAATAATAAAAAAAAAATACTCTTAACGCTACTTAAGCAATTTCGTGTAGAAGTCAAAGCGCGGATACAAATAACAAACAAAGTAAGAACAATAACTTGATATAGTAATAAGCAAAATGCACCATGTTAAGATCAAACATTGGCAGGAAGCGCGGTCGTCGGACGGACAATTTAATGTAATAACTAGTATAAGGCCGACGTCGCTCTAATTAGATATGATAGTCACAATAATAACAACCACCCCATTGTGATGTCGCTCGCGTCTCGCGCCCAAATGTACGCAACTTGCCGCTACCGTGAACACTGTTTCCGTATCCAAATAAATTTAATAAATAATAATCACATGGAAGAGACTTTGGCTGTCATATGATATGACAAATTGCTTGCTATTATTTTTTTTCTTCTTGTAAATAGAGACGAATTATTGCAAATATTGCTAAAATTGATTGCATTACATTTTCACGCTGTATCCTGTACACGGCAGGGTAGGCAGAGGGAACTTGGGAACCTAATGTTAAGTACAATAAATAGTCCTATCAAATTGAAACAGTTTGGTTTTACACATTACGCCGATTTGTTAAGGCAATTCCGAATTTATTATTCAAATTTATTCTTGCAAAAGCAAGAATAAATTTGAAGAATAAATTTGAAACAAAATTAAAAAATTAATCGCTAAATCATTGATTACAGCATTTAATATCCAAAATCCATGTTTGATCAAATTACTACAAATATACTTGCATCATAATTTATATTATGTTAGGATAACATATACTTCTTGCTGTATTACCAACTGATAAAACCAGTATTCATGGGTTTTTTTTATTTATTTCTATAATAGTTAGTGGTAACCTTTTATCCTTTGTCTTACATTTATGGAATTTTAAATTTTATTCTACATGCATCAAGCATTCTAGACTTAATATTTTCGACGAATTTAATATTTAACCTCGTAGAAAATATGTAATAATAAACATAGCAGGATACAAAGTAAAACATAAGTTAATAAGTATAATTTGTTAAATATGCTTTTGTATATCATATAAAACAATGGCAGCGCTTCCGCGGCGGATTCACGGAGCGCGCCCGCGACCGGCGCAGAGGAATGTCACTCGGAAGACATAGCACCCTTGAATTCTTTTGTTATTTTATAGTAATAAGATTTGAAAAAAACGGTCAAGTGCGAGTCGAACTCGCTAAACACTTATAACATTAACAAACTTAAAACCATAAATAAAATGATAATATTTTTTTTTTCTATGAAATACTAATAAGATTTAAATTGTCGGTTTTTTCCCTTTTTTGTAATGTTAAGGCTCACTTAGACCCCAATTTCTTAGCCAATTTCAATTGTATTGATTTAGAAGCGTGATTTTTGTTCTGTAATCCAAAGAACCATAGACTTAAACTATATATATGATAATAATTTCATCTTGATACCTCAACGTGATCTCGAGACACAAAAAAGTGATCCCATAAGAGTTCTATTTTTACTTTTTTACGCACAGAACCCTAAAATAGTATTAGCTATATTTATATGTTTTTAAAAATATACAGGTATGTATTTACAAAAACATTATTTATAATTTGCTCGTTAAATTTTTACGGTCATCTAACTTTTAATACGCATGTTCAAATGACATCTCACCACAGTAACAAATATCCTCATCGTTTTTACGTTCTTTGTATGTTTAATGAACAAAAGTTTATTTCACACTTAATTATTTTTTATTGCTATTCAAGAATTTCCGTTTTTTTTTATATATTTATTTCGTACTTACAATTTTATGATAACAATATTAGCTGTTCTTTCAATTTAATTTAGTTCACAGGCCTGTCTTGACACAGGGCGCAACATGATTTTCGATGACCACTTGGAGCAATGAAACATTAAATAAATGGGAAACGGAGAACGGAGCGTCTTAACACTAGGCTCCCAGGTTCACTCTGCCCAACCTGCCTTATACGTAATACATCGTGAAGCTAAAATGAAATTGAATTCAATAATAATAAAATTAGTAAGCGGCATATAACACTCATTCTCGTAACGCCTCATACGATTTTTCTTCTTGAAAAAACATATTATATATTCGTTTGTTAAAACAACTTTGCATAGTTCGTAACGCAAGAATTTATGAATAGATGTTGATATAATTAATCTATGCTTATGATATATTTGTAGCTGATCACTGTCTGTACATGAAAGATATAGTAAAAAATACATATATGGGACGTTTATTAATGTGGTAGGGCCCTAAATAGTGATTTTTATTTTTTTATGTTTGTCTGTTTGTCTATGCGTTTGTACGCTACGTACCCTAACGTTTTTTAAATCGTTAATAAATTTTTAAAAAAATACGTCAATTTAAAATATTTAGTTCGACAAAACAGCCACAGGCGGGTCGTTTTTCTTTAATATAATATTACCTTATTAGTAGGGTTTTCGGCTGTCTTCAGCGAGGCCGGTTTCGACATCACTTACTCGTAAATAGCCCCGGAATTGTTGAAATTATTAATTTTGTTTAACCGTATGTTAATATCAAGGATATATATTTAATTACTCAACAACATTATAAGCAAATGTAACTGGCGGCCGTCTCGGTGGCGTCGTAACTCGTAACGTATTGGGGATATCTAATTATTTTATTTAAATGTTTTTACGTCGAAATTACTTTTTTGCTCTTTTTTTTAATATATATTATATAAGGCAATATTGCCTTATATGTATGTATTTAAAAATTTGTAAGACAATTAATGTCTGAAAGGTTTTTCTATATTCCACACATAGCAAGGAAGGCAGAGGGAACTTGGGAACCTAATGTTAAGACCCTTCGTTAAAATTAAACATCGTTACATTTCCATTAACAAAGTGTACAGCGCGCAACGCGTAGCGAATACTTGCGGTTCTGCTTAACTGTCGACTTCATACTTACAAATATTTACGTAAGTTTAATGCAACAAAATGAAGCAGTAGGTAAGTACGTACACTATTTTGTGGCCGTTAAATTAACAATTACAGTGGCATTTAAAATTAACTAAAATTTTAGTTGGTATTTAAAGAGCAGAAAGTGTTGAAATAAAACCAAGTACAAGCATTGACGGGTAAAACGAAAAAGGAATTACAAACATACAATATTTAAATATAATAATATAAGACACACAAATGTTGAAGGTAAAGTGCAAAATTTCCACAACTTCTTCGACGAGCTTCTTTTTATTTTCAAGAAAATGTCGTATTACTTACTTGTTGCACCTCAGTATCGTACCATAATGTAAATGTATCCAACTAAACTATAGTTTAATGTTTCACATCAACGACACAAGGTATTATGATTTAGCTTGTCGTTTTCTCTCGTACAAAGCAGAGTAGGCAGAGGGAACCCAATGAGACATTGCTTGGTAAGTGGTAAAACTCAACGGATACCTACGTAAAATATACTCAGCTTCACGCTGTATCCCGCCAGCCATGCCAGCCCGCCAGCACGCCAGCCATATCCGTACATAGCCACGTAGGCAGAGGGAACTTGGGAACCTAGTGTTAAGACACTGTCGTCCCCACGTTTCACCGAATTTTAGGCATTGCGTGTTGAGTGTGATACATATGAGATACGAGATAAAAAGATTACATTTCGCATGTGCTCATAATGACGCGCATGGACTGCGATATCGCAATTTAGTTTTACAATAACGTGTGTGATTTACGGTAGAGTTTATTTAACTAGTCACAAGTTGTAACTCTGTCTATATATATATATATATATATATATATATATATATATATATATATATATATATATATATATATATATATACATATTATATATATATATATATATATATATATATATATATATATATATATATATATATATATATATATATATAAAAAGTGTTAGTTCCGTTATATATTTTTCATAAAAACATTTGTTTAAGAGTTAATAATAAAATGGGAACAATGCATTTTTAACTAATATGGAGGATACATGAGAAAAGTAATTATTGACGACGTTCAAAGGCGCAACGAAGATGGATTGTTAATTTACTTGAAAAATAAATAAACTTTCGACAGCGTCACAATGTAATAGAATATATATTTTTATATAATAGAAAAAAATATAAGTTATATATCAGTAGAGGCCTCGAAGTAACAACCGCGTAATGAGAATAATGGCAACATTTATTGTTATAATGGAGGCCGCAACATAGAACCGTCATAAATTTTTATTTCAGCATCTTTAACATAGATAAATATGTTTATACTCATGTAAGTTAACGACATGCAACGTTTTTTTTTTTTTCGAAACTTCGAAAAGAACTTATTTCGTAGCGTTTGGTGCTCCGTTCTGTCTGAATAGCCTGCTAGGGATTCAGCGTGAAGCTAAGTTTGAAAAGAAAGTAACGTATGTTTTATATAAAAATGTCAAAATATATTTTTTTTCTCTCTTTGTATCTCTAACATAAAGTACTTACTGTATTGTAGCATCTACACTATTGTAAATGTTAGATGTGTCAAGTACTAAATTTATTGATAGAGTCTCAAGTAGATGGGAAAGGTTGTTCATTTTCATCGCTCTGGTATAATGAGACAAAGTGCAGCATTGCTCTCCACCATTGAACACGCAATGCTTTAAATTCGGCGGAAAGTAAGAAACGGAAGTATGTTAATGTGAACGGAGTGTCTTAACACTTGTTTCTCAAGTTCTCTCTGACTACTCTGCTACGTGCGGGATATAACTTTTTTTTTATGGAAAAGACGGCAAACGAGCGTACGGGTCACCTGGTGGTAAGTGATCACCGTCGCCCACGGCCCCGAGTAACTCCAGAGGAGCTACAGGAGCGTTGCCGTCCTTTAAGATGGAAGGGCACCGGGGCCCGGCATTACCTAATGCGAAACGCAGTGGCCAAAGCCACTACTTAACGCCGGTCTTAAATGCCGGGGGTGGTAATAATCCGGTCGAGTCTGCCATTACTTATGCGTGTTGCCATTACTGGCAACGTGACTCTACCACACGCACTTTAGTCGCCTCTTACTTGAGAGTAACTAAAAATAATTCAAGCCAATACCTACTAATACCTTTAACATGCTAATGGACAAAACGAGAAGTAAAAAATCGTTCAAGTTTACGGAAGCAGACAACTCATAACGCTTTACTTAACGCTCAAGGCAAGGTTGTGATATTAAAATAATTTCACTGGACTCAATGTTCCAAAGGTTCCAAATCAATATTTTGTAAATAATATAATTAACTCAGTTGAAGCCTGTCATGTCGCGTAGCTACAAGTTCAATTTAAACGCAATATATTGTGGTTTCGATCGCTACTTGAAGAAATAAAAGATTTTCTTCCTCTGCATAATAAGCATAACGCGGCGTTGAGTTATCACTCAACACACAGAGTCTAAAATTGAGCAGAAAATGAGACACGGATATATCTTAACTCGCGGTTCCCGAAGTTCCTTTTACTTACACTGTCATGTACAGAATGAAACGCGAAGCTGAAATAATAAGCTATCAAAATACCTAGCACATACCGGCTGAAGCTAGTGGAGTAATAAATAAATATGTTAATATATATTCAAGTTTTAATGTACAGTTCCAAGGCAAGCCGACCGCCGACGTCTAACCACTAACTCTGTTTATCTGATCCGAATGATCTATGGCCTAATATCTTGACATGCGATGCTGCACGCATCAATTAGCATATTAAAAGTTTATGTGGTAACTAATTTATTTCTCAAGAGGTGATTTCATGTTTACATATACCTATATATATATATATATATATATATATATATATATATATATATATATATATATATATATATATATATATATATATATATATGTGTATATATATATATATGTATATATATATATATATATATATATATATATATATATATATATATATATATATATATATATATATATATATATATATATATATATATATATATATATATATATATATATATATATATATATATATATATATATATATATATATATATATATATATATATATACGAGATAGTTTGTAGGTACGATCCATACTCGAAGAGATTCAATACTTATATTTTAATTTCTTCGCTCTGTTAACAGAGCACAGCGCAGTGTTGAGTTCCGCCACTCAGCAAGCAATGTCAATTCCCGAAAAGCAGAAAACGGAATTATCTTAATAGGAAAAGAGAGTCTTAACACTACTCCTATGTTTCCCCTGCCTGCCTGCCAGGTGTTGGATATAACGCTGAAAAAAGAACACTACGCTTGAAATTTTAATAAACTACATTAAAAATATTAAATAAAATAATAAATTATTTCAACAAACTCGTTTTGATTAGTTTTTTTTTTCTTTGAATTAATACTTAGATATCTACCTGTTACATTGATTTCGTTTTTGTTTTTTAGTTTTGCATAAAGGACAAGGACATAATAAATTGCAACTTTACAATGTTTTTATTTTATATTAAGCTCAATAACATGTCAATTTTATATTTGCTCTACCGGTTTTACCTTCAGCCTTTAGAAGTTAAAAACAAGAGTACAAATTCACAATACCCTATAGTTAGTAATAAAAGTTAGAAAGCTTTTTTCTTGGTAATAATCATAAATTGAGTGGACTACCTCACGCTTTTCTAACCAACTTGAGTAGCTTTTCCCGTTCTCATCTATAAAATTACACGTCTGAAGTCACCGTTGATATATTAGCATTTTATAATAACTGTAAAAGCATTACAGGTGTTCACTATAGAGCTGAACACGTAGATATATTTCATTACGTTTACGTCATACGTTTTCGGTATATCCACTTTAATGCCACATATATTCTACATATTGACCTCAGCATTTCATAATTTTATATTTAAACGATCATATGAAACAGTAAATTAAACATTAAATTAATAAAAGCAACACGAAGGCAGCGAAGGTTGTCTGCTTTACTTTCATATTTAACGAGTTCAAAGTCATATCAAAAATAATAATAATACGCTGGAAATATACTTGTGTACATTGCATTTTAATACGAGGAATTTACAAATAGTCATTAAAAAAATCTTCATATTATAAATTCAATCGAATATTCACATTTGCTTAATATTTACTGGAACGATGTCACACAAACATCTATTTAAGAAGCATTTAATTCACTGCGCGGTGATAAATGAAATACTATATTTCCGTCCGAAGATTTAATTTTATTCTATAATTTTTTACAGACAATCACGAAGAAGAGGCAAAGCCTGATAGCAAACTCTAACCAAAATGAGGAGTGCAGTGTACCTACTAGCTATGCTAGCTCTAACGAGGGCGGCGCCCGCCCCCGCGGCCGCGCCCGAGCCGGCGCCCGCGCCCGCCGCGCAGCCAGACCCCGCCGACGACAACAGGCCAGAGATCATTGAGATCATCGCTCCCGCTGCCAGTGCACAGGTACTTGTATATTTATATAGAAGCCCATAGCTTTATAGCATGCATTTAATATATTTTCCTTAATCGTGATATTTATATCGTAATTAATTAATTAATTCACTAAACAACTTCTCAAGCTTAGTTCTATTATTTACATCATCAAATTAACTGAAAAAAATTAAAGGAACATTTCTTACTAGGTGAGATTCTTGATAATGCGTCCAAGTTTTGCTAACTAACACCATACTACCGTTACTGTAAAATCATATTTAGGCGAATAGAGCTTTAAAAAGTAGATTTTTGACTTAGTCATCGAAGTTAGGAAATTATAAAATGAGTGTTGGCGTGTCGCGACTTGCGAGTACGACGCGCGGGGTCGACACAGGTCAATGCGACGCATAAATTATTGTTTTCCATGTCCCAGTAACGCAACACCTTCCTATAAAAAAAATATATTTACAACATAAATGGATGCCAGCCGTGGGAAGATGGTGGCTTATTGTTCGACGTGATCATTTAGTCGTAGGAATTTATAATAATTGTAATCTACAGGAGACTCTTTCGACGCTCAACCTTGGCGCGCCTGGTTCCGAGCTAAGCGAGCGCAACAAGCGTACCATCGGCATCCTGCGACAGCTGTTCCCGACCCTCACACAGGTAATACAGAATACCTCGCTAAAATAACTAACAAGCATTTTATACGTATCTTATAATGTATTTTATATTCTTTATATGTAAAAAAGTTAAAAATAATTCATAAAGGTTTGTGGAGGCTGAGTTACCGCTGCGTAAGTGTCACCATATTAGTATATGCTTTACAATAAGTGGCAACCTGCGAGTACTTTGTAATGTGCTTGTTGTGTAATGCTTTGTAACTAACGCTGTTTATTTTACATTTCCTAAAATATCGTATATCTGTATGTACCTATTTATTACTATTTTTTTTGTATTTACTAACCCAATGAATATAAAAACACATCGTATTCTCAAAAGCTACTCGCTTGCAATAGATGCTTTGCACAATCTAATAATGTAGAAGGCGATAAAGGTTTGCTAAGGGCGGTGTATGTTCTAGATAATCGAACAGAAGGTACAGGAGATCACGAGCATGGTGCTGAAAATATTCGGGCCTGTGGTGCTTCGCGCCTTCCTAGGCAACAATAATGGCCGCAGCAACACCGGTAGTGGCACCATCGAGCTGTCTGACGATGACGATGACGATGATGAAGACGATGCGCCCTCGAGCACGACGGAGGCCCCCGAGAGGCGGAAGCGAGCACTGTACTTCCTTCCGGTATGAGTGACGCATATTAGGGCACTAACAGCCTGCCACAGGACGGCAGTGCGGGCGCGCGCAGACCGCACGCCTTCATGTCAACATCACGTCACGTCACTCCATCTTAACCGCATCCCCCATCCGCAACCCATCTCATGGTCATTTCACGACTGCTACGCACAAATTACTCAGTCGCATTTCATATTTGCAGAACGCTATCGCTGAAGAGAACCAGTTACTGTCGGGAGCAGAGTCACAGCAGGCTGAAGTACGAGTTGCATTTGGCGACAACCAGGCGGCCGCCAGCGATGACCAGCAAACTGCGGCGCAAACTAACTCAGCGTCTATCGACGAGATCACGTTGGATGATGCTGACGACAGCGAAGAAAACAGAAATAAGAGGTTTAGTTATTTTTTTGTTTCCATTGTGTATCCCGCACATACCAGAAGGTTGCCATTAATATTTTCAATATAATTATAAACAAGCATAGTAGTAATAATTATTCACGTTACTATAAAATTACAATTTTATTTGTTTTTTATAAAGGTGGAAGACTGTGGGAGAAATAAAATTTCAGCCAGCTCCAAAAAACAGTCATTTTGTTAAAGTTTTTTTTAACAAAATATATATAGCTTGGATACAACGTTTTTATTTAAGAATTTAATTAAAACATAACAAGGTGCTATATGAAGTTTGCCAAAAACAAATTAGCGAAAACTGCATTTAAGCCGAATAAGCTGTTTCTGAGACTGACGTGCTCCAACCAACTAAATAATATATAAATCATTGTTTTGAGCTATATTTGTATATGAACCCAATAATGGGGTTGTTCATATATCTTCGCTGTAAAGACAGCGATCAGTTACAATTTTATTATGTGTATACAGATATAACTGCTTCTGTGCTCATATTTTTATAGTTCTACAAAATCATTGCGCTTTTACTGGTATTGTAATTATGACAATATATCAAATGCAGTTCACTAGTTCTTGCACACTTTTATGTTCACACGAAATTCTTGTTATTGAATCACAATTACGAGTACACGTAATATCTATTGTTCATTTGTAGGTCTCTGATTATAGACATTGTACAGTCTTTAATATTTTAGTATCCAGAAGAATTCTTAAAAAACGTTCTAATATTTAAAATATTATAACAGATTCCTCAACTTCGGAGGATCAGCTTCAGCATCAGGAGGCGGTTCTGGCAACTTCTTATTTGACATCGTGCGAGTATGTATACAATAAATAAATAATTAACGACATCCTTGTTCAAATTAAAAATAATCTTAACTTTATCTTTTTCACTTCACCTGTCCATATCTTCTTACCTATTATGTTATCATCGTATTTCATCTCAATGAACATACATATGATCGGTTTTTTCTACACCATTCACGTCACTGTCCGTTATCGACTTGCCAAGCTGTACTAGAGCCACACAAGTAGCTACGTATGAGGGATGTTAGAATGTTTGCGAGCGTGAGGGATTCGTGTTACAGCGTCCCGCAGAGGCGGTAGCGAGGGCAGCTGGCGGTGCCTTCCGTTTGTTCGCCGGCACCGACTCTCTAAACCTGGGGTTGACCGCCTCCCACTCCGCCACTCTGGATCCTAACGGCGTGCCACAAGTACACTACATACTTTGCACACTCTAGACGTAGACACTTACACATTAGATTTGGGATAGATGGAGCCGCCGAGACGTCGCCGAACGTTCTGTAGTATAGTTCGTCGTAGAGTATTCTAGTTGTAGGCATATTGTCATCCTCATATTCGTTCTGTTTATCTATTTATGTACATTTAATATCGCTTCAATTTCTAATTTCACTTAATATTATTTCTTTGTAGATTGCACTATTTAGTTAATCCTAATAACAAGTATTCAGTAGAAGTTGTCTAGAATATAACAAAAAATTATAAAGCTATGTTTCAAATAGTAAAGTAAAATTTAGTAATGTATGGTAAAATTTGATCGATGCACCTACTAATAAAATACTTATATATCGAAGTATTTATTTTCGTGATTACAGCTCGTAGCGGGATCATCGTCCGGTGGTTCCAGTGACGCCGGCGCAGCCGAGGGCGAGGACAACGGCGCCGGAAAGGGTGACAACCTCACGGAGGGCGTTCCCGGCCCCATCACTCGTCTGTTCATCATCGCTAATCGCGGTATCGCCAACCTGATCCAAGACCTGATCCTGCGCATCGCGCAGACCTCCGAGAGGATAGTCAACTTCAAAGCACGATTGATCACCTCCATCATTTAATGCGTTCGCGCTTAGAATAATGACGAGAGGCGTAGGTCCTCGTGCTCTCGTATCTCGACTTGGACATTAAAGCAAAAACTATCCATGCGCCCTATTTTAAGCAATATTTATTCCAAGTCGTGATTCGAGTAGCACCGAGTAGACCGCAGAGTGTTACCGCGGCGAGCACTCCCGCTACTTGACTGAACACGAAAATATTAAGTCAGGTGCCTTCAGTCGTTACGTTAGTATCGATTGAAAGAATAATATATTTTTGTAATTACAGCCGCAACAAATAATAAAAAGAAATCATAAAATTCACCTCATCCATGCAAATAAAGTTTAAACTATCTTGCGATACTTGTCTTTCACAATGTGTTCAAAATGTATGTTCGTATTTAAGTCATTAATGTTTCACAATTATTTATTTAAGAAGTCTCTCTTCCAATAAACGAATATATTCATTATCATTTTGTTCGCTCATTCACGTACATCTGTCATTTCGGAGCCGCAGCCACCACAGAACCTGCAATAGCTATATTTTACTTTTAGAATGTGGTAGAGGGTAGTTTAATTTAGAAGCTTTGAGTGATTTCCTTTCCGCCTTTGGTCGTTGAAGCAGTTCCAATTGTATTTATTTATGAGGCTGGACGTCCCCGGGCGGCGAGTTTCGCTTTAACTTGCGCTTGCGGCTGTTGCGGGTCTGCAGAATGCAGAGTGTGGGACAGCGGACAGGGAGATGTTTTTGTGTGCACTTAAGTGGAGAGTGCGCCGCGTCTCGCAGTACTAGTAGTATAGGTCATTGAGGCGGCAGCGCCGTCTTGCTCAAGCTTTTTATATGTGACAATAATTTTCGGTTCGTTTTTACGTTTGTAAATATGTATTATAGCGGAATTTATGTAAAATAAATGATTAGTAAATAGTTATATTTGTTTTTTGTATTATTGTTTTCTTAACTCCTGTATATAATAACTTTGATCCCTAATAACTAACTAATATGAAAATTAAAACAAATGTAGCACTAAAAATATTTGATTTACATTAAATAAAATATTACAGAAGTGATGAGTGATGAGCATTTTATGATTTAAATAGTTTTTTTGCATGATGAGAATTAATTAGCATGATGAGAATTTTATGATTTAAATAGTTTTTTTTCTTTAAAAACATTAAAGAAAAAACTATTTAAATCATAAAATTTACGTTAATAGAAGTTAGTTTATAAACAGACTTAAGACACAATTGCCAACAGTTTAAAATCTAAGTCACTATTATTATATTCAAAATATTTTTATTTATCTAAGGCATTGCTCACAATTATTTCGACTATAAAATAATCACGAATAATTATTAAAGAAAGAATCCACAAGTTTTGCCACACAGCCCACACAGCAGTGTCTCTTGGACGACTTGGTCGACACACGAGGAAGACGGGTGCGAGAGTCCTGTCTGATTAAAGCACCAATTTCTGTGTTATTCTTGACAGATATCCGTTTTATATCACTTAGAGGGTGATCTAGTCTGGTAGCGCGTGAAATTTGATAAGTGCGTAGGGTAAATTTCATTTCCAAGCACAAGACACTTATATTCTCGATCTACAAAGAAAATATTTGTAAGTAAAATTTTATTCCAAAACAAATTAATTTAGTTGATTTATTTTTACATTTTTGAAGGACAGTGAATCACATTACTATGACATTAATTTGTCAGTATTAAAAAGTTGTTACATCGAAACTATAAGATCCGATGGGTACCATACGGTGTAGTGCCTGTTAATTTGCAATATAAGATAAAAACATTGCCGGTTTGAGGTAACAAAATATTTAATCTTAATCCTCTTGCTCTGGTCACAAGGCAAAACATATTAATGGGAACGGAGTATCTTAATACTAGATTAGAGAGCTTTAAATAAAACATTTTTAACCGGATTAAAAATTTTTGGAAATCCGACGTTTCGAACACTTTACAGTAGTCCGTGGTCACGGGTCGACTGAGGTAACATTTAACTGTCATTTGATATAATTAATATATCAAACTACCGCCAACGATTCATTAATTGCCTCACTGTTACGGGTACGGTGGTACGGTAGCTAATTGTATCTGGTCCTCAGATGTGGAGTGCTTGAGACTTTAATTTTTTTAGGAATGGGTCCCAGGTCGTGGAAAGTTTCCAACCATCATTTGTTCTTTTCACCTATATATAATAAGCCACAGTCACAATCAAGTTTGTATACACCTGCATACTGCAAAGGAATATTACTCTTCACTGGTCTTGAGAATTGGCTCATTTTCTTATTAGGCTTGAATATAGTTTTAATAGAAGCTCTTCTTAAGATGTTGCCGATCCTGTCTATAACAACCTTCACATATAGTGAAAGTGCCGGTTGCCTCTCAACTGTGGGTTGTTAGCTTGTTGGTCTTCTGACAACGCTGGCGGGAAACTGACAGCTTGTTCTGATGAAGGGTAGTCTTCACCTGTCGAAGTTCGTCCCCTAGGTATTCAGCATCGCAGAGGTGCTGGCCTCTCTAAAGCAAAGATTTCCCAACGGTAGATAACTGCAGATTCACCCTTGAGATATCTATTGGTGTGCGTTGGTTTCCTATATACTGTGTGGTCTATTGTGTCATTAGAATTAGTCCGTGGTCACGGGTAGCTACCTCAGTCTACCCTTGACCACGGATTACTGTACAGTGTTCGAAACGTCGGGTTTCCAAGAATGCTAACCAATCAATACACGCGATTCATCCGGTTAAAAGTGTTTCATTTAAAATGTGTAATATTCGCAAAAATCAAAGACCTTATTAGATTAGAGAAATTGGAAAACGCCGATGAAGAGTCAACCAGCAGCATTTTCATTGGCCACTGTAAAATATTGGAGCCGAGTATTCGATCATTGCAGAGAGTCGATCGTAGATAATTTCAGGCCGAGACGTCTGATCAACAAACACTGACAACTTACAAAAACATCTGAAAAATGGAGTAACTTATTCTTGAAGATCGGCAAATGAAGTTGTGGCAGACAGCAGTAGCCACCAGCATGGATGAGCAAGGAACGAGTTGGCGATATTTTGCATAATCTTGCAAATAAGAAAGGTATACGCGCGATTGGTGCCGACTCATGCCGCCTGACAACCAGCGTCGAATCACAGGAGTTTTTATCCATCTAACAAGCTCACATAAGGTTAAGGGATATACGCTGGTAAATGAAAATGTAATTTTCATAAACTATGTGAAGAAAAATATTTTTCTAAAGACTATATTAATAAAACAAGTGAAGTGAATTGAACATTTTTTTGTAATGATATTAAAAATTGGTTCCTTATAAAATTTTTGAAAAGCATTGATGAAAAGTTACTTACTTTTATGAATTAATTTAAATGATTACTACTATATTATTATTTAAATTACACAAGTTTCTTGAAAATTACTTAATCTTGTGACCAAACGCGAAAAACTGAGATGACTGTGATTATATTATAAATTAATGATGCCGGTTGCAAGCTTGAAAATGCGTGACTCATTGTCACGTTTCTAGCTGCTAAGTGTGACGAGAGAGCGGCACACGCGATACAGAGTCCCGATAGTCCAGCATGTGCAGTAATGGTAAGTCATGATTAATATGTATAATTAAAATTTAAAAAGTATTTAAAATAATGAATGCAAATAAATGTTACATTATCTAAAAAAAACTATTAAAGCCTTCTTTGTATTGTGAAAAATAATTATAATTAAGTAGCAAAAATTCTATTAAAATTTTAAAAGCATGTAATCTTTCATCAATGTTTTCTTATGACATTATTACGTAAAATTATTGTCCGAACGAAGACTTTACAGACAATCAGTTTTTTAGTTAATTTATGACAATCACATTTTTTAAGGTTATCAATTTTAGGCGTGACACTTTTATCGTTATTATTACGTAGAAAGAATTAATATAATGACGTCTGTCAAAAGTTATTTGACAATTGACGTAAATAGTACTTACACAGTATAGCGATTAGAAAACTTTTCTTATAATTTATATTATTACAACAAATAATGTACAATTAATCAAGAACATTAGGATCCTAAGTGTAATAATTGTAAAATATTATTTTATTATCTGTGAAAGAAATGTAGTATCGGCTTGATAGTAAAAAACAAGAAAATGGCATTATACGAAGGTATTGCTCTAATTCAAGAAAAACAAGCGGTAGTTTTGGATCTTGGCACGGATTACACTAAGTGAGTTCATATTAACTCTTTATGTTAATTTTTAATTTTACAAATGTGCCATGATGTACCAATTTTTTTTCTGTTTCACCCACAAATGATTCACCCACTTTTACATTTAATTTTATTCATTAAATAAATATTATATTCTATGATAAATACCAAATACAGTTGTTATCTTTACTTATATTACTTTGTAAAATGTATTAAGTAAATGTTATCAAATGTGAAGTATATCAATATATTTAAAATTACAAATTATAAACATCAACAGATTTGGTTTCACCGGTGAAGCTGCGCCTCGTTGTATTATACCATCTCAATACTGGTGCACGACTGAGAAGAAATTCAAAAGAGTTTATGATTACAAAACTGAAGAAGAGCTATATGACAACCTTGTTCATATGCTGCATTTATTGTACTTCAGGTAACAGAGTGTAAATATAAACTAATTTAAGATAAACATAGAGATTACATAGCTTCAATTCACAATAAGAGTTCTGTTGAAATACTCTACGTTCAAAATAAATCTACTTTTGTTCACATTTCTTTTCAGATTCTCATACTTCTGTTCTGTTTTTGTCAATGAATATAATACCAAGTAATGACTACTTTATTAATTATAAAGCCTTTTAAATTACATAATTGTTTATTTTTAATATAAATTTAAAATGTATTTCACTAATAACTATCAGTACAAGAATATATTGAATAAATTGGCTTAGTAACAATTATAATTACTATAACTCAATGTGCAAGATACAATATAAAACAAATTATTACTTCCACTTAATCCATTCTGGGTAAAAAGCTTTTTCCAATACTTTAGATATATTTCTATTTTGGGCCATTTGTACCCAGCTTGGTATCATGGCCAAGATGATGTCATTTACATGTTCATCTAATTTAACGTCTTCTCTTCAACCTTTCCATTACATTATTTTGTAACATGAAGAGGCCTGTTGTGGAACAGTGGCACAAGCGTGACTATCAACATGACAATGTAACTGTGGGCTGGATCCTCATTTGAGAGAATGAAATATTAAACAAAATCATTTCTTCATTCTTGCAATAAGGCAAAACACAGTGTTGATTTCCACCACTCAATGTGCAATGCCTTAAATTGGCAGTATGTGGAGAATGGAACAGATTGTAGAACACTAGGTTTGCAGGTTCTCTGTGCCTATCCTGCTATGTATGGGTTTTAGATTTTTTTCTTTTTTGACCTTATCTACATAGAAAATTTATTTTAAAAAAAAAATATAACTGAAATTAAATCCTTGTTTTGTGATCTATCCATTCTATTTATTTTATTTCAAATGTTTCAGACATGTTCTTGTAAATCCAAAGGAGCGTAAAGTAGTAGTTGTGGAATCCCTTCTCACACCAACATTGTTCCGGGAAACACTGGCTAAGGTGCTCTTCTTACATTATGAGGTGAGGTATATTTTACAAAATCATTGTTAATTTTACACTTGCTTGCAATGCAAATTCTTAAATAAACACAGATCTAACAGCTTTTGGTACACTCTGTCGCTTATTAAATATTTTAAACATTTAAAATATTATATAATTAAAAAAATACTAGTTTAGAGAACAAAAACTTTAATAATTGTTTTATATATGATTTATAGAAAACATTCTATGGAATACCAGTTAAATATTAAAAATATATACATTTTTAACCTGGCAGGGTTGAAAAAAAATTATATTCTACTTGAGAAATTAGCAATAAGGTAGCCCGCTCCATTCTCCACACTTTCTGCCAAATTGGCATTGCGTGTTGAGTGGCGAAACTGAACACCGCAAAGAATGTTTTTTATATATTTTTATATAACTGTGTGGTACTGCCGGGCAGGTGTCGGGCGTGATGTGGGCGGACAGCGCGCGCATGTGCGCGCTCACGCTGGGCGCGCCCGTCGTGCTCGTCGTGTCCATCGGCGCGCTCGAGACCGAGGTCGTCGCTGGTATGTACTATACTTGTCTCTAACTACGAGCTTTAGTCAAGTCACCTTTTTGTGGTCATTGAAGCTATAAATATTGTGTGAACATTAGAACAAGTTGTAAGCACTAATCTACATTGTCCTAATAATAGTGCATTATATTCAGATATCTTATTTATAATATAGAAATAGTATTCTGATTTTTTCCATTGTCATTTGTATCAGTTTTGCAGTTATAGGATCTGGAATAAGTATGTAAGATGTAATAATGTCTCTGATTTTCGCGATATTTACACATTTTAAATGAAACACTTTTAACTGGATTAATCGCGTATACTAGGTTGTAAAACATATTTTTTTGGAATCCCGACGTTTCGAACACTTCACAGTAGTTCGTGGTCACGGATAGACTGGATCTCTTTCCAAAAAACATGTTTAACAACCAATATACGGGATTAATCCGGTTAAAAGTGTTTCATTTAAAATATGTATGATCTATTTATCTGTATTCATCATATATAGTTAAAGTAGGTGTCGATATCTTTTTCGGCCTAAAATTATGCCCAAGAATCATCACGTTCATCAAAGATGACCGGAAGCAGACGCATAAAATCACAATTTGAAGCTCTGTAGCGATGGACCAGCCGGAATTTTGGATCGAATTGTTACTGGAGATAAAACTTAGGTTTATCATCGTAAACCTGAGGCGAAATAGCCATGCCAAGTATGATAAGGGTCATAACAATCAGTCGGAAAGATGATGGCCTAAGTTTTCTGGGATTCTAAAAGAATTTTGGTAATCAAATACAAAGAAAAGAATTTCAACATAACAGGATACTATGCTCCTTCCAATAAAAAAGGACATCAAAGAAAAAGAAAAAAAAGCTTGCTTGAGGTGTGCTCTTTTTACGTGACAACGTGCCCGTTCACAGGATATATATTGTAATGGCTGCCTTAGTTAGCTGTGGGTTTCATACTTTTATAATACAGCCCATGTCTGATCCCCAAGTATTTTTATTTATTTCTAAAAATGATAAAAGACTTTAGGGGAAGAAATTTACCGAAAATGAAGGTCAACAGAGCATATTAAAGCTATTTTGAAAACATCTTTTATTATCATATAAAAAAAACTAAATTCTCTTTCCGAAAATTGTATTGATCTTAAGGTTTATTATGTAGAAAAAAAATGATTTTCATAACTATCTTATTTTTACCTCATTCCGTGGTGTTCAGAAGGAAGACCTACGTTTCAGCTGTCTTGCTAATCTTGAAGGTCCTGACTATCGACCCTGAAAACAGTTGCAATCGGCTATCGACAATGTGATCTGACATATCCCCATCGCAGAGGTCGTAAGAGTTGGGATGGGATGTGTATATTTTACTCGTCTTACCACTGGGGACAAGTTTACTTCTTTTATGATGATCTTAGTGCTTGTGGCGCAGCTGTTACTGACGTAATTCTGTTACGTTACATTCCTAGCTCTATAATTTACGTCCTGCTGGTGCTATTTGACATGCGTGAGATATATCAAATCTAGGCCGAGGAACTTGTCACGGGATCCAAAGCAAAACCCCTAAAAAGAAAGTATAACCAAGCATATACTAGATACTTTTAGTGGCTAATTGACAGAGCAAGGTCCTAGCATATCGCTAAAATCGGCAAGAAACATGAGTTCACAGTGAACTGATCCTAGAACTCAAGTTTCTAGGATCAGTTCAATGGCTGCACTTTGCGAGCTTTCGCTTCCGCCGGTAAGTAAAAAAAATGCTTCATAATGTGAAAGTAAGTGCCGATCTCCTGAGTGTTCTATTTTCATGATGGCTTCGGCTAACTACAGGCCTATTGCTATCCTCCCTGCTCTTAAAAGTAATGGTGCATACTATAATATATAACGACCACCGATAATATATTAAATAACGACGAGAATAATATAATATATAACGACCGCCAACATGGCTCCCGCCAGGGTCGCTCGATAGGTGATCTTCTGGTTTACCTAACTTACTGTGGGCTGCGGCAATTAAAAGTAATAGAGACACCCTGGCAGTTGGCCAGGACGTTTTAAATGCGTTCGATCGACTGTGGCACGGGTGCTCCTTTCGAAACTTCAACTTACTAATTGTTCAATGTTTAAAAAAATATGTAAGTGGATTGCTAGCTTTCTCACTCATCAAGGTCCCATCCCGGGTTTCTGCTCCAAACACACTTCATGAATACTTTTCTGGCTTCTGGGCTAATACACCCCAGCATCAACTTAAAACATTTGATCGCATTCAACATAGAGTTGTTCGAATCGTTGGGGCACATTGATCTTTGAAGATCTTGGTATTTTGGCGTTGCGTAGAGACGTATCCTGGCTGTGCGTTCTCTACCTCATTTATCACAAGTGTTCTGGAGTACTGTTTGACTTGGTACTAGATACATGGAACTTATCTACTTTGCGGTTTCGTAGGAATTTCCTTCAACATGCCACACATCTGTTGAATGGTCTACTTGCGGCAATGTTTTCAGGTTGAGGCAACATGGGTTCCTAACACCTAAGTGTTTTAATGGGAAAAGAAGCATGTTTTCTAATAAGCCCTCTGTGATGAGAATGTCTCTTCTTTTGCCTATACACACAGGTACAGCGTGAAGCTATAAAAGGTATGTGTATATAAAGTACATATTAATGTCTCCACGACTCCCCGCAGTGGTGCACGGCAGCCCGGTGCTGCAGGCCATGCAGACGGCGCCGCTGGGCGCGCGCGCCGTGCTGGCCGAGCTCGCGCGCCTGCTCGCCCGCGACAACGGCGGGGAGCTGGACCTGCCGCACCACGTGCTGGAGGATATCGCAGGTTCAATGGGCTTTTAATCGCCGTTATTTTCCTATCCAATTTTTGTGATATTGTGTGTAGAGTAAGATAAGAATCAAAATAATTAATTTCTGTGTTTGGGGATTGAATTCACAACCTTTTCATTTGATTGTAATCGGTTGTATACTGCTGTGCCGCGTTGGCTTCACAGAGTCTTAGTTTACAATTACTTATATTTTATTTGTTCTGTACATATAGTTCGGGCGTGCTTCGTCCCGAGTCGCACCCGCGCGCTGCAGCTGGCGTCCGGCGAGCGCGTGGAGCCCGCGCGCGGCGCCACGTACTCGCGGCCCGACCGCACGCTCGCGGTGAGCGGCGACGCGCGCGAGCGGGCCGCCGAGCCGCTGTTCGCGCGCGACCTCGAGCTGGCCTCGCTGCCCGACGCCGTGCTGCAGTGCCTGCTGCGCTGCCCGCTGGACGCGCGCCGCGGCCTCGCCCGCAACGTGCTGGTGACGGGCGGCGGCGCGGCGCTGCCCGGCCTCAAGGCGCGCCTGGCGCAGGAGCTGCGCCACCTCGCCACGCGGCCGCCGTACGCGGGCCGCCTGGGCGCCGCCGAGCTGCGCTTCCACGGCGCGCCGGCGCACGACAACAGCGCGGCGTGGGCGGGCGGCGCGCTGTGCGGCGCGGCGGACGGCGGCGCGCGCTGGCTGCCGCGCGAGGTGTTCGCGCGCGCGCGGCGCCTGCGCGACTGGCCGTGCCTGCTGCACCGCACGCCGCCCGCGCACCCGCACTGGGCGCTGGCCGCCGAGTGACTGACCTGACATCAGTTCCACTCGAGTCGAATAACTTCTAAATTCAAATTCTCCTAAGTTAAATAAGTTCTAAATTCAAATCAGCGCTTCATAAGTTCAGTTGACTGTATGTTTTATTCACTAACTGTTGTCTTTGCTCTATACTTCTAATCATAAATGCTTTTTATTACATTATTGGAAACTTAATCCAAGAACGACATACTGGATTATTGATTCCACAAGATGGTATTGAATACACCTGGTATCATTTATCAACTCTTGAAGTATTTTGAAATTTCATAGCAATCAAGCAATTAAGAGAGTGAATAGGGTTAATTTCACTTTTTGTAAAATAATATATCATAAAATCAACCTACACTAAAGTAGCCTAATAAATTAATACTCTATTTATATTAATATGTGTTTTAATGAGTGACTTTCTCCTGTCCAAAAGTATAAAAATGTGATATGTACTTAATTTTATAATTTAATACACCTCAACCAAAACAAATCAAAAAATTCTAATTCAGCAAATCCAGTACTTTTCAACAGATTACGTTCAGCTTCCGTAACTGATAAGACTAAGCCAGAAACCGAACAATGTGAAGTAAATATGAGTAACATTGTAGAATTTTTTAGACAGACAATGTACCTCAATCACCACCACTCTGGTGACGGGTGCCATGCACCAATAAACGTAAGAGAACTAGTGATTTTCTACTTAACACTTCTTTCTCGTCGGTATCAAACAGGTTTCGATCTCTACCACTGGATCAAACTGAAAATCAGAATAATGATCATTAGGGCCATTCTTTGTGGAATAGAAGATGTAAATAAACTCTCAAATCTTATAGAGTCTGTATGCCATCTCAAACTATTTAAAATAAACAAAAACTTACTTCGTGTCCTTCTGGATTGATTTGTTACCTACAAGGTTGTTATATCGACGATAAGAAGTAAAGGGTTACAAGGTCATACCTTTAGGCCAAAAGAAAAAAAAACTTTAATATATAGTATAAAAAAAGTTACACTACTTAACTCCACACAGTGAAAACATGAATGCGATAGAATCGTCAGGAAACAAGTCCATATAGAAATTGTGAACGGTACGGCCCTGACAAAACTCTATCATTTTCATTCTTTGTTAACTTAGAATCTAATGTTACTAACAAGGCAGTTAAGGACATAGAATATATCTATCACTGAAAGGTGAAAATATAAGATCCTCGAAAATCAATAACAATTGTACAATATCAGCGCTGTCAAAAATACGGTCACCAGCTTATGAGCTGGCCAGCGGATACTAAGCGGTCTCTTGACTAACTAAACTTCGTCGTATCTAAAAGAACCAGTCATGTTTATTCATCTGCTAAATCAAATTTTGATGGCTCATCTACACCGGTAATCCTTACGTTCAGCATTTTTGTTATTTTTGCTGAACCTGATGCCACGCTTTGCAAAGCTGCAACAAAACTATATTTCTACTTCCAGAAATAGTAAACACATCAATCCGCTATACCCTTGAGAAAATGCCTCCTCAGGGAAAAGGTGATGAGGATACTTATCTCTGAAAAGCTACTAACCCTCAAAAGCTCTTAAACATTTCAAGTTCTGGGCGAAAATGGCCGCTGAAAAAGCAGAAACGTTTGGAATCATCTTGAAAATGTGTTTAAACCTAATGATGATGGTAACGATTTCGACGTCGAGTCTCTAAAACTTATAGAGAGAAGATTTGGGCTTGGAATTTGAAAGCATAGAAAATTATTACTATTCGGTGGCATTCATTGACGTTCAGCAGACCTTCGATCAAGTCTGGCATAAGGGACTCCTGTGCAAATTACAAGATAAACTTCCACACTCGCTATTCTAATCATTAAGTCTTATATCGGAGACAGAATCTTTCAAGTACAATAGGGAAATGCCAGATTGACACAGCGACCAATAAAACCTATTGTCCCACAGGGTTTGATTGTCGGCCCTGTGCTTTACAATATATTTACATCAGACTTTCCTTAACAATATATTAGCTCGCTAGTTATAACCTCTCAACAGCAGCCAGTACCAAGCTCAAACACTTACTAGACGAATCTCATAGATTAATGAAAAATAGCGCAACCGAGCAAGCGCTCAAAAATCAAATCACTTTACCCTTTGAGAAGGGCAACTGCCCGCAAAAGTAATATCATGTGCGTGCAACGAGTTCAGAACATTACTCTACGTATAAAATAGCTAACGCCACGTGGTTGTGTGTGTTGGCAAAACCGAAAAGATCCACCTTGAGCAACTCATTTTCTTATAACCTTTTTTTATTATTTAATTTTCAATCAGGCAAATTAAATAAAAAAAAAATTATCAACTTCCAAATTTACATATAAAAACCGTTCATGTATAAGCTTGTACCAGTTTTAAACTTAGTGTGTAGTGAAATGTTTTTATACTTAAAATAGTAATCTAGGAAAGCTACAGTATCCAAGAATATTTGAACGATAAAAATGTATTTAATTAAGATCATTTGAATCTCACGCAAGATAGTCATCATTGTACTAAGCAATGAAATTTTAGTGTCATTCAATATTCAAAAGAGCAATTGTTGAGTTTCTTGCCAACTCTTTTCAGCAGAATCGCATTCCGAGCCGGTGGTAATCTTATGTTCGTTAGACGATTAAAAAGTGCTTGCAAAAGTCTGTTTGAATAAAAAACAATTTGAATTTGAATAATAATGTATTTATTATAAATGTTGACCCTTATATCATTGTTTCTATACACCCCTTTTTGCTTCTATTCAAACATTCTCATTTCTATCAACCTAAACTTTGTATCTATTTACCCTATATGACATGTTCTAAAAATAAATTGGCGGAAGTTAAAATTGTTAGTACAAAAAATAATATTTCAAAACGTCTACGTTTTCGTTTCGGATGTGTTAAAAAGACAAGCTTTAGTAAAATATTGACACTTTTGACTTAGGAGCGCGGCATCGCCACGGTCTCAGTATACTTCATTTAAATCATCTACCCCATTAAATATATCCTAGGGGCTCCGGGTAGTTTTCGTTCTTTATAACTCCTTTTGCGCATGTTTTATATATAGATACTTTGTTTTCATAGGTCAAACGAGGTTTTTTGCCATTCGTTCATCACTTATCGCTCGACGTGCCCAAACCATCATGCATTTTTCTTTATTCTCACCTACCAGATTTTTTTCATTTTTCATTATCATCGTTTCTACTAAACATACATTCCAGAGACCATTTCATTTACTTGTTCTAATATATTTTTATTAACGATGATTTTACTTTCTATATTTTCTTTATTTGTATCAAATATTAGAAAGATCTAAAGTTTTAAATTAAACTGGACACGGGCCTACCCGTGACCACGGACTACTGTAAAGTGTTCAAAACGTCGGGTTTCCCAAAAATGTTTACCATTCACTATACGCGATGAATCCGGTTAAAAGTGATTCTTTCTAAAGTTTCCTAAGTCTTTTTTGTGCGTTCAGGCTTTTTTTCCGTGTGATTCCGGTTTAGAATGGGAAATCTCTGGTACTTTGCATTAGTAATACGAAGCTCCGGCGCCCAACCCTCAGCCTTTTCTGGAATATGACAAAGGCACTTAAAAAGACACCATCCCAAGAGGATACCAGCATAGCCGATGCTGGAGAATCCCTCTCAGGGCCAAGAAGCTTAAGCCGCCCCTTGAATTCTGTGGAGGTCACTGTGCCGCGCAATGGACAACGCACACAAAGCGTACGCTTTACGGCAACCCCTACTACACTTAACGTGGACTTTGCCTACATTAGGAGTTTACACACCAATATAATTGCCTTGTACCACCATGTTGAGATGTTGGGTTGATAGAAATGAGAATGTTTGGACCGACGGCTGACCTTTTTATGTCTGATGGACACCCAGATTGTCCAACTGAACGACACAGACTACCCTCAATACCTCGGTTACAAATTATATCATAATTTTATATCTCATGCCGGGGTCGTTATTACATACTTTTAAAAATGAGAATTAACACTTTAAAAATTGTTACCTCCCTGTTCTCAAGTTTTCGAGAGAGCATTTATAATAGTCAGCTCCTAGTTTATCCGGAGGATCACTAATATATATTTTTTTTATTTATTAATATTCATATTTACTGAGTACCACCAACATATATTTTTTTTTAACACACCAATACATATTTTTCTTTAGTTATTAATATTCAAATTTACATTTCATATTTTTTTTATATCGTATATTCTTATTAAGTTCTTATTATTCATATAATCTGTGAATAATGTCAGTATTAATTTTAGGTCTGTAAGCTTAAATGACTTGTCAAGTTGTCAAATTATCAGGTTGATAGTAAGAAAATATTAAGACGAATATAATTTTATAATTTTTAGTTGTAGATTGTTAAAATGGCTGAAATAAAAATTGTTGCAGCGAGTATAGTAAATTTTTTAAAACAGCAACTGGAAACTGACAAACTCAGTGTCGACTCCCGGGAGAGCGTCGAGGTCGGCGTACAGTGCATCGAGACCGCCTTCGAGCTGACTCCGGATGAGCTCGCCAAAGGGGTCGACCTCGTACAGCTCGTGAAGCAGCAGCGCGGCGGCGCCTCGCCGGCCGACCGCGCCGAGGCGGAGAGGCTGAAGAACGAGGGCAACGACTTCATGAAGGCCAACAGCCACCGCGAGGCGCTCGACAAGTACACGCGCGCCATCCAGCTGGACGCGCACAACGCCGTGTACTTCTGCAACCGCGCGGCGGCGCACTTCCGCCTGGAGGAGCACGAGGCGGCCGTGGCGGACTGCATGGCGGCGCTGGCGCTGCAGCCCGACTACGGCAAGGCGCACGGCCGCCTCGGCATCGCGCTCACGGCGCTGGAGCGCCACGCCGAGGCGCGCGCCGCCTTCGCGCGCGCCGCGCAGCTCGAGCCCGACAACGACTCCTACCGCCAGAACCTGCGCCTGGCCGAGGAGCGCGTGGCCGCGCGCGGCGACCGCCCGCGCCAGCTCGACCTGGGCGGCCTGCTGCAGAACCCCGCGCTGCTCAACATGGCCACGGAGATGCTGTCCGACCCCAACATGCAGAACCTCATCTCCGGCCTCATGACCACGGCGGCGCCCAACCCCGCCGCGGCCAACGGCGCCGGCAACATGAACGTCCTGCTGGAGGCGGGGCAGGCGCTCGCGCAGCACATGCAGAGCGCCAACCCCGAGCTGGTGGAGCAGCTGCGGAGACAGATGCAACCCCCGGGTGGACCGACGGGGCCGGGCGCTCCGGGGGCTCCCGGAGGCAACCCACCTCCTACATCACAGTAAATTTACAAAAACACTACTCATACTGCAAAATGCAGTGGAGTTGCTAACCTTATATTTATAATATGATTATGAAGGATTATCTTTTTAAATTGTATATTGTGCTGTGTAAAATATAGTCTTGCTACAACCATTACTTACAACCATCGTTTCTCGATTTCTTTTTGTAAGAACTTCTTTCCTGCACTCAACAGGGTAAACAGAAGGAACCTGGGACCTAGTGTTAAAACACTCCATTCCCCACTTTCTAGAGTACTGGAGGCATTGTGTATTGAGTGGCGGAACTCAATGCAGCGCTTTTGCCTCATTACCAGGTATCTTCTTGCGTTGACTTATTTCTGCCACAAAACTTTTGTGTTATGTCTTTTTTATTTTACAAAAAATATTATTTTAATGGGAATTAAGTTAATATGAATTTTGTTTAAACAATTATTTTGTATACTTTTATTACTAGTTAGGTAAAAAATAAAATGTAGAGGCAACGGGGCACACAGCCGCAGTGGCTGCTGCGGTGCAGAATGCAATGTTATGTTAAGGTGATGTACATCAATGTTACATTAGTGTTACTCGGAGTTCATCTCTGATTACCTAAATTAAATACTTAGGATTAATTATTGGTAAATAAAATTCTTGGAAAATATTATTTGATCTTATTTAAACAGTACTATGTATGCATTTTTTTTAACTTCAAAACAAAGTAGACATAGGAAATCTGGTATTATATATGTAATGTAAATAAAACACTTGAGTTCACAATAAGTATTGTATTAGCTTTTGTAGCCTAATATGAACTAAACTTGTCAAACATAATTCCAACTTACCCATTTAAATTCACTTTATTTTATAATAAAGCAAATAAGTACAATCTACCAAAACAATCCTTTATAATGAATTACTTTCACCTATTTTATATATGACATCTGGGAACCAATAAATACTTCCGGTCCTCTCCGCCGAATTACCGAGGCATTGCAAATTAAACGCCGCACTTTGCCCCAATACCATAACAAGGAAATGAAAACATTAAATAATTAATTCATTCCAAATGCGCCAAAACGGCCTCACGTAAACAATTACTTTAAAAAATTCCATATTTCATTCTTATTTTAACATACAAAATAAAAAAAAAAAGATAACAAAATAAAACCCAAACTGCTCGTTTCTTAACTATTTATTACACTCTGTGTATAATTTACGATAAATACATTTACATATTATTTAAATGTTTATGTACACACAGTAGCAAATGTATAAAATGTTGTAAACACCTGTGGCGTGCAGGCTCCAATACATTCCCAAAAGAGCAACATCATCAAAAACACTTCATAATCACATATACATCTCACCCTCGAAGCCTCAGACGTAGTTGGTTCAACAGCGAAGGCACTGAACAATGCAATCTAAAGTAAATGCTGCCTCGAAACTTTAATGAGGGCCCAAGTAAGTACACAGAGTCGTTGTTTTGCCATTAAACTATTGATTTTCATATAATTTGAATTTATTGAAAACTATTTACAATACAAAAATTTTGTTATTCAGAAAACCACTAATAGGAACAACTTATGATAAAAATTTAAAAATAACACGGTCAATGTATGAGAAGCATGCGGTACGCGTGACTTACATATTACATTTATATGAAAAATTATATATTTAATGTACTTAACGATATAATGAAGAAATAATTTGACATAATATAGAAAGAACTCTGAAGCACCGAACGATCGCGTCGAATAAATTAAATCGTAAAGCTAGACTTTAAAAATGTAATAACAATATAAGATTTAAACTAAACGTGTTGAACATTATATATAAAATTAATGTAGGGCATCGAAATACTCCAAGAAGGGCAATATTATGCGCTCACACCGGACTGGCTGACAGACGGAGACTTGCATACTAGAATTTAGTCTGTCAGTCAATCAAATTATACCAGTCAGTCAATCAATTTCTGTAAATCAGTCAATCAATTTTTGTCTGTCAGCCGATCAATTTCTGTCAATCAGTCAATTAATTTTTGTCTGTCAATCAATCAATTTCTGTTAGTCAGTCAATAAGTCACTCAATTTTTGTCAGTCAGTCAGTCAATCAATTTATGTCAGTCCGTTAACCAACAGTATTGCACCGTGATCGCATCTACCCGACCGCCGCCGCTAGTTAAGCTCAACATTATACAAAATTGCTATTATTATAGAGGTATATATATACTTCAGTAACGCTTGGGGAGCGGAGGTCGGTAGATGTTGTTCGTGTTTGTTTGTTCGTCACCAGACGTCTCCGCCACACAGACTAAGGGGTTAAGGGACAACTGCATATATAAAGCACACAACTACAAAAACAATGGTAAATAGCTTTACAAATTAATAATAATATATTTGCTTAACAAATAAAAAGATGCAAAACATAATTCTCAAAAACTTATGGTTAGATACATAAGGTGTTTCTACTGAGCGGCGACGGCCTGGCGTCGTGTTTGACCAACTTGATATGAATGAATTGTAATCCATCAGTTAATATGGAAAAAAAAATGGAATAAAGAAAAAAAAGGTTCCTTTACCACCACTGTCTTCAGTTGCTTAAGAAATATTTACAATATTGTCTTTTATTAAAATCACACATATATATGTAGATATTAACGAATAAGTATTCAGCGACTATCAGACAGTGTAACGGGATTACCGAGAAAATGTCATCCATGAATTATGTCATACAAATTTCATGATTTTCTACCCCTAACCTAACCCCTCTATCATCCCCCAACTCCCCACTCCCCTCATTATTCAGCTTCACGCTGTATCACGCATATAAACAGAGAATTTTATCAATTCAATCTTCATTTTGCAATTAACACTTAGAAATTATTAAATATAAATAGCATTCCTTATATTCCATCTCCCCTTCAACGTACAACACGATTCACGGACGACACATACAACAACACATCAAGCTGGCCAATACACATATTTGCGCGTGTTTCTTCCGACAAAGTTCTGAATTCCGACAAAAGGCCCTAGTTTCTCTTGGAAGGAGGCACGAGGTGGGGCGGCAGGTCCGCGGGCAGGTCGTGGCCGTCGATCTTCACCCGTATGAGGTGCATCGCGAGCGCGAACTCCTCGTCGTCCAGGAAGCCGTCCTTGTCGATGTCCGACAGCTTCCAGATCTTGCCGAGCACCGAGTTCGGCAGCTTGGACTTCACCATCTCCGTTTTGGCAGCTGTTGGACCGAAATTTGCTTAATTTTTGTCTTTGATAATCCAAATTCAAATATATAAGAAGTTACAAGCTTAATTTTCTGGACGTCAACTAATTTACCAATAAAGATACGGCTTTAGACCTGAGAAGAACCGAAGCAAAAACACTCAGCGGGACATTCCTAATTTTGTGTTTACAGTTTGACATTTAAATGACAACGATACCTTTAAAATAGACTGGAATTAATAATTAATATTATATAATGTAAGGTGCCAGTAAATAGAACAAATTATCATTATTGATATTTCACACTATATTCTATACATAGCAGGGTAGGCAGAGGGAACTTAGCAACCGAATTCTGTAGAGTGGAACATATCATAACATAATTATTAATTGTTTTATTACTACGCCGGCTGTGTAGTACTGAGGCCTTCAAAATTAATAACAACTAAAAAAATAATAACAATCAAAGTTTCAACAAAAACTGTCTAGTAAATTATAAAAACAAACGGACACAAAAATTATATTCTTGAGTCCCATATATAGTCACATATATAAATTGCCCTATAAATATTATTAACTAATGAACAAAATTGAACTTGAACTATTTTGTTGTTTATAGATTTTAGATAACTTTTGGCTCTTACATATTTACCAACTATTAAATAAAACTACATCAAAATATATACCGTAGTATAATATTGTTAAGACATTTGTTCTAAACGAAATTTCTTATCAGATAAAATTCAAGTTAAAGCAGATTGGCTTTATAGCTGAAACGATAAATTATACCAATATATGGTATAATATATATTTCTCCAATAATATTTTTTTATCCTGCACATAGCATGATAAGGAGAGGGAACCTGGGAACCTAGTATTAAATTACTCTGATACCATTAAGACACTTCCGTTCCCTAATTTTTGAATTAGAGACATTGCGTATTGAGTCGCTCAACTCAACCTTAAGTAACAGTCCTTACATAATATTAATTTAAAAAAAGACATTTATAAAAATGATTTGTTTTAAACACACGTACGAGTATATAAGCCCATTTGAACTTAAACTAAATAATAAATAATATTGATATCAATATATTTTGTGTAAATTTAGTACTTATATTGCAATGTCCCGGTCATTTACACGCCATTGACACTTGCTGATTATACCAATACAAGCAAATATATTGTGAAGGTGACTTAAGTTAGATTAAATTTAAAAAATAAATTCAATAAATTATGAATGTACTAACACAAGCTATCACGTATATAAACATGCATATCTAAAGCACATGAACATATCAACGAGGAGAATAGTCATAGAGGGGTATTTAAGAAAAGATGGTTGCAATCCAACAATACATTTTTAAATTAAACATACTAAAATACTTCTAAATTTAAATTGAAATTAAATATTTTGTATTAATTTTGACTAATGTTATTTAAATATTCTTATTCCAATGAAAATTACTACTATGAAAAATATACTGCGTGTGTGACTGCTAGTTTTTGCTTTTGCACCCTCAATAATTGTTTCCAAAATGTTATACCATTTAACGTAGACGAAACTAAGATTTAAAGCGATAATTAGACGACATTAAATGCTTCGAAGCAGCTACACTAAATTGTATCTTCTGTAATGATAAAGATTATTCATATAATAAAAAATGACGATCATTAAATACACAATAGCACCATTGACTTCCGTTCTGCTTAAAATTCAAGAAGAAAATTGCGTCAATTTTGCCGCCAATACATTCTACAGTCGTTAATCTTTATCCACTTTATTGCATTAAACATCAAATCTTCTATTTTAGACAAATTGAAAATTCTGAAGATATTTGACAACTTAACTTAACTATCACCATTGAAAACTGATACCCAATACTTTAAAATATGAAGAATGTTGTGACTTTGAAACAATTGGAAAACTGATTTAATTTGAACAGTTTCTTTTTCGATACCAAAAGTAAACTCTCGCGCTTTCTCAGTCCAAGTGTGAGGCGTCCTCGCGACATTAAACTCTATATAAAATTGTCCAGTATAAATATACACCAAGCAGATAAACATTAATTCCGTCACTATCGTTATCGTTATCAAGTTCAATACTAATAAAAATATAAATTTCATGGAAAATAGCAATTTATGTAAAATCCCATTTTTTTCGTTTGCATTTGTCATTGCGTTAACTTGAGGATAAACATCCGAATAGAAGTCGTCGGAGTTAACGTTATCGTGTCTATTTCTTACGCCAGTATCTGATTTAGTATCGAAACTACTAGCTGTTTCATCACGAAGCTCGTTAGAAGTATCATTGAAACTGTGTATCGACACAGCGGGCGACAAACACGTGCTGCTGTCACCACCGCTTAGAGACGACTCGTTTAGTAAAAATCTTGAAACAGAACTACAATTTTGGGTCGCTACCATCAAAATATCCGCGATTTTATTGAAACTATTCTCCTCGTCTTTCTGTTCGTTATTTTTAAGGAGCATGCAGAGATCAGTGAGCTGGGAACAGTTCTGTGTGGCGGCGAGCAGCGCCTGCACGGCGGAGTCGACTGTGAATGTATGTCTTAGATGTGGGTGTACCGACAAGACCCTCGCGAGGGCAACGACGCGCATGTCCTTACCGGCTCCGGTGACCTTGCCATCGAGAGGACTCAAGGACTGGAATATTTCATCGTAGTGAGGCTTCTCCTTGCTGCAGATCCACTCAGGGTCTCCGTGGCCGGCGTCGACGCCCTCGCCGCGCCCGTAGCCGAATGGCGATACTTGGTCTTCAACGCCTTCGAACGCACCACCTGGAATATAGAAACGATGTGTTTAAAAACTAGTAGTAAAAATATTATGATATAAGCCATAGACATCAAGAAAACTACTTTTAATTTATGAAAAATTGAACAAATTTTGTCACATTTGTGGAGATATCTAAAAGAAATGACAAAAAATTGTCAACACAAAAAATATAATATAAATTTAATAAATGCTTGATAAAATTTCTGTAAGAAATAAATTATTAAACAAGAACACTTTTTATATAAATATATTTGTAAAAAAAGTTTAAAGATTAAGAGAAAGATAGATACTCAATACTTTAAGCATTGCACATAAAATACAGCTCATTTATTACTTTTTAAACGAGAAGCAGAGGTTACAATAATCAAGTCAAAGATATTTTATAAGTGAAATCAAATAAGCACTGATTAAGGCTGTTGACAATGCCAAGTTTACTTGGGTAGCGAGCATATGGAAAGTCATTTAAACCCCTACCAGGTATTTTAAATTATATATTTATTTACCATAAAATATTTATAACTACTATCCATATATTTATAAATATTATTAAATGATAAATTCCTTGAATTATGTCAAAAAATAAATAATTTTATTTAACAACGCAATCATAGAAAAAATATACGCATGACCTTTATGAAATAATAACTTAAGGTCATGGCTGTGCTTCGCACAACATTAAACAAACTGATATTTTTTACGTTTAGGTTGTAAATGCAAATTAATGTGGAAAATAATGATAAAAAAATAACAAAAAGTGTAGTAGACTGAGAACCTTACCCTAGAACATAACTACTCTTAACTGATAACGGTTATCAGAGACCAGTGCTAGGTCAGCGTCAACTGTATGTAGTATTTCTATTTACATATGTAATCGCTTATAATACGCTAAATGGTACCTTATGTAGCGTTTCAATGACGCTTGACCTCTCTTATAGTGGACAGAAGTGCTTTAGAAATATAACATAGTGTCTGTCACTGTATAACGAGATGAGTAACTATATTTTCAAGGGGACGAGAAGATAATTAGATTGCTCCTTTAAACTCTAAATCAAGTTTTCAGTTAAACGTTTTACAGTACAGGAATTAAAAATTAGCTACATACTCGCATGTTTAATTATATTATTGAGTGTTAATAGGTTCACGCTGTTTCCTGCACATTGCAGGTTGGCAGAGGGAACTTAGGAACCTAGTGTTAAGACACTGTTCTGTTCTCGACTTATCAGCCAATCTGAGATATTGCGTGTTAAGTGGCTGAACTCAACTCGCTTTGCCTGAAACCAGAGCGAAGAAATTAAAATATTGCAATCGCTCGAGTATTTTTTTTATGGAAAAGACGGCAAACGAGCGTACGGGTCACCTGGTGGTAAGTGCTCACCGTCGCCCACGGCCCCGAGTAACTCCAGAGGAGCTACAGGAGCGTTGCCGTCCTTTAAGGTGGAAGGGCACCGGGGCCCGGCATTACCTAATGCGAAACGCAGTGGCCAAAGCCACTACTTTCTTAAATGGCGGGGGTGGTAATAATCCGGTTGAGTCTGCCCATGCGTGTTGCCATTACTGGCAAAGTGACTCTACCACATGCACTTTAGTCGCCTCTTACGACACCATCAGTATCAGGGTGATCCTATTCTAAGCCGGAATCACACGGCATAGCCCAAATCCTGCCCCCTGCTCCACGTCAGGTTAGAGTTCGTGTTTTTTATACCAAAACATATAAACTAATTCAACTAAAAATACATCTTAAAGAAAAAAACAATAAAATACCTTCTTAAAAATCATCAACAGATTTAGGTCAGTGAGTTTGCGGGTAAAAACAGAAGGTCGTCACGGTGTTTCACGAATTAAATAGCAGCCGTTTTTATGGTATGCTCTAATACTGAGTACGCTTATACTGTACCACCACCATGTTATAGTCCAATACACAAGTTAAATGGCATTATTAAAATTGTACGCATTGTTAATGTGACTATTATGGGTTCAATTCTGAGTTGAGAAATTATATTTTTTATGTCCAAGATAAAGCGCGGCGTTTAGTTTCGCAATAAATACATTGTGTCTTAAAAATTGGACGTTACGGGGGAAAACGGAGTTTTTCATACTAGGCTAAAATATAATTAAATTATACAGAGTGAAGTTGATTGTGTGAAGTTAAGTTATTAATTTACACAAGTGAATAATCAATGATGTCGCTGGATAATAAATTGCCGGTTTACTCAACTACACTCACTATCGATTGCGGTACCTACAAAAATACTGACGAATTCATATTTCGTATGAATCACAAAATAAACATTGTGACGGAATTACAGACCAATATTATAATTATATTATATATTTATTAAAAAAAACTTTTCACACAAAAGCTTTTCAGATTAAAAATGGATAATAAAGTTTAATTTTAGAATAAAAAAACACATCTCTCTTTACACACACATATTTTTACCAAATGTGTGTGCTTAAATGTGTCACACACAAACCTTTATAATATAAAAAGGTAACATCAAAACTGGTTCATATATCGATGGTCCCTAAGTAAAGAATCATAATTGAAAAATGATTATTTCCAGGTGAACAGTTAATGTTATTTTTTATAAAACTTTTTGATAAAATAATACTTGAAACACCCTTAAAAGTACGTTATCTGTGCTTATATTATCATTAAAGATAATATACCCGCATAGTAGATAAATATCGGTAGAGTTATAAAAAATTAGATCTTTCAAAAGATTAAAACCATACGCGCTAGATATCAAAAGTACATATTTATTTATTTTATTCTTTTTTTTTTCAGCTTCACGCTGTATCCCGCACTAGGCAGGGTAGGCAGAGGGAAAGGAAGTGGAACCTAGTGTTATGACGCTCCGTTTTACTTTCGTTCCCCAATTTCCGCTGAATTTGAGGCATTGCGTGTTGAGTGGCGGAACTCAACGCCGCGCTTTGCCTTATTACCAGAGCGAAGAAATGAAACATAATGAAATATTAAATAATCATACTGTAGTATAAAGTACATTCTGTTTTTTTCTTTACTCACTGTAACTGTGATAACAAGTAGTTGTACTTTTATTAAGAATGCACGTACATAACAAAATGTTTTGAATATATCACTTAAGTAAGACCAATAATAACTGGACCAACGGATTAAAAAGATACTTAACGATAGTTCATGAAAAAAAAAATCAAAATCAGCAAGTTTTTTTTGCCCATATTGGGAAAACGTATAAAAATTTGACCCTAGCAGCTATTCATGTCGCTTTTGTTGGACAGATTCCAAGAGACTCTGGTTCAAATGCCATTATCTTAAAAAATTAACGTTTCCTATTTAAGTATTCAGCAATACACATTTTAGGTTATAATGGAACTACTCCAATTTCAGCTAACGAGTGCCCTAAATGTACCTAACAATGAACAATAAAGACGCACATCATAAGCAAAACAAGCCCGATAGCCATAGGCCGCCACTGACATACAGCATATGGGCAGTTAACTCTCCATGATTGATGCCGATCAACTAATAATTAGCATATGTGTTTACTTTATGCCCTATTCCAAATTTAATCGGATACATGATATATATGGGGTCATGGTACACAATAGCTAGTCAGTTAAAGTTTTATGTTCTAGAAAATAATTATCGTGGCTAATATCAAATACATACCTAAACTTTATATCTGGAATAGTAAGTAAAATAGTATAGATTTTTTTTATACTTTCAAGTGTATGACGTGCCCCGTGTACGTGACCTGGAGGTAGGTCGAATAATCGATGCTGTGGGGTTGAAGGTCAACTCAGACCTACCCTATAACAAATCCATATATGTATAATAAATTTGTAACTGATTACTGTTTGTACATGGAAAATATCGCAAAAATCTTATTTGGAACGTTCATTACAGTAGAGAGCGATTTAATTTTTTTCTAATGTCAGAAGCGGCTAGCCAGATATAAATGCAGTTTTCACATTTATGTTTTAGAAACCTTCAACATTTAGTGTTTGTTTTAGTTAAATTGGTTGATAAACAAAAAAAAGTTACGTCAATTTAAAACATTTACTTAGACAAAATTGCTACTTTAATTACAACAAGGAAGTAATTGAGATAAGCAAAAAAGCATAATTCAAGCGGGCGAAGCCGCGGTCGGCTCGCTTATATATATATATAAAAAAATATATATTATAGTTTCATTAGTAAGGATATGTATACGACGTCGCCCACCAACATTCCATCGGGACACGGGATCATTATGCGTTATTACCAATTGTATGATGTGGCTGAGAGCTTGTGAAGACAATAGCACACGCATTTGTATAAATAGGTACTTTGTGTAGGTTGTTGATATATGATAATTAAAATTTACTTCAATTTGTTTCATTTCATGTTATTTATCGCCATAACAAGTTATGTGGGAGATTTTCTGGTTAGAAACCATTCCATCATGTTTTTATTCTTTACAGTTTCCCGCTGTAACGGTACAGAGGGAACCGGGGAGAGTTAAGACAGTTCATTTAAATTAAGATACTTCCGTTCTGTTGACTGGCAACTTAAAGCTGCGCCTTGTTATCAGATAAAACCGGACCAGATAAGACCGGAAAAATATTCAATTCTTTTTATATCATAATAATTTACTTTACGGTTAGTTTTTCTTAAAACAAAAACAAACTGACCTTTCACATTCACTATAAAAGTAAAATACCTACAATTCCCCTGCAACGGTATTCACGTGATTAGGTGAAACATTACGAAAAAAGTCGCTAATGAATAAGCGTCCTACATTACATGCAAATTGTTATAATAGCATCGATTGCCGAGCTCTATTCTTTACTGCAATCAAAGTGGATATTTCGTTACTCGTGCAAAAAAATGTAATATAAAGCAGTATATGCATTAAATGTACTATATTTTTTTTATATACGTGTAAATTTAAAGTGCCGCCATATTAAAATATATAAAGTAAAAAAAAAAAGATATTTAATTTTACAACGCCGTATTCCGCACATTGCAGGGTAAGCTGAAGGAACTTGGAGGGAACCAAGTTGATGTTGATGACATATTCCGTTTAGTACCCCACTTTCCGCCGAATTTGAAGCATTTTTGAGTGGCGCAATTCAACACCGCGTTTTAAACTGTGTAACTATAAAATATTGATTCTACATAATCAACATGTAGATACGTCACGTTTGCAATAACGAAGATCTCTTGATAAGCAAGAGATATTTGGAATCGTTCTCAGAAACCGAAGTACCTTCACTGTGCATTGTACATAGTAGATAAGCAAGTATAATTCACAAGTTGCGAGTCACGTAATCGTAATGAAGAGTGAGTAATCTAGATGGTAGTGGCGCAGTGAAAGTATAGGAAGAGAGCGATACGCGCCCCACCAAACAATGTGCGATGTGCATGTGCCTGCGCCTGCGCAGCGACAGCCGGACTTTACTGTAAGGTCCAGTTACCATTGCGAGCGGAGCGGACCCATTAAGGACTACCGTGAACTCGTAAGACTAAGAAATAGTTGGGGCGAAAGGACTAAACGAACAGAAAGTTTAGGCCGGCTTAGAATAGGATCACCCTGGTACTGATGGTGTCGTAAGAGGCGACTAAAGTGCGTGTGGTAGAGTCACGTTGCCAGCAATGGCAACACGCATGGGCAGACTCGACCGGATCATTAACACCCCCGGCATTTAAAACCTTCGTTAAGTAGTGGCTTTGGCCACTGCGTTTCGCATTAGGTAATGCCGGGCCCCGGTGCCCTTCCACCTTAAAGGACGGCAACGCTCCTGTAGCTCCTCTGGAGTTACTCGGGGCCGTGGGCGACGGTGATCACTTACCATCAGGTGACTCGTACGCTCGTTTGCCGTCTAAAAGAAAGAGTTATAATGATCTCGCTCAGTTCCAGAAAGCGGAGCGGGCTCATTACAGAGTTAAATAAACTCACAACGACATTTTCCATTGTAGATTCAATACAGAGAGAGGAGAGTAGCAAGAAGCGAACGAGTAAAAATTTGTTTGACTTTTTATTTGGTCGAAATACAAATATGCAGATTACTCCTCAGTGTAGGGGTTAGGTTAATGATTGTATTGTTATTTAGAAAAAGTAAATAATTAAAAAAATACATATGTATAGATAATAAAATAAAAAAAATACCTAAAGCATAAAGGATATTTTTTGTTTTCAATTTATATATTTTTAAATGTATAACATTTTAATCCGTTGCATTTCTTATATAAAATTAGTCTATGGCAGGACATAATCTTTAATTGTCTAAGTGTGTACGGTAGTCAAGTGTGGATTGATATGGAAGTGTTAATACGTCTCATTGGATAACTGCTACATTATCACAATATTAATCATTACTGGCGTAGAAGATCACATATAACATGTTATGAATACGAATGTGTTTTAACAGTAAAGGTAAGCGTTAAGGCGGAATGAACTTGGGAACCTTACCTAAGCGTTAAGGCAAATGGAACTTGGGAACCTAGTGTTAAAACACTACGTTCTGTATCCCACTCTCCGCCAAATAGGAGGCATTGTGTGTTAAGTGGTGTAACTCAACGTCGCCTTGTCTGAGCTTTGCCTTGACACGAGAGCGAAGAAATGAAACATTTTTTTTTTTTTTATGGAAAAGGCAAGGCAAACGAGCGTACGGGTCACCTGATGGTAAGTGATCACCGTCGCCCACGGCCCCGTGTAACACCAGGGGAGCTACAGGTGCGTTGCCGGCCTTTGAGGTGTACGTAGATGCGCTTTTTGAAGGTACCCATGTCGTATCGACCTGGAAATACTGCCGCGGGTAGGCCGTTCCAGAGATGTATGGTGCGTGGAAGGAAATTCCTACGAAACCGCACAGTAGTAGATTGCCACGTATCCAGATGTTGTGGATGGTATAGTAACTTGTGGCGGACTGTGCGGTTAGAAAATTCGGCGGCAGGTACCAAGTCAAACAGTTCTCCAGAACACTCCCCGTGATAAATGCGGTAGAGAACGCACAGTGAAGATACGTCTCTACGCAAAGCCAAAGTGTCAAGCCCCTTACAGATCATTGGGTCCCCAACGATTCGAACGGCTCTACGTTGTACGCGATCAAATGGTTCAAGCTGATACTGGGGTGCACCAGCCCAGAGGTGAGAACAGTATTCCATATGAGGCCGAACCTGGGCCCTATACAGGGCCAGACGGTGTTTTGGCGTGAAATACTGTCTCGCTCTGCTGATGACCCCCAGTTTCTTCGAGGCCAACTTGGCCTTGCTTTCCAGATGATCGCGATACTGGCAGTCGTTCGAAAAGCTGAGGCCCAATATACTGATACAGGGCGCGGCTTTAAGGGGAGTGTTCTCGAAAACTGGTGATACGACAAATGGGGTTTTTTTAGTGGTTAACGCGCAGACTTGTGTCTTCCGGGGGTTGAATTGAACTAGGTTCTTTTCACCCCATACGGAGACATTGTTGAGGGATGCCTCAACGGAAGACACAAGTTGATTTCGGCACTGGTCGACGTTTTCCCGAGAAAGACTTGCACGGCCGGAGTATACAGCGTCCACAGTACTATCATCCGCATAACAATGTATGTTAGAGTCCTCCAACATATCATTGATATGCAGAAGAAATAGCGTAGGGGACAGCACGCAGCCTTGGGGGACGCCAGCGTTCACGGGCATGAATTCAGAGCAAAAACCGTCGACAGCGACCTTGATGCTGCGCCCAGTGAGAAAGCTAGCGATCCACTTGCATAAATTCTCGGGAAGCCCGTAAGATGGAAGTTTCGCAAGGAGCGTCCCATGCCACACACGATCGAAGGCCTTCGCCATGTCCAGACTAACTGCCAGGCCCTCTCCCTTACTATCAATAGCTGCAGCCCAGCGGTGGGTTAGGTAAACCAGAAGATCACCGGTTGAGCGACCCTGACGAAAGCCATATTGGCGGTCGTTAATCAATCGATGATCCTCTAGATAAACCAAGAGCTGGCTATTGATTAAGCTCTCCATAACTTTGGAGAGCAGGGAGGTGATAGCAATAGGCCTGTAGTGAGTTTGATCGTAGCTATTGTCTTTTTTCGGGATCGGGTGGATAAGAGCGCTCTTCCACGAATCTGGGACTACGCCGACTGAGTAAGAGTGCCGAAAGAGACGCGTTAGCACCGGAGTCAGCTCAGGAGCACATGAACGGAGCACAAGAGGAGAGATGCCATCTGGCCCACTCGTCTTGTGAATGTCCAAGGAAGAGAGAGCTCGCCTAACAGCTTTCTGACTGATTTTAACGTCAGGCATTGAGCTCTGACACCGCGGGATGGTTGGCGGCGTTGCTCCTTGGTCATCCATAGTCGAGTTTGAGGCAAAGAGAGCGCCCAGAAGATCGGCTTTCTCTTTCGCCGTATGGACCAAGATGTCATTCTCCGTGCGCAGCGGCGGAAGCGAAGGCTGGTTAAAGTTGTTAAGTGCAGCCTTTGAGAGGGCCCAAAACTGGCGAGTTCCCGACGGGTTACTCTCAAGCTTCTCGCCGATTTTAGCGATGTGCTCGGACCTTGCTCTGGCAATTTGCCACTTAAAGTACCTAGAGGCACGGTTGTACTTTCTTTTTAAGGTTTTCACCTTTGGATCCTTAGTGACAAGTGCCTTGGCCCAGGTTCGATATGCCTCGCGCTTGCCAGAAGCAGCAAGTTTGCAAGACGTATCAAACCAAGGCTGTGACTTACCACCGATTGGCACTACAGAGCTTGGAATGTAAAGTTCCATACCCTGCAGAACCACGTCGGCAACAGCAGCGGCACAAGCACTAGGATCATCAGAAGAGAAGCAAACCGGCCCCCAGGGATAAGATGAGAAAAATGTGCGCATCCCATCCCAATCTGCTGACTTGTAGTGCCAGACACGACGAGTCGCTGATGTTCTGCGACTGACGTGGTTAATGGGCACAGTACTCCGTACCAGGCAGTGGTCAGAAGACCCTAGGGAGGCATCGACAACAACCTGGTATTGTTCTGGATGTGAAGTCAGCAGAAGGTCCAGTAAGGAGGCGTTGTGGTTGTCCACGTCCGGGATTCGCGTAGGCGACTCAACCAATTGGGACAATCCATTCGCCATAGCAAGGTCGAATACAGCTCTCCCCGCGTGGTCGGTGGTGCGTGAACCGAGCCAACTGGCATTATGTGCATTAAAATCGCCCAGTATCACGACCTCTGCGGTGGGGATCTGTGAGAGCGCATCGTCAATAGCCGATTGCATGTGCTCCATGAGCCGATCCGTTTCTGCATTACCACTATAGGACCTGTACAGGCATGCGTAGATTCGGACACAATCGTCCATGTCCACACGGAGCCAGATGGTGGACAGGTCCCGACCTTCAAAATTAACAAGACGACGGAAACTCAGGTCCTCCCTCACATACACAGCAACCTCGGCATGAGGTATAAAATTATGTTCTATTTTGTAGCCGGGGTATTGAAGGTAGGCAGTGTCGCTCGGTCGGGCAATCTGGGTTTCCGTCAGAAATAACAAGGCCGGCTGTGCCGTCTCAAGATGGTGGTGGACGGCATTCAGATTTGAATGTAGGCCCCTGATGTTGGTAAAGTCAATGCTGAGAGTATCAGTGGCTGCCGTGGAACGTACGCCTCGTTTGCCTTGTAAAATGCGCGGTACTGTGCCCTCCCCAGAATTCGAAGGGCGGCCTGAGTTTAAAGACTCAGGGAGGGATTCTCCAGCATCTAAGATGCAGGTACCCTCCTAGGGTAGTTTCTTTTTTAGTGCCGCTTTTATATTCCAGGGAGGGATTGGGGGTGGGCACCGGGGCCCGGCATTACCCAATGCGAAACGCAGCGACCGAAGCCACTACTTAACGCCGGTATTAAATGCCAGGGGTGGTAACGATCCGGTCGAGTCTGCCCATGCGTGTTGTCATTGCTGGCAACGTGACTCTACCACACGCACTTTAGTCGCCTCTTACGACACCATCAGTACCAGGGTGATCCTATTCTAAGCCGGGATCACACGGCAAAAACACATTAGTATTCCATTTCCTCGATTAGGGATCGAAGCCCCAACATGTTGTCAGTCGCACGCCTGTGCTCCTGCGGCATTACAGGCCTTTCTCAAGCGTATAGAATATTTCATTTAAATGAATTATTATATAGGAAATAGGTGTGTGCATAAAAATCAAATAAATTAAAAATCAAATAAATCAAATTTTAGTAAAAATTGAAATCTATAAAAGAATAAATAATAAACCAATATCGCATTAAGAATATCTGCAGAATTCGATGAAGAATGAGAAACAAAAGCGTCTTAACACTGGGTTTCCTCCCCTGCCTACTCCATATTACGAACAACCATCGGATATCAAAGTAAAAACTAGCATCCTAAAAGTCAAAGAAGATAATTGGCGTGCAATTTTGTCAGAAGAATTGGGAATGAAGCCAAGATCCGAGCAGGATACGGGTACCTCGCGCTAAGGAGGAAGCGCATCCGTCGCCCACGCGCCCCGCGCCCGCATGCAGACACTTCGCTAAACGTGACGTTTATACTTTGTGGCCTTCACGGACCCACAAGGGCAAGGTTGCAAGGACGTCTACGACGATCTACTTAATGGTTTCCTTTAGTTTCAATATACGATAAAGAATTATAAGTAAAACCTTCAAATATCATTATTAAATTATAATAATACAAAGAATTAAATAACACTGTGTTGACGCACAAGGGTGTGAGTTGGGTCACGTGGGTTATAGGTTATAGGTTCGACCACCACTCGACGAAACGAAATATTTAAAATTGAAACATATGTTTTCATTTCTTAGCTCTGGTAACAAGGTAAAACGCGGCGTTAAGTTCCACCACTTAACACGCAATGTGGCGGAAATTGAATAACGGAACGGAGTGTCCTAACACAAGGTTCCCAAGGTTCCTCTGCCTACCCTACCATGTGATATAGCGTGAAGCTGAAATAAAAGTAAATGCAAAACAACTGGTATTTCCTGTTCTGCCACGGAATAAAGCAACAATTCCATAAAAAGCTGTTCAAAAACTAAACACAATGCACACGTAACGGCGGCGCGGACAATTGTACAACAGATGAGTAGCGTTGATGGGGACATTCGACCGCATTTATTAACCAAAACAAAAAGAGGCCAAACAGCTCATTTAGATTTGATGACTGATACAATATGAGCCGTTTCAATTATTTAGAAACGAAAATTTATGTCATCACCTGCCTGCAAAAACAATGGTGAGAAAACATGTTGTAAATTATTTTTACTTATTCGACGTATTATGTAACGTTACTTTTATAAGAAAAATAGTGTAGTCAGTATGTATACTACTGTTAGTAATAATACCTACAGTTATCGGAAATCAGGTATTGAACGTTTATTTAAATTAACTTTTCTCTTCTTTTTCCTTTTTATACTCCACGTTGTAAAACACAGAGCAAGGTAAAGGTAGAGGGAATCTGGGAACCTAGTGTTAAGTATCCGAAATTTAGGAGGTGAAAATCGAACCAGAAACCGCGTTTACAGTCGCACACTTACGCCACCACGATACACTCAATTTCTCTCTAATTACTAGCTAGAATTCAACATGAAACTTTCGAGGATTCCAAAAGAGAAAATATTAGAATTAATAAATATTAACCAAACATCCAAATTCTTGCAACACCATGTACGTGATAAAAATGAGAACGATAAATACGATACAATAGAATACCTATAGTAACCAACAAGTCTTAATCGTCTGCCATCACTGGTTTGGGAGGCGAGGCACGCGGCGAGTGAAATGACTACGCGGAAGTGCCGCGAGCCTGCGTCGTTAAAAGGAAAACGATTGGAAAGTTGCAACGTAAGAGGGTGGCTCCTGAGACTAACGCGTAACTGTTGATCATGTTACACCAGACTTAACGTTTATAACTAAATAGAAAATACATATCTTTAATATTTTTTTAAATTATAAACACGATACACGACCATTATATCAACCACCCACTCAAAGAAGTGAAATATAATATACGGCAGAAAGTGAGTACTAGAACGAAGTGTCTTAACACTAGGCCTCTGCCTACCCCGCTAAGTGCGGATATGGGCTTGTAGGTATATATGTAAAAATAAGAAAGCAACACTTTCAGTTAAACTATATCGCGAATCAGTCTGACTCGATTAATCAGTTACAAATGTGTCACAGTAAGGCCATTATTTAAATGAATAAAATAAGTACATAAAATAAATAAATGAATGAAATTTTGACAGTCAATTAAATGTAAAAGATAAATTAATGTGTGTAATATACATTACATTACATATATTAAAAACGTTTATATTCTTTTTAGCTTCACGCAGACGGAACCTAGTGTTACAACACTCAGTTCTCATTAAGACACTTCCGTTCCTCACTTCCTGTTTGTGTCTGGAAGCATCGCACTTCGCCATTGTTTAAGAACTAGGGAACTGAAAATATGTATTGAATATTTAATTTCCTCTAGTAGAGATCGCCAGGGACAACCTCTCTCGTTTACAGTCGCACATTTGCACCCCGGTGTCACAACAGGTCCTCATAAAACCCCAAAATATTAATTTCAACATCTAAATCACGCTAATCGCAATACTCTCATGCCTCTCTGCAGTACAATGCACTAGGAGCGAGATCTCAGTAGATTTCGGTAGCGTGTACCAATGTAGAAAACAAAGGCACGCAAGTTTTTTCGTCATCAATCGACGATTGTTATGCAAGTCGCGCGATGCAATACAAATTCTTCACACGGAGGGCCCTACATACTCGCCTCGTGCGGTGGACGATGCACTGCACGCGGTCGGTTGTTTGTATTGTCTCGTAAAGGGCATTCATTCACGCCGCGCCCAAACCGAGAGAATCTTAAGGAGCCGATGTACTAATATTATTGTTAAGTATCAATATTTCAATGTTTTCATTCATGATAAATTATTATACTGTATATAGCAGGTTTTTATTAAAATAATTCAATTTTATTACTTGAAAGCGGCCTGACCGCGGCTTTGCCGCATTTGATTGGTACATATTGTAGCAATTTTAAACTGCATATTTTAAATTTATATATATATATATATATATATATATATATATATATATATATATATATATATATATATATATATATATATATATATATATATATATATATATTTTAAAACAATTAACTGTTACAAAAGTAAACAAAGGGAATCTTGCCAAAATTTATAGACAACATTAAAGAAAATAATTAAGCTATTTCGTGGGATTAGGGTGCACAAACACATAAAAACTGACAAAATAAATAAAAAATATTTTTTGAAGGATGATTTGATTACATTGATACCCCATAGACCCATAGATTTTCTCACATCTCTTACATGTACAAGCATTGATCCGTTACAATTTTATTATATTTATAGATTATTCACGAATTTCTCAATCACTTGCAACACGAACGACAAAAAAATTGTGATAGTTTAACATCGATACGAGAATTTCTAATTAATACTAAATATTTTTTAAATAGCTATTCAAAATTTCTACAAAACACCATTAGATATATAGATATACCTAATACAACGATTAAGATTGAAATTATAAGAGGTCAATAGTTTACATAATTACGTACGGTCCGTCTGGTTCCTGTATTTATCTCTTCCATAAACGTCTATGACTCACAGTTCTAGCAAAAAGTGTTCCGCGATGATTCTTTTTTATATATTCAGTTCAATCACAAATCTCTACTTTCTAAAACGTAAACAAAAATAAGCAATAAAAATTATTTAATTAAATTTAACGACGTGTAATAAAAAGTTAGTATTGAATATAATTGAGGTTTGTTTGTATAGAATTATGCGTCGCCCGCATTCAGCACGTTCGAGGGCGACATTGGCTCTACAGTCGGCCAACGATAATAATGGAGGTCTTTGCTCTGCACTGGGTTATTAAACTGTTATATAAAGTGGCCCTAGGACTTGGAAGTACCTATCATATCTTTTAAAAGAAGACAATTTTTGTGTTTACTATCACAATTTCAAGTAAAAGTCAAGCCAGTCCGTTACCCACTTTCCGTCTAGAGTCAATCCCGGAAGCATTGCATGTAGAACAACGTAGCTCAACGCCGCGGTATGCCTTTTGGCTTGTCAAAGCCAGAAAACAAAATATTAAACATTTCATTTCTTCGAGTGGGAATCGAATCCACAACCTGTCTGTCACGTTTGCAATAGAAAACATTTTCCTTACACCACCACCGGTTTTTATTACAGATATTATATTTTCGCGTAAACAGTTATATTAGTCACACTCATAATATAAAAGCGTATAATGGTTAAATATATGAAATAAATAATAAATAAATTCAATAATTACAAGCTTAAACGCAGTGGGACGATAACTAAGCAAGAAGTTAGTTACGGTGCAGATGAATCATTACATTAATATTTAGATTGCAACATAAAATGGTATTTAAATAACATTACTGTAACAACGAAAGCGTTCAATGTAAACATCATATTTGTTACTATTTAGTAACTGTAAATGTAACGTGGCCTGTCGCAGCGATGGGGCATAAGCGAGCGACAGGTTGTGGGTTCGATCCCCAGTCGAGGAAATGCAATATTAAATATTTTCATTCCTTCGCTATAGTAACAGAGCAAACTGCGGCGTTGGGTTCCGCCACTCAACACGCAAAGTCTCAATTTGGCGGCAAAAGAGGAGCGATATGGAGTGTCTTCACAATAGGTTTCAAAGTATTTTCTGCTTTAAAAAAAAAAAAAAAAAAATAAAGAACATAATAGTTCTAGACAGCGAATGCATAGAATTTGCTCTACCGTTACAAGCCTGTATGCAGCGCAGCGCTAGTGTCTTTCAACAATAATCAACAATGGTATTGAATACGATTTCAACACGTGACTCTGATTCACCGCGCGATGATCTACTTACTATTGGAACACAGTTGATATGCACTTTACGATCTCATATTTTGATGTCAATAACTAAGTATAAAATAAAATATTAATTAAATATTTTTTTTAGTATGAAACCTGTCGTGGCGCAGCGGCACAAGGGTGACTGTAACCGACAGGTTGTGAGTTCGATCCCCACTCGAGGAAATCAAATATTTAATATTTTCAATTTAAATATTTAATATTATCATTTCTTCGCTCTGGTATAAGGCAAAACGCGGCGTTCAGTTCTGCCACTCAACACGCAATGCCATAAATTCGGCGGAAAGTGGGGAACGGAAGTGGAACGGAGTGTCTTAACACTAGGTTCCCAAGTTCCCTCTGCCTACCGTGGCATGTGCGGGATACAACGTGAGTATTTAAAAGAGTAGTATAAAACGAAGTTATTTTTGTAAAGATTTTTATATTTACTTTATATTTATGACAACTTCGTACAATTTTTTTTGCAAATCTGAGAACCTAGCGGTAAAACATTCCGTTCTCATCAAGACACTGCCGTTCCCCACTCTTTGAAATTCAAATTGTAGGGAAATTGCGTGTTTATCCGCCGTAACTCAACGCCGCACGCAATTAAACGCAAAATATTACATTAATACGTATATTCAAAGTCATATTGTATAGAATATCAAGCCAAATTACAAAGTGCCATTACAAAGCATAATCGCCACTACAAATGGTTGTCCGTGCTAGTCGTCATTGTACGATATTCAGTACGCGCGCGCCCCATATCGTACTTCCGACCATCACGCTCTGTGACTCCGATACTCGTCATCATTTTTTTAACTTTCTGCACCGCCGACGGGAACTGTTCAACTAACTGTTTATTAGCCTAATGTGCAGCAGACTCACTGCCTGAGTACTTTTGAGTTTAGCTTAATTTTGTTCTATGATTTCTTCATATATTATTATATAAAGTCAATTTGATATACATACATACATATCCACAAGTTGTGGATTCGATCTTAAATAATTCTTTGCCGCGCTTTTGCTTCGGTAACAAGGCAAAGTGAGGCGTTGAGTACCGTCACTTATGAATATCTCTATAAATCGGTGAAAAGCAGTATACAGACTAAAAATATAAATTTAAACTTGTCCTAGTAATAAACTAAATTCAAAACAACCAGCCCTATATAAGTAACATGCGGAAATTAACAAAAACATATGAACGAAATAAATAGGCAATCCGGTCACTGTCAATACCAACCAGTTCAATAATCCCAGAATCAAATCTACACGCCACAAAAGGTAACCAATAGTTACATCGCAATCGCTACAGCACAATGCGTGTCATTGAGAGCAAGTGGGTCGTCAACAAAGAATGAATGGAGGCGCAGTGACGTCTCACGCTTGTATGGGAACAACGCCCGCACCACAATTAAGTGTATATCCTGCGTAAACAATCGACAATTTGTCGAGTTGTGAATTGTAATCGATTCGGAATTGGGGCAAGTGGACATTACAAATTTATATCAGACTGTAGTAGGGTATACATGTGTGGGGACCACTCATATATATAACATATGTACATACATACATATACTTATTCATTATTTATTATACTAATTCTTACTCACAAACATATGTACAAATAATTTGAATTTATTAAAGTCAATGCAGCTTAACGAGTATCTTACTTTTTCAACTTCACACTGTATCCCGTGTATGACTGGATAAGCAAAGGGAACTTGGGAACCTACTGTTGAGTAATTAAATTTAAACGGAGTGTCCGTAAGAAAGCTATTTAATTTTGTATCACATAAATTAAAGGCCAGTCGTGGCGCAGAGGCACAAGCGTCTATCTGTACACGCGACAAATTATGGGTTCGATTTCTTAAAATCACTTATAGATTATATATTCAACAATAATACGTTCGTTAAGAAATCCGTAAGAACGTATTATTGTTGAATATATTATATTCAACAATAATACGTTCGTTAAGAAATCCTAAGAAAAAAAAACGTTAAGTGTACATATATATATATATATATATATATATATATATATATATATATATATATATATATATATATATTATATATATATATATATATATATATATATATATATATATATATATATATATATATATATATATATATATATATATATATATATATATATATATATATATATATATATATATATATATATATATATATATATATATATATATATATATATATATATATATATATATATATTTGTTCAAATAATATATTTATGTAATATAATTGCATGGCAATAATCGAGCGACATAGTCTATGCATAGATTAACTCATGAAATGCAGTACTACATTTACATGTAAATACAATAAGAGACCTTGACTTGAAGATCTCTGGGCGACATAAAACATCCAATAAAAATAAGTCAACTGCATAAAAATTATCATTTAAAAGAACAATAAAATGAAATTTGAGCTCTGGTTCGTAAAATTTAAATAAAGCGAAATTTTATTATTGTAACGACTATGAGGCTAGTCGTAGCGCAATGGCGCAAGCGTTAGTGCCCCTGTTAGCGACACGGGTTGTGGCTTCGATGCCCCCTCGAGCAAATTAAATATTTTATATTTTCATGATTCTCTGGTACTTAATTATATCACTCTGAAATTCATAATTAGATTATTTAATTTCTGATTATTTAATTTCTTTTTGATCTTATCAAATATATAGATACATGTCGCAGAGCAGAGCAAAAGCATGTGACTTTAAACGCGGCTGGTTCTGGGTTCGATCCCCACTTGAAGATTTTTTTTTTCAATATTGTTTTCATTTATTCGCTCTTGTTACAAGGAAAAACGCGGCGTTGACTTCCGACACTCAACACGCGATGCCTCTAAGTAGGGGCATGCAACGGAGTGTCTTAAGTACCTCACTACCCCCACGTGTAGGATACAGAGTGGACCTGAGTAAATATTTCCATACATTAAGTGCGTCATCTCTACACTTGCGACACTACCTACCAATTGTAGCGCACGCGACGTTAACTGCTAGTTACGTAAGCTTGTTAATTTCTAACATTTCTTCCGGTGATTAATTCACTGTCGAGTACAAACAAAAACTTTTATATCCGACATGCGGCGCAAATAAATTAAATAACTACAAATTAGTTAAACAAAGTGAAACTTTCTCTTTCAATTGCTTCAATATGCAACTAAAGTTGTACCAAAATTACTACATACTTGATTACTATATATGGTAATATTTAACTAGCGATCCGTTCTATTCTCAGCTTGATTTGAAGTTCGACTCTCGTAAGGAGGCAACCTTGCTTCGGGACAGAGTTATCTCTGACCTACCCAGACTTAGTTTGAAAGATTAGTACTTAGTATGTAGATGTAGTATGAAAGGCAATTCAAAATATCCAGTTCTTTCATTATGTGGCTATCGTATTATAGTTTGTAGCCTTTGGGACTAAGAAGAATATTTTTTTTCAATTCGAGCTAATAGTTCTGGAGATTAGTGCGTTCAAGCAAATAAACTCTTCTGCTTTAAAAATAAAAAATATTGAAGTATGGAGATAAATTTACAAAAAGGAATGCTATAATATATAAGCAGTACTTATACATCAAATATATCTAGTTTAATGATATCGACACGGTCGCCCATCGACCCGGCGAAAGTATCGGTCGCGCTCCCATTGTTAGTACCGAGCAGTCAGAAGACCTAGTTACACCAGTGAAGTCGAAGCTACTGTTGCATTTGCATGCATATGTACATTAACGTATACGTTCAATAAAAATTTGGAAATGTTATAATAACAATCGATGCTTATCGTGACGCAGGGGAACAAGTTGTTGGTTTAATGAAATATTTAATATTTCCAAATGAAAAATGTAATATTTCCAAATGAAATATTTAATATTTCCAAATGAAATATTCAACATTTTCATTTCGTCTCTTTTATAATCAAGACAAAATACAGCGTTGAGTACCGCCACTCAATACGCAATGTCTTAAATCCAGCTGAGAGTGGGGAACGAAACGGAGTGTGTCTTAACACTAGGTTCTTAAGTTTCCTTTGCCTGTCCTCACATGGGAAACAGCGTGAAGCACAAATAAAAAACTTGTATATTCGTTTAAAACAAAATATGTTTGTTTATTTGCCTTTCAGCTGGATCTTAGGGACGCCAACACATACCCCATCGAACTAAGAACATGGTTAGAGTGTCTTAACACTACTTTCTTATTGTCTTCTTCACTAAAATCGTATGGCAAATTATAAATCCGTGGTAGCTATATACCGTATTTCACTACTAAACTTAACCTAATACTAAAACTTATATTTAGATATACTGTTTAGTGCACAACTAATATTTTATCAAAAATTTTAATCTATAGAAAGTAAACAGTGAACGAGTTTACATAATGGTAAAAGTTTCAATTGTTTCGTTATCAGTTTGGTAGCAACACATGTACTTACAGTTACACGTATGTACATGTAGCCCATACATAGAAAATATTTGTAACTGATCGCTGTCTGAATATAAGAAAAATCAGTATTGACGATATTTATAAATGTAATATTACAAAATGTAATATTACATAAAAATGATTTTTAAAGTAATAATTTTGAATTTTTTTGTCTGTCTGCGCTAATATTACGCTAATATCAAAAATGGCCAAGACAACTGATATACAGTTTTCATCTTTTCTGGCAACATTCTCTCAAAATTAAGTGTTTGTTATATGTCATGAATAAAAAAGTGGTTTAAATATAAAGTTGCTAGACAAAACTGCTATTAGTTAGTTAAGTAACCCAATTCTAAACTGAGCAGGCGAAGCCGCGAGCGGTCCGCTAGCTAGTAGGTATACTAATAAAATACAATATACACTTAAACTAAAGTCATATGATAACTTTCACGGTCTGCACAATGCAAGTTTGTAATAAAACCACATCGATAGCAAAAACAATGAATTTTGAGTACGTATTACAATCATTCAGTTTTAACACTTATTAAAAACGTATATTAATTTTAACGTGACTCTTGGATGAGATCAAAATTAAAACTTTGATAAGGCGTGTTCATATAAAATAACATTAATAAAATTGTAAAAAAAGTATTACTCAGTTTTAACTAAGTTAGTGTTTAGGAAATCCTGTTTGAGTGACTTATTGATTAGAATAAACATTTTGGGATAGGAATTATCCTATCCCAAAATGTTTATTCTAATCAATAAGTCACTCAAACAGGATTTCCTAAACACTAACTAGTAACACTGTGAGATATGATAAGTTATGTAATATAACTTTCTCATATTAGGGTTCTTCAAAAAAAATACTACTACTTTACAAAAGAAAGTTAGTTTTTTTTAAGCTCGAAGACTCAATTTTAAGAAAATGAAATGGTTTTTTTATGAAAAATTTCGTAAATAATGTGCAAATTTAATTTAAGACAAAAAATATTTTTTCCCATGTTAATTAAATGGGAAACTAAAATAAAAATAGCCACCCCTTAAAGCTGAGCTATGGGGTTCATACTTAGTGAGGATTTAATTTACATTAAATAGAACCATTTGAGAAGGTAAAAGTTAGAAAAAAAAAAGTTAAAAATAATTTCTGGATTCTCTGGTTTGGTAAAAAGAAGTAATAAAATGCAAAGGAGTTTATTTCGACGAAAAATCTTATGTGTAACATAAAAATGAATTTTATAAAGTTTTAAATATCTTGAGGTTAATTTGTTTTCCCATGTTTTTTCATAGTGGTCTCAAACTTTTGACCGGTAGTGTACGTAAGTACATACATTGAAATTATAAAAAAATGATTATAAATAAGCTAAGCAAGCCGCAGTTCACAGATTGCTGACCTATGATCTAGATGTTTTTTTTTTCATTTTCAGTATCACGCTTTATCCCGTTCATATCACGGAAGGGAACTTGGGAACCTAATGTTAACAGATTTAGTTTCTGTTCCGGCATTGTGTGTTGAATAAAGGAATACAACCCCAATCTTTATGTTGTTACCAGAGCGAAAAAATTAAAATATGTATTAAATATTTAAATTAAAAGTATTTAATGCTTCATTTCCTCCAATGGGGATCGAACCTACAACCTGTCGTGGTTACAGTCACATGCTTGTGCTCTTGCGCCACTATAGGTCTCATGATCTAGATAAGTGATCTAGATTCTAGACTGTACAGACTATAAGCCAGTGTACGTGAGAGGAGGCGCGACCGACGGACTCCAATAAAGAACTCTGTCGCGACATATTCTCGCTTTCATCGTTTATTGAGGTCAGCCACGAATCATATTTATTAGAACTTATTTCAACATTTTGGTAACAACATGCAAATATAAGCGGACGTGTCACTTTAAATTGATCAAAACAACCGTTTTATATAAATATGTTTCTACGCTTTTTTTTTACACATTTTGATCTCTAAGCACAGTGAGTTGCGTTGCGAAGCTTAACGCTGCACCAAAGCCAATATCTCAGAAATAGCTAACTATATTTTAGTACAGTTTTCACTATTATATTTTGACAACCTTCACTCAACATTTTGTGTTTGCTTTTGAAATTTTAATTTTCAATTGTCTTAATACTGATATTATTAGTAAATTAAATAAAATATTTCAAACGGGCGAAACCGCGTGTAGGTCGCTTCTTATAAATAAAATACTACACAGGTACATTAAGTACAAGTATGGTATATTGTCGTCCGTCCACGGCCGTAAAACTGACAATCACGACACGTTATCACCAGCCCGATGGTGTATTGTTACATTGAAGTATATTTCGCAAGTCGACATGAATCGATTCAAAAAAAACCACTCTAATAATAGAGACCTGTCGTGGTGTAGCGGTACAAGCGTGTGACTGTAACCGACAGGTTGTGGGTTCGATCCCAACTCGAGGAAATGAAATGTTTGATATTTTCAATTTGAATGTTTAATGTTTTCGTTTCTTCGCTCTGGTACAAGGCAGAACGCGGCGTTGAGTTCCGCGGCGGAAAGTGGGAACCGGAAATGGAACGACGTGTCTTAACACTAGTTTCCCAAGTTTCCTCTGCCTACCCTGCCATTTGCGTGATACTGCGTGAAGCTGAGAGAGAGTTAGAAAATAATAATAATAGACAACGGTTTTATAAAAACTAAAGGTGTACATTATATATAAATATAAATTGAAGTTAAACTGCAACAAATGAAAGTATTTCAATGAAAATAATAATTAAACACATATGGCGTAATAAGTAAGCAAAATTATAATTTTTATGAATTCCTTAACCAAAATATGACTCATCTAGTATTTATTTAATATTTTCTTAGTATGTACCTTTACCTACTAGATAATGAAAATCCACTTCAAGACATCGATATTATGCACTTAACTACCAATAACACCGGCGCCATATTATTATCAATTCTCATAATGTTATTGTGTCATCAAGGTATTCATCATAAAAATATAAGCAACTCTTGAGGATATTCAAAGATTTATTTTTCATTTTCATTTCATTTGTAAAAAATATTTTTACATATATTGCAATGTTCAATGTAAACTTAATAAGTAGGAATGTTGGATATTAAATTACAATATTTTATACAAAAAGACACATAAAATAACTAGTAATGCAGACATTCAATTATTACTAATTTAGAGTACAAATAAAACTTAAAATAAAAAAAAAACCGAAAAAATTCACAACATTCGATTGCCATAAAACATAGTCAGAACAACCGCGATGAACAAGGCTTTCTATTGAAAATCCACATACAAATCGTTATTATCATTTAAGAGCTAAAATGTCGCAGACAGACAAACGAGTCAAACTTGCCACGCCCTTTTTGTCGTCGTCGGGGGATAAAAACAAAATAATAATAGGAAAAATTATAAATTAGTTTGGCAAAGTAGGAGGTCTATCGTGACGCAGTAGCACAAGCGTGTGACTGTAGCCAACAGGTTGTGGGTTCGATCCACACTCGAGGAAATTAAATATTCAATATTTTCAATTTTAATAATTAATGTTTTCATTTCTTCGCTCTCGTACAAAACAAAACGCAGCGTTGAGTTCCGCCACTCTTCACGCAATGCTTCAAATTCGGTGGAAAGAAGAGAACAGAAGTAGAACGGAGTGTCTTAACACTAAGTTCCCAATTTCCCTCTGCCTAGCCTGCCACGTGCGGGATACAGCGTGAAGCTGAGTAAAGTAGGTAAATGGGAAATTGAGAGTGCAAGCAAACGTTTGTCCCTAATTACGTTTCCGTATTAACGTCGCGTCGTACTCTCCGTATAGCAAGCGCCGGCGCATTGACTGACCGATGATGAGATAATGATAGTGACGATAGTTATATAGCTCTTTATTGTACATCTAAGAAAACCGGTAAGTCTTTGGTTTTCGTTATTTTTACACATTTTTTAATTATTAAATTCTTGAACCAGTCAAAGTAAGTTTTCAGTAATATACGTCATTAATTCTGTTAAAAGTTTTATGATAAGGCCTGACGTGGCGTAGGGGCACAATAGAGTGACTGTAAACGCAACAGGTCGTTGGTTCGATCCACACTTGAACAAAGGTAATAAGGCAAAGTGCGGCGTTGATTACCGCGTATCAACAAGCAATGTCTCCTCAAACGCGGAAAATAGGGAATAGAACGGAGTGTCTTAACACTAGGTTGCCAGGTACCCTCTGTCTAATCTGCCATGTGCGGGATACAGCGTGAAGCTGAAAAAAACTTTTAAAGGTGTCCTTATTGCTGAATAGTGAATGCAATCTATGACAGACAATTTTCAGGTAGAGGAAGCAACTTGATATAGGCCATTATATTCTATTCTATATGCAAATAAAAACTATGATATACACACGTGTTCTTTTTTTTTTTAGCTTCACGCTGTATCCCGCACGAGGCAGGGTAAGCAGAAGGAACCCGGGAACCTAGTGTTAAGACACTCCGTTGCACTTTCGTTCCCCACTTTCCGCCGAATTTGAGGCATTGCGTGTTGAGTGGCGGATTCAATGCCGCGCTTTGCCTTATTTCCACGTGTTCTTGAATTATGTAGATAAAACTTTTACATTTTAATAATTAATAAATACCTATCTATTTCCGTTTTCCTGCTCGTTTGAAATGTTTACGTGAATTTAAAAGATTTTTTACTTTTTACTTTCAAAAATCGAATCAAGACCACAAAAAATATTCAGAATGTTTATTTAGGCCAACCAAGCGTTAAAACACTCCGTTCTTCACTCATTACTATTTTCGAGAGATTACGTGATGAGGTTCAGAACTCAACGCCGCGCTTTTTTTTCTTACCAAAGGCAGCAAATGAAAAGAATGTATTTCTCCGAGCAGGCATCGATCATACAACCTTTGCGTTTACAATCAGATACTATGTCGCTGAGCTACATCACATTGCAAATTATACGGAATCCATTTAAATTAAAATTGATTTATGAAAAAATATCGACTTTCATATGTTACTATTAAAAATATATTTATTATTGTAGTATCTAATCAAAATCTGAGTATAGTGTTACCTAATCAACATAAAAAAAAATGATAAGCGGTACACTGTATAAGGTTGATAAATAGGAACAGCATTGGTTGCGTAACACGACACGATAGGCGAGCTACAGATATGGAAGTACAGCATTACAGCCACAGGTTTGGGGAAAAAGTACAAAGTGCGGAAAATTTCAAGTACATAGAAAATATGTTGTTTATTTACTATTCAGTTGCTATGTTTAACTTTCATTTTATACTATTTTAAACGCTTCGTGCTATAAGTCTGTATGAGGCACCGCTTCGGTGCGGTCTATAACAGATGGGCCGATATCGATGTGTCCATTGGAAAGCTAGTTTTATTGCTGTGCTTCTTGGCTATTTAGCAAAAATCAATCCAGGAGAATAAGGAATATCAGCTCTTTTACAAAATCATGTAAGACATTGTACGTACATATGAAATCATTATTGTATCGCGGGTTGTTTTAATTTATTTTTTTATACAAATAAATGGATTATTTTTATTTTAACTGACAGTGAAAAATATTATGATTCATTTCTAATAATCTATTGTAACATAATTCCACTAGAAACGCAATTTATATATATCTAATATTCCAAAGTATAATTTTGTGTAATAAATTGTTATTGTCTTAGATACAACCGAGCTGTATTTATTTAACTGTTAAGTATAATTTAACGGGAAAAATCCTCATAAGATCTTTTTATTAATATTAAATATATAATATCTATATAGGTTAGTTATTAGAATAAGTATTTACGTAGCAGTGCTAAAAGTCACAGGTGTGAAGGTTAGGTATCACTTCAGTCATGTTAAATAACAACTGATTTTATTAAGGTTAACATGGGAAAAAAATGTTTCTACATAATTTGATTTATTCTTGGATTATACTACACTACCTCTACTCAGCTGGCACATGGCAGGGCAGACAGTGAGAACTTGGGAACGTCTTCACACACTCCGTTTCACTTTGATTTCCCACTTTCCGCCGAATTTGAGGCATTGCGTGTTGAGTGGAGAAACTCAACTTTGCCTTGTAACCAAAGCGAAGAAATGAAAACAATAAATATTTAAAATGAAAATATTAAATATTTCATTTCCTCGAGTGGGGATCGAACCCATAACCTATCGTTTACAGTCACACGCTTGTGCGGCTGCGCCATGACAAGCCTCACTGTAATATATTATTTATTAATATAATATATAACATAATTATTAATATAATATGTAACATTGATTTAACTTGGAAACCTAGTGCTAAAAAAAGACTCCTTCCTTTTCCTTCCCTAATTTTCACCGAATTTGATTAATTTCTTCTTTTTTTTTATGGTAGAGACCGCAAACGAGCGTACGGGTCACCTGATGGTAAGTGATTACCGTCGCCCAAGGCCCCGTGTAACTCTAAAGGAGACGTAGACGCACTTCAAGTAGTGATCGAGCTCACGTCATGTATATTTTAATTTAACTATGATTATGATTTAATTTAATAACGATTTTATTATGATTTATACAAATTTTATATTTTTTTGTTAAAGACCATTTAACAAAAAAAAATGCATATGAATGAAACATGTAGCTACACAACCATAAATAAATTATACACAAACAAAACTGTACATGTTCAATGAGACAACATGTAAATATTTAATAACAGATAGTATAAGCATTCACTAATGTCAACTGTTTAGTGAACGAATGCATGCCGTAAACATAAACGAACATGGCCGGCACGTTGATTCTATAATGTAAGGAAAATACTTTGTTTTATCTAACTTCAAACTTGGATTGGGTATATTTGTATTTACAATATATTTTAAAAACTATTTCAATAAGTTTAACGTTTACTAATTCATTATTTAATAAGTACCATGGTATGGTACCATTAATTATAAACTTTAACCCTAATGAATTCTGCTATATATTTTGTTGGTTCCTTTTAAGTCCCGATCCAATAGAGGTACCTCCGGGATATTACATGTCTGGCCTGTTTGTAAGTATGTAGGCATACAGGCAGACAGAAGTCTGATTTAACAATGGCAGGAATGAATGAACTGATTTGAGTGTGATTATTTTTAATCGAAAATGGTGTTGTCAGTGGTGGTCTCAATTTATTTTTATTTTTTATTTTGTCATAATTAATTACGCTAAAATTTACAATAAATAAATCTATCAATTTTGAAGTCAGCATAAACAAAGTGTGAAATAAGATAAATAATTCAATTTTTAAATAATAAAAAAAAATCAAGCAGCGACATAAACACATACATATATAACAAAAGTCCCAAGCTTAGGGTACTCCCCGAACCCGCACAGTCACCTCAACCCCCTTACCTGCTAAGAAGCCGCGCTTCGCATGCAGGCGGCCGACCACCTCCGCCACCGCGTCGCCGTGACCGCCTTGAGGAAAGACCAGCTTTACTATGCATGCATTACACCCTAAACGCGCTACGTTATTTACTCCAAGCATATGCTGTGTTAGTATGAACTTAGTGATGGGGGCAGTGATTGCATAAAAAAAATCCAACAAATCAAAACACAAAATTTGCTGCATGCGATCAAAAATATACTTTTTCTTTCTTTTTTTTTTTTTTTTTTTTTAGCTTCACGCTGTATCCTGCACGAGGCAGAGGGAACCCGGGAACCTAGTGTTAAGACACTTCCGTTCCCCACTTTCCGCCGTATTTGAGACATTGCGTGTTGAGTGTTGGCGGAATTCAACGCCCCGCTTTGCCTTAAATATACTTAACTAATAAATATACTTAACTAATAAATAAAATATATATTAACAAACTCTCCAGATGTTTTTTTGCATAGCTTTTTTCAAAACCTTTATAAGAACGGTTGTACAAAAATTTGCAATCCGCCGTATTGTTGTAGCGGCCATTTTGAATTAATAACAATATTCAACAGATGTAAAATACTGAAATATATATATATCAGAATTGGAATATTACACTAAACTTCAGCTCAATCGGACACTGTATAGTGGGTCAAATTGAGCTTGCAAAATAAAAAATAAAAATATTCTTTAATAAATTAGACCATTACGAGCACTTTTGAATCTTCATGTTTCATATATATTGTCTGTAGTGTCAGTGATACAGGAAGCTTCCACCAGTGAGGAAGGCGGGTCTGCTGAGAAGAGCTGGCAAGAAACTCAACAGTGATTTGTGAGATTTGATATATGTACACTAACACATACTAACACCGCACATCAAATAAAAGCTTGTCAAAATTACATCTAATACATTTGATGGGACGGTTAAAGCTATTAATACTCTTACTTATTTACATAGATGATATCTTACGTTATTACTTTTAAAATTTACTTTTTTATTTAGTCATTGTCAATATATTTTGAATAAAATAGTATTTAAACGGTTTTAGATATTTATACAAAATATTATAAATATATTTTGTATCACCTTCACGCTGTATTCCGCATACGGTAGGCTAGGCAGAAAGAGCTTATTACACTCCTTTCCAATTATGATAACTGAACAGACGCTTTGCGTGTTTGGTGTCGAAACTTAACGCCATGTTATACCATGTTGCCAGAGCAAAGAAATGAAAATGTTAAATATTTCATTTCCTCGAGAGGGCATCGAACCCACATGTTGTGTTAACAGTCGCACCCATGAATCCCTGTGCCATACAAGCTTTAGTCTAAAATACTACAAGTATTTTAATTTAATATCATTTTATAAAGAAACAATGGATATGACATTCTTCATTTATTATCAATTTTAAAGCGTATGCTCACGCGACAAGATAGCGCTCAATGCGCCGATGCGGGCGCGCCCATGACATCATTGACATTGGCGAATTTTCACAATACATACTTACTTACATTTGTAATATTTAATATAATTGAACTAGTATACAAATAGATAACAAAACTTTATTATACAAAATGGCGCCATTTTGGGACACTTAAATATAATATATAATAACAAGGATTAACATACGTTTTCCGGTTACACTTTCTGGCAGATGAATGAATCGAAAAAAGGCGACAAAATTCAGTTTTTAAAAAAATCTTTCGGCACACTACTGAAATCCAATAAGGAAAAATACTTGAAATCTATTAAGGACAACAAAATTCCGGGTACTCATTTTTGTGAGTCACAATTGAAATCATAGCTGAGTATGGATATTTTGACTAATTGGCTTTAAGTTTTACTTACTTTATATACATATGTGCACGTGAATGGGATATCTACCAATATAATATAGTCAGAAATGGTATTCCAATATCTATTATACAATAGGTATATATTTTTTAAGTACGCGAATATTTACATCAAATAAGAATTTTATGACAGACTGAAAATAACGCCAACGCATCTCGAATCATGGAAGTCGCCGCACGCCGGTCGACATAAATATAATATGCAAAAACGTACAAACGTTACAAAATTGTTATAATAATAGATATTTTTAATTTCAACGAGCAATAAATACGAGTGAAGCTGGTATTTAAAATTAAAAACGGTTTTTTTTACGTAATACACACGTCTCAGCTTATTGACGTCAGTGTTTCATTTAAAAGTTACAACTGATATATTAATAAATAAACTACATCATTACGTTGAGTTCCCCGGCGTTGAGTTCCGCCACTCAACACTCCAAGCCTCAAATTCGGCAGAAAGTTGGGAACGGAAGTGGAACGGAGTGTCTTACCACTAGATTCCCAAGTTCCCTCTGACTACCCTGCCATGTGCGGAATACAGCGTGAAGCTGTGTAACTACATTATTAGAAAGATATGAACAAATTAGCCAGACACGAAGCCTGTCGTGGCGCAGGGGCCCAAGCACGTGACTATTAACGTGACAGGTTGTGGGTTCGATCCACACTCGAGGAAATGAAATATCTTGTCTATTTAAATATTAAATGTTTTAAACAGTATATTCAGTAGATTCCCAAGTTCACTCCAGTAGTAACAGTAGGTTCCCAAGTTTCCTCTGCCTACCCTGCCATGTGCGGGATTCAACCTAAAGCTGAGTGAGTGAGTGAGTCAGTAGTAAGACATAGCGAGATAAAACGACACGAATTAAATGACGTATAAAGGTTACGACAATGACCTTACGCAGGTCAGGAGCGAAGATTTAGCCGGAACGCGATGGGTACAAAAACTATCGCCACGTATTTATGTATGTACAATATATATATACATTTTGATTTCTGAGAAAAAATGTTTAGAGTGGTTATTTAGATATTGTTTAAATTTTAAATTCAATCACGTACTTTGACGATACGAGAATATATTAATACTTAATCAGCTATATACGCTTTATGTTTCTCCGAATTTTATTTCACAATTTATCGTATAAGCTGTTTAGAATGAAATTATTATGTATAATTTTACTTAGTTAAAAGTGAAATCGTAATTAGTGAAGCAGTAAGAACAATGCCACTTAAGCGGTCGTCGAGCTCGAAGCGGGTCAAATGTCAATTCTTAATGTCTAGTAAAAAATTGTTTATGGCAACATTAACACTAGGAAAAAAGAAAAAAATACCTGTGCTTTATGTAAAAATTTAGTATTTTTTTTTATATTACTTTAATTAGGTAACAAGGTACGGTAAAAGCTAATGTTATTATAATTTAAACAATAGATTAAATCTTATTAACGATCGTATATATATATTTTTTTTTAATATTAATTTCTTTGCTGGCCAACTATTTGCAAGAAAAGTATGTAAAGTATATCCATATATCAAACAGTCGCATCAAATTTCACAGTGACATATTTGATTAAAATCCGCCTTGCAACAAAACCACAAGAGATATCAACGCACGGGCGCGTTCACATATTATTATTCCTATAGTCTCCTCTCTAGTCAATGCACAATGATGTGACTAATGACAATAGAAACCAAAGCAATTCAAAATAACCAAGTGGAAAAGTAAATTAATATAAATTCTACTACATATTTTAGTGATGGATGCTTTAAAACGGCATTTGTAAATCGTTAAATACAACGTTACAGTAATTGTACAAACCAATAGGTGCAAGTACAACAAAATAAATGTTATTGACTTTCTATTTAAATATTGTATGACGAAAAAGTTTAGCTGTACGTAATACAACGTTGACGACAATTCTATATAATTATATTAAGAATGTGAGCTGAAGGTTTTCTATTAATGAGATAATAAAATCTTTGTTAAATTTAATAGTGGACTGGACAATTTTAATAATAAACAATATATTTGTGTAAATAAAAATTATGGCATATTTTGTAACTATTAATATTTTTTTTTTTTATGGAAAAGGCAAGGCAAACGAGCGTACGGGTCACCTGATGGTAAGTGATCACCGTCGCCCACGGCCCCGTGTAACACCAGGGGAGCTACAGGTGCGTTGCCGGCCTTTATATGAGCTGCGTACACACACAATTCAGTTGTATGAAATAAAACTTCACGATATATGTTCAAGATCGGTCATAAGAGAGTAAAGTATACATTAACCATACCATGATAAAAATGGTATGGTAATTTTCATCATGTTTTATCAGTGTATTTGAGGATTCTTATCATAATTAAACTGCCGACTTCATGTAAGTAAAAAACTAACAATGACCTAAGCTGACTTAAGTATTCAAACAAAAGTGACAAAATGTATGTAATTTAATTTTCTTTTAGATATGAATTTATGAATATATGACCAAATTGCAGAATTTGTTAAGCCATGGATGTGATAAAATGTGAAAATCTCATGGAGAAGCTGAATAGCAATAGATGGTCATGAAAAAAAAAAAAACAGACCATCACACTTTTCCCACAAAATGGTGGAAAAAAGAATCTAGCCTACAAAATGTTTAATAACATTTTGAATATACAACATTACCAAATAGAATTAACTAGACTAGAGGCCTGTCATGGTGCAGGGGGAAAGGTATGCGGTTGTAAACGCAACAGGTTGTGGGTTCAATCCCCATTGAAACTGAATATTTTCCAGAAAGTGATGAACAGATTATCTTAAAATCTTGTAATCTTATCTTGATACATTCCTAGGGTATAGACATTCTGTTTTTATTAATACACTTCCATTCTTCACTTTCCACCGAATTCTTGAGGCATATAAAAAATCTTAAAATAGGTATTAAGTAAGTGTGATTGTATATAGTAACAATGACTGTATCCATTGTTTATCTTATGATAACAGCTTATTCAGGTCAATATCTAGTGATAAGGAGTACTTTCAGGTATATGACGGCAGTTGCTGAGGGGCTTAACATGTACTACCTTGAAATATACTAAGTAGCTATAAGAGCGAAATATTGGGAATGTGAATTGATATCAAAGTTATAATAAGGAGTTGTGGAAATTAAATGTGAATTTATACTAATATAAATTTTGCCCTGCAATTACAATATGTCGAATTGTAAACACAATAGGTTGTGGGTTCAATTCTCCATTAAAAATATAAATAATCACTCACTTTTACTCAGTTTCACACTGTATTCGGCACATGGCAAGGTAGGCAGAGGGAACTTGGGAACCTAGTGTTAAGACACTCCATTCCACTTCAATCAATCTTAAATATAATACTCAATCTTTATACATTCACATACTTGTAACTCATCTATTTTATATTATTTATGAATGCTTCAGTATTTTAACTCTTAATTTTTCTCTGAGGGATAAATATAAGTTTATCAATTAGCATCTTGTATGTATATAATGTATGAGACGCATTGTAGGTGACAAATTGAAACACATAACCAGGATGATGATATTATGCAGGCATAGTTGCTTATATATACAGTTGACTGATATTCCTTTCTAATTTACTTTGTAGAGCATATAGTACATTTTAAATAATATTTATATATAGATTTTTTTAAACTATTATACTTAATGTTTCTCCTTATCAAGTATAATGGTCAATTTATACTAAAAACAAAATCAAAGTAACTAGTAAATACATAAAAATGTGTAAATATTTTTTTGAAAATATTTTTTTGTAATTTGTTATATTTTCAGTTTTTTTTGTTTTAATTGCTATTTTGAACAGGTTATCTAACTAATGAAATATGAACAATTGCTATACAGGTTAATCAAGTACAAATTGTACTCACCCTTGATGAGAGGCTCTGCGACAATATTGACATCTTCTTGTGGGATCATGTCCATCAGTCGAGCAATATCGGTAGCCAACATGTGGTCTACCACCTCCAGCAGCTTGGGCTTAAGTGGGTGGAACTTGGTGAAGTCATGGTTAGCCAGGGTTTCTTGCATTTTTTTGATATCAGGGAAGTCTCCAGGAGAAATTTGTTGTTCTCTTTGGATTCTATCATACACTTGACCTAAGTTTTTAATGAGCTCTTTCTTTTTACCATCTTTTCCAAACATTGAGGGCATTTCTTTTCTTAATTCACTAACTATGTATGCATGAACTTTAGCAAGTCTCGCCCTTTTGATTAAATCGTTTAATTTACGTAAGGCAGCATTTCTCGGAAGCGATTGCATATCTCTAAATAAATCTTGCTCCTCATCCTCAAATAGTCGTCTGTTGACGTCATAACGAAGAGGTTGATCCCAAAATGAACCTATGTACACGCGGGCTACCTCAGGCGTCTGCAGCACTTTTCCCAGTGACCACATAAGAGCGCCGTAAACACGCATCAGTTGCTGATGGTCGATCATATCCGCCTTGTTTAGCACGATACGAATTTTATCATCGTGACCCCTAAGCGCTTCGATACTTCGTCTGAATTCATCTGAAATATCTAATTTGTGGGCGTCAAACAGCAGGATGATACGGTCGACACGCTCCGCGAACCATTCGAGAACGCCGGTAAAATCGTATCCTCTGTCAACGCGTTGCTTTTCGCCTGATAATATACCGGGTGTGTCTACTATTGAAATTCCACGAAGCACCGGTGAGTTCACAGTGGAACACTGGAACCTGTTAAGGAAGGCGTTTCCGAATTTGCTCAGCGGGCGGAACTGTTTCTTTGGGTCTACTACAAGTGCGTTTCCTGGGATCATGCCTTCTTTCTCGTCGAACATGACCGCGATGAACCTGTCTGTGGTAGGCTCGGGCCCAATACGAATGCCTGGAAAATCTCTTTCTAGCAAATATTTGATGAACGTAGTTTTACCCGTAGAGTATTGACCGACCAGCAGAATCATGGGCTTTGCATCGAAGTCGGGATCTTCCAGCTGTGGGGAGTGGAAGTCGTGAAACTGATAGTGCAACTCAAGTGGCAAAAGTTTCGTCTTATAAATTCTTTTGAGACCCTCCACGACATTCTCGATACTTTCCGTTTTTTCACCTTCTTTCCTGAGCCAACTAAACATGATTGCAGCTGTAACTTTTTAACGTATAAAATATATGCACTAATTCACTCACTGCACTATTTAATAAAAAAATTATAACAATTTCAGCAAGACCACCGCGATCATCCTCTTTCATAAAAATGAAATGAATGACGTGTTTGACATGATTAATTCGATGTTGTCATATATAATTTTATACATACAACGTGATTGTACAAATGTTGCTAGACTAATAAATACTTGGCATATAAAAATAACAACCGTAATTTATTATTAATTTACGAGTTAATATTAGTTGTTTATAATTGGTAAATGTCATATAATATTACAATACTGCACGATAACGTATATAAGCATTCTAATACCCTATACAAATGTACAAGTATTTTTTCGTGCCTTCTTCGTTCAAGGTGACAAAATTAATAACCATATAATAAAGAACATAATGGTGTATATAAATATAAATTATATATCTCTAGATTGTCAATGTCATTTCATTTCCTTACGTCAGGTGTCACATTGAAAATTGTAAACACGCGATTAGTGCGGTTGGATCAAAAATTTAAATAAAACATTTATTTTCATATCTAATAGCAATGACGGTATTCCATGATGAAATAGAGATAGAAGATTTCGAATACGACGAGGACGATGACATGTATTACTATCCATGTCCCTGCGGCGACAGATTTCAAATTAGTAAGGTTAGAAAAAAAAATATTATACGTAATTATTTTTTTAAACATATTTCTTTATTTTAAAATATTTCTTACAGGAAGAGCTTTTGGCCGGGGAGGAAGTTGCAACATGCCCCAGCTGCTCACTTGTAGTCAAAGTTATATATGATTTGGTAAGCTCGTTTTATTTTGGAAAATTATTTCTTGTACATAAAAAAACGAAATATTAGTAATAAAAATATACAAATATATCACAGTCCCTGTTTTTTCTTATTTTTTTTATTTGAAAATATAATTATTCTTATAATTAGGCATCACTTAATCTTACCTAGTAGTGTCTAAAAAATTTACTTCTCTTGTATAATTAAAAAAAAAAACATTATAATAATCTGTTTTATATTGTTATGTATAGGATAAATTTAAAGCGGAAGCTGAAGAAGTACAAAGTGATTCTAAGGAGAAAGAAGCTGTCAAGGCCTAAGAGATTTAAAAGCCAGGATCTTGAGGATCTTTGTTGAGAAGATACATTTCTATAAGGAATAGTGTACACAAGTCATTTAAAATGCGATTGTGATGGAACGCTGTGATGTATTGTGATAATATCAATAAATACCAATTATATCTGACAGATATTTTATTTTACACTTTATAAATATAATTTACAACACACATTCATTTTACTTACAATATAAGCACTAGAGTACACAAATTACAATTATTGTTCAATGTGCTAAGTACAGTTAGTTGTCTTCTATCATAGATATTTAAAATAATTATTAATATTAAGTAAACAAAGCATTAAAACAAAATGCAGTTTGACTAGCTAATTGGAAATGCTTCTAAGCCTTATATTCTAGGATTATTAAACTATTCAATATATATATTGTCATCAATTCAAGTTGTGTGTCTGTATTTATTTAAACTTTAAAAAACTCTGTATGTGCAAGATTTTAACAAGAATACAAGATAAAACCAGGTCAATATTTCTATACAGTTCATTGTGAGTGCAATATCTCCAGAAATAGCATTTTAAATGGTGGAACAAGTTTCATTTGCAGAGTGAGAGTAAAGCTAAAAAACATTACATTCATTTTCAGAATCATTATATATCTTTAGAAACTCAGTTTTTATAATATTATGTAGGCTGTGGTTTGCCCAGTAGGGCAACATTGAGTTTCCAAATATGTTTAATACCAAATATGCACAATTCCTCCATTTAAAACAGTTTATTTTAAATTTTTACATAGAATTTTAAATATAAAAATCTTATATGACGCTTTCTAAGATTCATTATCTTGTGTTATTATGACATATTTAGTGATAAATATTCAAATTTCTAATATTTTATCAATAGGTGCTAAAATGTTGACACTGTCATGAGATATTTTGGTGTACAATATTCAAGTTTAATAAGAAACTTTATAGATTTTAGTATTATTATATTTATTTTGACTCTACATTATATATCATTCATACTAAGCCGTTTTTTAGTTTAAACTATATACATTTACATTCAACACAAAAATGATATACTTATTTATTTGTGATTCGAAATATATTTCTAAATCAATTAATTAATAGAGATAGTGGAATTGTTGGTCTGATAGGGTTATTACTAATATAAATTATGGGGTGTTTTGAGGCCTGTCGAGGCGCAGCGGCACAAAAGTGTGACTGTAACCGACAGGTTCTGGGTTCGATCCCCAGTCGAGGAAATGAAATATTTAATATTTCAATTTAAATATTTAATGTTTCATTTCTTCGCTCTGTTAATAAGGCAAAAAGCGCGACTCAACACGCAATGCCTCAAATTCGGCGAAAAGTGGGGAACGGAAGTGGAACGGAGTGTCTTAACACTAGGTTCCCGGGTTCCCTCTGCCTACCCTGCCTCGTGCGGGATACAGCGTGAAGCTGAGTGTTTAAACAATGATACAAGACAAGTCAAGCAAACATGAAGCTATACATTCAGTCATAAAAACTACATTAAGTAAACTAAATTATATAAATTTTGTGATTTAGATTACAATAATAATACTTTTTGGCTCAATAATATATGTATATATCGTCGGCTAAGAGTGAAAACCTGCTATAACCTATTTTAAAATTTCAGGAAAGACAAAATCATTTTTAAAAAACTAGTATACATATATCAAAAAGTATCACAAAGTGTTTACTATTTCCAAAATAAAATTATAGAATATATCACATAAAAAAGAAAACATTGATTTTGTATTTTTTACATATTCATGTGATATAAAAATGTAAAAACAAAAACGAACTAGGAACAAGCTTAAACTCGCCGACGATATATATATATATATATATATATATATATATATATATATATATATATATATATATATATATATATATATATATATATATATATATATATATATATATATGTATGTATGTATGTATGTATATATATATATATATATATATATATATATATATATATATATATATATATATATATATATATATATATATAAAAATCATATTTAAAAACACGTTAAATACAATTCGAGATATTTCCATACAAACAGGATCCTATAAATAATTTGATACTAAATTAATAGAGAATTAAATATAGCACAATAAATAAGTAAAAAAAAATACTTAAAAAAAAAACCAATTACAACATGTAATATAAGTCTAAATTATACAAGACTTTATCATGATTTCAGTGTCTTCAATAATTAATTATAAATATATTAAATTAAATACTTATTTGTGTTATCACATTGCACTCGAGGAAATGGGAATCATGTCAAATGATATAACATTGTCGTTATATTTCATATACTTATAGATGCATAATACAAATATATTTGTAAATATAACATGAAAACAGAAATTAATATTACTTCTGGCATTAAATAAAGTATAGCTACTTTTAACGTATGATATTTTTTAATATACATACATACATATGTAATAATAAATAATTTTTACAATGTTTTTTTTTTTCACTGTAAATAATATTTTTATAAATAGTTCTATATTTGAATAGTTATTTACTGATAATAATTAAAGTAAAAGTGACATATTTAAATACTTAAATAATATTTCCATTGATATAGCGCACCTTTAAAGCAGATTATACTCTGATAATGTGAATGTGTGTGTGTGAATATAATTGTGACAATTTTTTTTTATTATTTCATAAAAAACACATTTTAATTTTGAAATTAAAAAAAATCTCTATACAGCATTATGTAATTGCTTGATCAGAACCATGAAATAAAATTTGAATTATTTCACCCGACTCGGAAATGAACCATCAACCTTTACTTTTACGCTCAGACACATGCATGCTATGATGAACTAAGATTAAATTATCTATGAATATTATTGCTACAAGTGTGTGTATACAGGGTGCTCTATAACTTAAATTAACACATATTTAATTTGACTAGTGGAACCTCCCTATTGTCTAATATGTTTTATATTATGATAACATTTCAAAAAAAAAAATATTAAATGCCAAATTTTTGGTATATGTCACTTTTTTAATAATACTTTGCGAATATTATAAGAGTTTTAAATGAAATAAACAAATATTACTTTTATACAGGAAGTTTAAAGAAGCTAATGTAAATATATAATTTTTAATATGTTACAATAGACATTGTAATATAGCTGTTATTAGAAAGAGCTTGACAGCAAATATGGCCGAAAACACGAAGCAAAAAAAAAACAGATTAATAATAAATTACTCATACATTTCCTTTAAATTATCAACACAAGTTTAATATATGTTATGGGCATATTGTATTTTCTTATATATATAGTATTCTATTATGTTATTTACTGGCTGAGCTTTTTCTGTTTTAAATGGTTCAGGAAGTAGACGAATTTGAATTTTGACGCCATTTTGTTTTATGGCATAGTATGGAAGCATTACTTTTTTCAATTTATTACCGGCCATACCCTGAGGTAGACACGGTGAACTAGGGAACCTTGCGTTAAAGACACATCTTTTCCACCGAATGTGTGTGAGATGAATGAATGTGAGTGGCGGAAGAGGTAATAAATAAAAAATATTAAATATTTAATTTCGTCAATCGTGAATCGCACCATTCTAGGTATTTATTTATTATTATTGAAAAATTTTCCCATTAGTAGTCTGATCAATTTTGTTGTTAACTTTTGCTATCCAAGCGATAAGAATGTCGGAGATGACCATTATAAAAATCTTTCTGGTTACCTCCGAAGGTCCAGTCAAATGGAAGATATATTGCCGTACATAAATATAATTAAATTCTTTGGTTGAAATATAGAGATTATGATCAAATTTGAGGAAGTCTTAGCAAATTGTAAGCACTACGCAGGTGCGTCAAGGGCGCCCTCTGCGGGACTCGGACTGAGCAGACATATCGTAAGTAATGAAGCAGTTCAACATTCGTCCCTACTTCCTGAACACACGCACTCACCTGCACTACACGCTACACGTCCTACGTGCGCGGCGGCGGGGGCGGCGCGCCGGCGGCGGGGGCGATGGGGGCGGGGGCCGCGACGGGGCCGAGCGCGGGTGGGGGCGCGGGCGCGGGGGCGGGCGCGTGCCCGGCGTGAGGGACGGGCACACTAAAGTGCTTCACGGCCGCCTCCAACGCCACATTGTTCCCACTAAAGTACGCGGATATCGCATTGTGGAACAACAGCAGCTGTTTATTCATGACTTTAACCCTGTTCTCGTGCAACAGACGGAGTTTAACCGCGGAGTCGTCCCGCAGCCGCTCGTATCTCTCACGGTGCCGCGCTATGGCCGCCAGCAACAGCTCCGGGGGGTTCCCCCCGGCCGGCGGCCCGGCCTCCAGTTCCCCACGGTACGCGTCGTACTCCACGCGGGCCGCCTCGTACTGGCGCACCGTCAGCAACGTGTCTTCCATGCTCTTGTTCGTGAGGGTGTTCAGGGCGTTGTTGAAGAAGTGCAGGGCGGCCAGCAGCGTCTCGCCGTTGCGCGTCAGGGAGCGCTGCGTGTCGGCGTTGTAGAGGAACTGGTGCTGCAGCTCCGGCGACTTCTGCGCCAGGTCCGCGAAGGCCTCGCCGAGCGCGCGCTGCGTGGCGGCGGCCGCGGACAGCTGCGCCGTGAGCGCGCCGCTGAGGCGCAGCACGCCCAGGTACTTGCGCTGTGTCTCGCGCAACATCTCGATCTGCGCCTCCAATTCTATACACGCGTATAGAATCAATATATTATTCGCAATCGTTCTAACATTTTAAAACTTAACTTAAATCTGATGGTACATGACGATGGATGTGCCTGATCTTCACACTGGTAACAACAAACGCGACATTGATTTCCATCACAAAAAAATTATCTCTGCAGGATGAAAATGAAAGTAAATACACTAATTTACTTTTATGCCAGGATTTTATCATTTTTTATGTTTTATGAAAATCCGTTGGATATTTAAAAATCTAGATTAAAAAATGCAATGAAATGCAACTAAAAAAATTCAGCAAGTGTCATAATGACAGCACAGCATTTTTACTCGGTGCCCTCTGTCTAAGAAGCCGTCCCTTAATCGTGAGTTGAGTGGCGAAACACAACGCCGCGCCTTACATTGTAATCATAGTGAAGAAATGAAAACATTCTATAATTATTTTGAAAATATTAAATATTATCAAGTGGGGATCGAACCCATAATCTGTCGCAGTTACAGTCACATGGGTGGATCCTTGTGCTGCTGCGCCACTACAAGCCTCAAATTATTTAAACAATTAAAAATAAATTTCAAAATTTTCTTTGTTTTGCATGCAATGTCTCAATTTCTGGCAAAAAACTGTTTACTTTAAAAATAAGTTTATTCTTATCTACATTTGCAATGTATGAAAGTGTTAAGGCATTAAATACTATAATAATATATAGAATTTGATCGTACCAACAGAAATAACATGTCTATTGAATTTAATAAACAAATATTCACAGCTAAATTGGAACAAATTAATTCTCAATCAAAGTTAATTGTGTCAACGGCAGCGCATACAGACCAATTGTAGAAATAGACATGAAAACATAGCACTTTATATTTGATTATAAATGAGACTAAACAAGAGATGACAATTGAGAAATAGTTGACATATATTTTTTATTGCTATAAGAAAATAGATTTATATATTTATTTTATAAATAATATGTTTTAGTATTTTTAAATATTCTAATGTTGAAACATAGGTTAATAAACAAAGCAACCATAATGCTTTGGGGTCCTAAGGCAGAGGGAACCAGCGAACCATGTTGTACCTTTCCAATTTGACAATGGAATCAAAGCTAATCATAATTATTAATAATTAATAACATATGTCAATTAACTTTTATTAAACACAATTATACCTGTATCTACAGTCCGTGAGCTCTTGCCGAGTTTTTCATACAGAATCTGCTTGGTGCATTTATATGTGGATACACTCCAGTTCCTGATGGATTCCAGTTTGGTGGAGCCAGCGCGGAGAAGGGTGCTGTTACCAGCCGCACCATTCTGTGACACATCTGGGGGTGCTGGGAAATTGTACAAAATAAATTATTAGCTTTATAGTGACTGAACTGATTATAGTAGGGTAGGTAGAGAGGATGTTGTGTGAAAACACCCTATTCCTCAATAATCAAAATAAACAATTCTCCTGAACAATAAAACTCAATGCCACTATTTGGATACCTTTTTTAATAAAAGTATACACCTAAAGTATTTAAAGCTTCAAGAATCTAAAAGTAAATGTGAAATGTATTGTTTTCTCAAAAAAAAATCAAGAAAGTATTATTTGCGATTACTCAATTTTACTGTAACTTACATACGTACATTAAATTTACTATAAGCTATAAATAAAATGAAATACACAAAACAATTTTATTTTACCGTAAGCCGGTGGAAAAGGCATAGATCGTGATGTAGGAAATTTTGCTTCAGTGCCCGATGTTATAGAGTCGCTGGACTCGCGCAGCGGCGGTGTATCTTTTAACATTTCGTGAATACTTCTCTCCGATTGCCTAGGAAAAGTTATAATACATACAATGATATCTATTCAAAGATATTTGCAAAGGCGTATATTTAGATTACTTTAAACTTTCATGTAGCCAAATATTTTAAAAACAATCTTTTCGATCCCGTATGATACAAACAATGAATATAACGTTACTCACCATTTAGACATCTTGTTTGAATAATTTATTCAATGACTAATAAAGTATTTTAATCAATACTAATATTTTATTATTTATAAATCTTAAAGTTATAACATTATTTATTTTAATTGTACGAAAAATACCGATTCAAACAATTACAATTACGATAATGAACCACAGACGTTGAATTGTTAAAATTGGCTTTGACAGCAAAGAAGTGACACTGACAGTCGCTTTCTAAAATCTTGCTCAGCCATACGACGAATTCCATTCAGCCTAAAGTTTTGCCCTTTATGGATTTATAACAGTGCATATTTAATAAACTATTAAAGAACGGTGGTATTTTAAAGAAGTTATTATTATATTATATTAAAGAAGTTACTTAAAATTTTTTCTTTAAAAATAATTTATAACTAACAACACCTGCAAAAAGTAGTAAGCAAGAGTTATTTAAATTTTTACAAATACTACCTTATTTAAAACAAAGGAATGTTAAAACAATTAACTCATTATGTTAATTTTATACCAAATAATACGTCAGTATCATGCATGAATGACATAATTTATTTTATATAAAATATAAAATATATTTTTGTATTTAACGAAATTTGTCTTAATTTAATTGAGCTAAAAAATGATATAATAGATATAGATACATAGATGAGAAATAAAACAATTTTTATGGCACCAAAATATTTTTATAATTAAAAATAACATATTGTTTTGTTCATAAAATACAAATGATTTTAAATCTCTTGTTTATTATTAATAAAATATTGATTAAAGATATGTCTTATTTTTACATTATACATAGAGGAATGGATATAATAACTTGTAAGATTTCACATAAGTGGTTATTAATATTGCATAATATTAATATTAATTTTTTTAATAAATTTGTTACACAATTGTAATTGAACATATAGTATGGTAACGACACCAGTAAGCGACAAGCACTAATGGCCGAATCTTTTTTTTAACTTATGGAAATAAGGATATAAATATAAATTTATTAAATTATGTTCCCTAATAAATTGAATACATATGCCTACATATAACAATTTTTTGTTAAAAAAACTTGTCAAAGATAGTTATTCTTTATTGAATGTAAAGACCTCTAATACACTTCTAATTCAAAAATAAATATTTTATAACAGCAATAAATACACTATAATTGTAACCTTCTTTATTTTAGTACTTGTATTTGGAATCCACATAGTAACTAGTTTCAATCAATAATTTGATATCAGTTACTAGCTGACGATTACTGGGGTTTGGGGTATTATTACTTTTTACTTTATATATTTTTTTATATTTGTAATTATCAATGTGTCTGTCTTTGTATGAAAATATACTTCCATAAAGTGGCGATTACTGGTGCCATTACCCTTTTTCCTTATACCCTTATATATTATGTTACAGCACAATATAAACATATACTTTGAAGAAGATAAACACTTAATAAAAATAGGGATTAAGTACAAAATCTTTCAAGTTAGTATTAATATCTAAGTAATTTAAGAGCTGAGGACTAGTTTATCGTAAAATGAAAATTATAATATATATCAAAACTTTATGAAACGTACGGTTGGTTATATCATTCTTCAGAATTGAATAATGTTTTGAGAATAACTATAAAAAGACAGCCAAGTATTTTAAAATTCAATTTATATTTAAACATTCAGTCAATCATTATCTATATCAAGTAAAAATAAGCAAAAGTACCCATAATTTTTGTTGTATTGAAGCCATCCGAAATATTTATTTCTTTATGGTTTTTTGGTTAGTGTTGTTATAGCGACAACAGAAATTTATGTCATCAGTAAAAACTTCAACTGTCACGTCCCGAGACACGGCCTAACGACAGACGAACGAACAGCGGACTCTTATTTACCTTTTACAATATTTTTTTAGGAATGATATAAATATATCCATGCAACTACTTCATATGTGAAATGAAATATCGTTTAAGCACTTGATAAGATTTTAATACTGCTCTCGTAGATAACGCGTGCTGTATCTGAATAATTAGCAAGTTATCTGTTTCAGCTCACTGTTGTTTTTCTTTTTTTTTATTATTTTTGATTTAAGAGGCACTTGTAGGGTTTAAACAGTGGCTAAATAAAGTTTATATATTATGTACGCTTATAATAATCTTAAATTACAAATCTTAAGACTAGATATTTTCACATTGAATTATTTTAGCTTTAACTTATTAGAAAAAACACTTAAAGCTTTGAATGGTTACAATAAAAAAATTACGCATTTATGCTATTATTACATGGTACATGAACATGAAACCTGTTCCGAAATTTGTAAAGAAAATTTAAAAAAATATATTTGACTTATGCTTACAATACGTACAATTTCTTTCTTTTATTTTCTTTTAAATTTTACTAAAGTAATTTTTTGAATATAATGATGCTGACAAAATTCTTATTCCTAAGTTTGCTATATTAGCATTAAATCTATATGATATTAATTGATATTATGTACAATGCTTTGGTTTATTAAATGGTCAATTTGAACATGTAAAGTCGGGCTGGTGCTCCATTTTTATACAATAATTTCTTTTCTTTAGTTCAAAAATATACGTTTTTTTGATAAAATAAATTTTGCAGACTTCTATCGGCTGCTATTATATTAAATGATAGCTGTCATTATTCAAATTAGACGTCGTTTTGGTATTTGTTCAATAAGTTATAGTATGGTGGGCGAAACGTGGCCACCCTAAAGTTAGGTCTTTGAAATTTTGTCTATTATTCACTTGGGAACAAAATAATTAATAGTTTAAAGAACTATAACCAACGCTTATATGAAAAAAAAAACTAAAAGTATTTTTTTTAATTAAGAATAATGTAAATGTGCGTGAAGTGCTAATAAAAGCGTGTCAAATATAAGAAAAATCCTCAAATTATTTGCGCAGCCATGTTTAACTAACTTTATAGCGGTCACGACTCGTCACACGTACTACACATCTATTAAGTCATAGATTAACAGTGGATTTTGAATAGAATTGAGTATTAGAATTATGTCGGAGAGCTGCGTCACTAACTACTTCAGTAGTGATTGCGTAAGGGTGCGAGGGGTGTAACAGTGGCAGGATGGCCGGGCTGCGCAGCTGGGCGCAGTGGGCGTAACTCTGCACCGGAACTCTCGCTGATGATGACAGTCTCCTGCGGACAGCACGAAGTCTTCATCGACTCGGTCGATGTTTTGTGGTTCTGTTGGCAAAGGTATATAAATTTTATATTAAAATTATTCGGATATTGCATAAGCGAATCTCGTAATTCACGACGACCAAAGCTTAAATGGGTGTTTACAAGCTTGAATATATTAAAAGTATATAAATTATCATGTATAATTATGTTCAAATAGTTACATTTATTACTAACATTGACATAAAATTATTAAAAAGATATGAAAGGTTATATAATATATATTTTTATTTCTTCCCTCTGATAGCAGTGTAGGCAAGTTGTACTTAATGCGTAATGCCTAATTCGGCGGAAATAAAGAACGGAGTGTGATAACACTACGTTTCCAAGTTCCCTCAGCCTACCCTGCCACGATACGGAAGGTTACGCAATATATAAATCAAGAGTATAAAGATTATCTTTTAATTTAATTTAAAATCAATCGTATGGATATACGAACACGAAACCTACTAATGAATTTGGCGAAAACAAACGATACTTATAAACATTCCTGGTCGTATAGCTAGCTAGCATCACCATTATTTATTGTAATAGATTTAAATTGCAAATGTCCGATTAGTGGCGTCGCCAAATATCCACGCACAATGTGTCATTGTTGCTTACTTATAGAGCGCCGGTTAATTCATTATTACTTCCAGGCATCTAATGCTTGTCTAGCTTTTTACGCTCTCAGGCATTATCATCAAAGCCTTATCTTAGCCTTTATATTAGAGTTTAGATTATTGTTTAAAATTAAATACATAAGTATGTGAATTCGAACATGATCTTTGCCATTATTATGATTTGAAACTTATTAAAAACCAAGTTGTCTACAGATGGTTATTTATTTTAATTTCACACTGTATCCTAAACACGAAAGGAGAGGGAATCTAGGAACGTAGTGTTAAAACACTTTGCCGTGTTCCCCGCCTACCGCTTAATTAATTTAAGACATTGAGTGTCGAGTAGCGGAACTTAACGCCGCGCTTTGCCTGGTATACGAAGCGTATGCTAAGCGAATGGTATACGATGCAGAGCGTTTTTACCTATTTGAAAATATAAAATATTTCGTTTTCTCAAGTGGAGATCGAAGCTACGACCTATCGCCTATCTTTTTTAATCATTGAAAGTTTTCGAATAAATGTCATTATAATTTATATGTTAGTATGATCACAATTTGACACACAATCATATATACCCATAAAGAACGGACATACAAGTAGCATATGGGTAATAAATAATTTAATAATAACAAGCTTGAGTAGGAAAAAGTGTGTTTTATTTTTCAGAATGATACATACATAAGTAACTAACGAATACGATTTTCTCTACATTTTTAGTACATTTTACTAACGTACGAAGGTAGCAGTAGTAGCTAGGTAGTAAACCTAAATATCACCTTTTATTAACTGTTAGGCGTGTGGAAATGTAATTAATTTTATTCGTGAACAATAAGGTGTATTTATATAGACAAAATATGTCGTCTGTTAATATATTATATGTTATTTTTATTTTTAGGGGTCTCTATGCCTTAATAATAGGAACTCTTTCTTGTCCGTTTGTCAGTATGTCAAAAATTATTTATCTCAAGTATATGTGGAGGTACCAAGCTGAAAATAATATCTAATATTGAGGTCTACTGTCCCTTAGAATACAGAAAAACGTAATTCTAAGTCAACGAATTTAAAAAAATACGAGCATTGGCATTTTTAAGCTGCAAAAAATTACAATACAAACAAAAAAAATGTTCATAAGATTTCCACATAAATATTTGATAGAAATAGTTATATTCATTATTTGTAATTCATTATAAAATAAGTGCAAATTTAAGTTTACAACCTCACTTTTCGCTTAATCAAAACGTAGCCGTGAGATATTTCCTGTAGTCTTATAAGTATGAATAGTACAAATGAAGGAAAATATTTGAAATATGAAAATTTATTTTGATAGTACAGATAAAATGTAACAAACTTTTAATTGTAAATAACTTTATACAAAATTAATGTGACGTATTAACTTACGACTTTCAATTTATATCATATGATCCGTCATATCTACAATATATATATAGAATTTAATGTTATTAATCCAATCGCTTCACTATTTTTTAAAAATATTTCGTTACTTTCTATTGTAAATCTCAAATTACGGAAAATATTCGCAAGAGATCAAATGCATGGCAGCGTCACGGGCCAGTGATTATTGCAAAAATAAGAATGTCGAAACATACATACGTACACATTCTGTATATATAGCTTACCAATTCGTAAAGCACAAATAATAAGCTATGTTTCGATTTCAGCTTTACGTTGGATTCCGCACATGGCAGCGTAGGCACAAGGAACATAGAAACATAGTGTTACGCAGAAATGAAGTGTCCATTCCATTCCACATTTTTCATCGAATTTGAGGCATTGCGTGAGAGTGGCGGGGCTAAACGCCGAGCTTAGCCTTAGAGTGATTGAGTTCAAATTTAGGATTTTAAATTAAAAATTCTTCTATTATAAACACTGCAAGCGAAGATATCTTTAAATTAAAATTATTAAAGATCAGAACTGAAGTGAGGCTTTAATTACCCGCTTAAAACAATGCGCTATAGAGTGGCACAGGTTGCTCGGGGACAGCCGCCGACGCTGTCTCATGAGCACATACAGCACGGGATCCAAAACGTAGTTGAGCAGCATCAGCACGTCCGACAACTTGGCGAGCGTGCCGAGCCGTGGCCACATGGTCTCGCCTAGCGTTAGATACAACGCTGATGTCACCTGTAAGAAAGTTATTGCACAATCAGTACTATTGTATTTTGAGTAAATAAAAAGTACGGCGTCTGATTGAAAATGTGATAGCTTCTTCTTCTTATTCTTCTTCTTCTTTAGCTTCACGCTGTATCCCGCACAAGGCAGGGTAGGTAGAGGGAACGGAAGTGAAACCTAGTGTTATGACAGTCCGTTCCACTTCCGTTCCCCACTTTCCGCTGAATTTGAGGCATTGCGTGTTGAGTGGCGGAACTCAACGCCGCGCTTTGCCTTATTACCAGAGCGAAGAAATGAAACATTAAATATTTAAATTGAAAATATTAAATATTTCATTTCCTCGACTGGGATATTAAATATTTCATTTCCTCGATCAAACCCAGAACCTGTCGGTTACAGTCACACTCTTGTGCCGCTGCGCCACGACAGGCCTCAATGTGATAGCTGTGGGATCGATTCCTATACGGGGTAATGAATTATTTGGATTTCCTCTTTATTTAGTAACAAGACAAACCGTTGCGTCGAGTATTGCCGCTCACAACTCAAATAGAGCTTCTTAATATTATACTAGGTTCATTCGGCCTACACATACATATATACGGCCGTTTTAGTGTTCCGTACCTCAAAATTAAAAACGATATTCTTGATGGCCATTTCTATTATATTCACTACGGTGAATGAGAAGAATTGGTAAAGGCCATATACCTATATATACGTCAAGTTAGAAAAGAAACGTATCAATCTGAAATTAATATCAGGTATTTCTATCTCTATGGGGTATTTCACGTGGATCATTTCACATTTATGTTTTGCATTCCTTTTATTTTCCGTAATGAATTATGTTATATTCTATTATCCAATATGCAATACAGAGAGGGGTGTAAATTAGATAAGTAGCCAGTCAGTGATTGAGTTATTTATAACTAATTTTTGACTGTAATTAAAAAATATAAAACTAGGTATATGTAAACATGTGGACTGTCGATTGACCTTTTTATATATATTTTTTCAACACTGTTAGGTACAGTGCTAGGTGCCGTATATATCATGAAATAAGAAAAAAATAATGATAAAAATATATGCTTAGTCTCCCCAGGGAGTTTGTTTCCCAACAGTCAATACACATCGACCGCTTAATGTTTGCGAATGCAATTAGTAGAATACAGGGTCCCCGCCACCCTATCGCCTCATCAACCGGCATTGAATTACAAATGTTTATTATGATCGTGTCTACTGATTAGATAGCTAAATGCTGTTAACTTAATATTAAAAGTTATAATCTCAGGGGGTGTCTTGTTTGATATTTTTAGTTAGAAAATAATATAAAATATATATATATTTCTGTTAACAAGTGGTAGTTTTACAAAAATAGATATTTTTTAGCTTTACGCTGTATCTTGGGTACAGTAGGGTAGGCAGAGGGAACTTAGGAACTTAAGTGTTAAGACACTTCGTTCTCGTTAAGATGCTTCTAAAGGGTATTGCGTATTGAGTGACGGAACTCAACGCCGCGCTTAGTCTCGTTGTAAAAGCAAGGAAATGATAATCTCTTCACATGAGGATCGAACCACGTAACCTGTTGCGTTTACAACCGTACGCTTGTGCCCCTACGCCACGACAGGCGTCAAGAATAGTACATTTTTTTTTAGCTTCACGCTGTATCCCGCACGAGGCAGGGTAGACAGAGGGAACCCAGGAACCTAATATTAAGACACTCCGTTCCACTTCTGTTTCCCACTTTCCGCCGAATTTGAGGCATTGCGTGTCGAGTGGCGGAATTCAACGCCGCGCTTTGCCTTATTGCCAGAGCGAAGAAATGAAACATTAAATATTTAAATTGAAAATATTAAATATTTCATTTCCTCGACTGGGGATCGAACCCAGAACCTATCGGTTACAGTCACACGCTTGTGCCGCTGCGCCACGACAGGCCTTAATAGTACATATAGTTAGTGTATATAGAAAAGTCAAGTAATTCGTGATGAGTAGACTTTTGTTGAGTGGTCAAAGTGACAAACGTGACACGTCGTTGGTTCAGTAGACACTTATTTGTTGGAAGTTAATTAGGAGCACCGCACGCCACCGCGCGACGCCCGCCCACACTCTTTATTGATCTCTTTCTTGGAATTATTGCTATATAACATTCAGAACGAATTTTAATCATATATATTTGTTATTGAATTGCCAAGTTTGAGGCCTGTCGTGGCGCAGCGGCACAAGAGTGTGACTGTAACCGACAGGTTCTGGGTTTGATCGAGGAAATGAAATATTTAATATCCCAGTCGAGGAAATGAAATATTTAATATTTTCAATTTAAATATTTAATGTTTCATTTCTTCGCTCTGGTAATAAGGCAAAAGCGTGACGTTGAGTTCCGCCACTCAACTTGCAATGCCTCAAATTCGGCAGAAAGTGGGGAACGGAAGTGGAACGGAGTGTCATAACACTAGGTTTCACTTCCGTTCCCTCTGCCTACCCTGCCTAGTGCGGGATACAGCGTGAAGCTGAGAAAAAAAAAAAAAAAAAAAAAAAAAAAAAGAATTGCCAAGTTTAATATATATATTTTTATATATATACTGTGCAGTATAGATAGAGACGACTTAAGGTTTCCTTCCCTTTTTTAGAGACAATATTTTTTGTATTTGACGGTGGAATTCATAATGAACGTTCGGAAAGTTAATTTAAACTCATGGTTTATCATTTAAGAGTCGACAATGGCATCTAAGCTAATTCGTAATTTACGATTCGATTATAATACGTAAGCTTCACGCCCTATCTCTCACATAGCAGGACAATTTTGAAAAACCAAGGGTGAAGATACTCCGTTTCTGCCCCTACTTTTCGCAAAATTTAAAGCATTTCTTGCTGAGTGGCGGAACTCAACGCTGCGCTTTTCTGTGTTGCCATAGTGAAGAAATACATATTAAATATTTCGTCGAGAGCGAGATCCGAACCACCACATCCTGATGCTTTTACTGTCGCAAACTTGTGCCCCTACGTATTGACGCATTGGCCTTTTCCAATGGCTGACACGTGCTACTCAGATATTGCCATCCATCAAAACGTACATACATATGTAAATAAGCATTAAGTCAATGTTTAAACGAATTACTTTATAGAAGTTCTAGTGCTATAGTCGATATGTGGGGTGGTAATGCCCTTAACCGTATATTGATTAATTATTTTATTTTAGTTTTACATGTCAGGCAGAGGGCACTTGGGAACCTTGTATTTAGACATTAAAGTATAATATTTCCGTTATCTATTGATGTAATTAAATGCTAGGTATACCGAATTATGTCGAGTTAATATGTATTTTATCTAATTTACTCGTATTTTAGATGGGGATGGCTGGCGTCGAATCAATTAATCACTGAGCTAATCGCCTCTTCTCGTGCTCACAGATGACAAAATGGGATCACAATAATTTATTATTTCGATAAGGCTGTATCATCTCATAAGTTGTTTTATTAGTTAACATGCCGACAAGAATAAGATGATTTATGTTTTAATATAAACTTTAAAGTCTTTAAAGTGTTTATTTATGGAAAAGGCAAAGCAAACGAGTTTACAGGTAGTCAATGGTAAGTGATCGTATATAGGTACTTAATACCATATCATAGGCACTACATTATCTTAGCAAAGTGGTTGGAGCTCTGAAACCTCTAATATATAGATGATTTATCATAAAATATATCTAAGAACTAAGAAAAACAGAGAGACAAACTGACATTGGAGGCTAAAAATACAAAAGAAAATTTTCATCTAAACATATATTGGGAATAAATCATCATCAATGGTACCATGTACCAAAGTTCCTTAATTCTAAATATGTTATTATATCAATGTCAATCGGATTAAAAGATTACTATAATTCAGTCTTCTGCGCAGCTTGTCAAGTAATCCGCATTTGGGATATTAATTCAAGCGCCATATCTCCTTGTCATGGGTGACCAATTCGCGAATAAACATCGACATATATAATACTCGTACATTGTGCGAACACCATTTATCGAAACAATGAAATATTTTCGCTCGCTATAAAACCTTGCTCGCATACAAATGAAGGCAGTCGTGACAATTGTTTTGGTTCATTAAACATAGCACGTATGGATAAATTTAATGATAGCTTCAAGTCAACTTATCTAGCCGTAGACGTGGAATGATATTGTACCTGTAACATATAGGCTTAGCTCCAAAAATAATGAAACAAAATTTGAAGGTTATTTTTGTATAAATTTAGTTTATATATATATATATATATATATATATATATATATATATATATATATATATATATATATATATATATATATATATATATATATAATTTAATGATAGCTTCAAGTCAACTTATCTAGCCGTAGACGTGGAATGATATTGTACCTGTAACATATAGGCTTAGCTCCAAAAATAATGAAACAAAATTTGAAGGTTATTTTTTGTATAAATTTAGTTTATATATATATATATATATATATATATATATATATATATATATATATATATATATATATATATATATATATATATATATATATATACATATATATATATATATATATATATATATATATATATATATATATATATATATATATATATATATATATATATATATAATTTAATGATAGCTTCAAGTCAACTTATCTAGCCGTAGACGTGGAATGATATTGTACCTGTAGCTTAGCTCCAAAATAACACCCATTCGGCGTTGGGGGCATTGTGATTCTGAGTGGAATACTGACGCCGACTTGAGCCGCGCGTTGAACTTAGTTTCTACAGGTTGTCCAAAAATATAACACTTTATTTCCGAATCACTTCACGTACGATGCCGTTTAAAGGATTGAAATGCGTAACAAATAATGAAATATATATAGGTACCTATATGTTGGTTTTGTTTTTAACTTAACGCTATATCTCTAGAGCCGTGACTAGAAACGACAGATAGCCAACCGCCTTCTCTGCATAAGTATGTGTCCCTTACACTGCCTCATCACCTTGACCGACCAGACAACTCAACCTTTCCCCAACATTATCGAGATTATAAAGTTTCAAAGTACAACTAAGGCCATAGTCTCCTTTAATTTTAACTTTTTCTAAATAAATCTTTTTACGAACCGACAATTTACTGGCAGAATAACGTCTTTTTTCACTTTTATTTCGTATCTTCCGTCTCTACTAAACATATTTTTCAAATATATTACTTTTTAACTTGTTCTATAATGTTACCATTTACGCTGATCTTGCATTCATTGTTCCTTCATGTATTTCAAATATCAGAATCCGTCCAAGCGCTCTGACCAACTAAGTCATGTTCTCATCAAGCTACGTCGAAATATTCTTATACGATTGTTATAACTTATTTATATAGTTAACATATCTGTAAGAAGATTTTTATTTTTTTATACATTTTCTCACTCTGGTGACGAGGCGCGGTTTTGAGTGCCGCCACACAAGATGCAATGTCTCCACAATTCGGTGGAAATTGGGAAACAGACGTGTCTTAATGGACACGGAGTATCGTAGTTTCTCTTTGCCTGTTACTTGCAGGATAATTTAAAGCTATAAAAAGAGTTCATTTCATTTAATGTGGACCTCAGGAAGTATTGCTTGAAATTGGAATAATATTACATCAAGTAAATTATATATATTTAAATGTTTCTACATATTTCGTAGGATTCAAACACTCCATACTGAGATGACCAATATAAAATGATTGCAGCTATCTTTTTAATATGAGCAAACCTTTTTAAGAAAAACTCAAGTTCAAATTGTAAAGCTAGTTTTGCATCCGATACCCAAGTGACCGCTGTAGAATACTAATGTTGGCGAGGCACCGGCTATTACTGTCGATACTGATGTACTGAGCGCGTGTTATGAGCGACAATGTATGTGCAAGTACCTAGGTTTATGTTTATATTATATTACACTGATTGTATGGATTTAATTTAATAGAGATCTTTTGTGTGAACATTATTGTAAGCTGTTTACTATTTTTCAATTGTCATTTAGGAAAGAATTGTCCTTGGGTAGCGGAAATTTGTTAAAATCTCCCTACAGAAATGCTAACAACATAAATAAGTTGTAAAAAGCGTATAAGAATTTCGCCATAGCTTGGTGAGAACGAATGACTTAGTTGGTCAAAGCGCTTGGAAGGTTTTCAAGAGGCGCGGGATCAAATCCTGCTTCGTTCAAATTTTTATATGTTTTTAAATTTAGTATTATTGTAAGCTTTTTTAAGTGCTGTATGTGTTTGATAGAATTGTATTTGGCTTATGAAAGTTTATTTGATAGTTTAAGAAGATAATTCCTAAGAAATCATTTAAATATGTTCCTATGATACATAAATTCGTAACAAAATTGCTAAGTATCGACTACTGTACTAAGTAGCACTAATTCTCATATAATTTATAAATTTAGTTTGTTTTAATTTCGTAAAAAAATCTAAAGATAATTAATTTAAATGATCTTAACTACTCCGATAGTATTAATTATTGAGCTTGATACAAGATTTGAGATCATTTGAGTTTCTTACCATCTGCGGCAACCAACATATCATAAACAGCACCGACAGCGTGGCCATTAGTCTGCTGAAAGCGACTTCCTCAGCAGTCGCGGCGTTGTGATGCGCGTGCGCCGTATTTTTCCGTTGCCGACAGCTGCTCTTGGACACGCGTCGCACTACGGGGGCTCCCCCGGCGAGCCCTCCAGCACCGCCCGCGCCGTCTCGCGGCGCTGTGATCGCGTATAGCGCACGGATCACTGCTAGATTGCAGTATACTAGTACCACACAAAGAAGCGTACCTGGGAATTACAACTTACTATCAGACTTCCTTTAGTAAAGTAGTTTTGGACTTACATACTAGCTTAAGGTAAATGGCTTAGGATGAAAAAGTAAAGATAATAATTATTCCGTAGCCTTGAAAAAGATACTGTTTTTCAATGTAAGGAATATAATTTTATATTTTCATACAAATCAAATCTCTTATACGTAAGAATTTATAATAAAATATGCATTTAACAATAGTTAAAACAAAGTAGCGGTGTCAGTGTTGTGATATCAATACATTGTAGAGTCTATGATACACATTATTAGTGTAAATATTGTAGAAGAAGGAAACAAACAGACGGATGTAGTTAGTTGTTGAATATTTATAACAATACATAAGAAGCTGTTGGAGTCAGCGCGGACGTGAGCTACACCGGAAATCTTTAGTATTTGGTTAGGGCAGCGTTACTCATAGACCTTGGTTCTACTATTTGTTAAAGATAATTTGATTCCTACGTTACAACAGTAAAATGCTTAACTTTTGAAAATTTAAAATTAATTATTTTAAATAAGTTAATTTATTCCTACTCATACGAATATGCTACGATAGAAATTCGAACATTTACGTCAGACAATAATGTATGGACCGTTAAGAGTAAGGCTTTTTTTTTTAAATTATAGGAGCATAAATTTTGCGAGTATTTTGCATTATTCTGTTGAGCTTATAGATTATAAGCTCATTCAAACGTTTTCCGCTAAGCCTCACCTTTAAAGTTCCCATCAATAAATAATATAAGCAAGAAGAGGTTATTCTTCCAGAAAAATATCACAAACTCATTTGAAAAAACTATTTAACATAAATAATAAAAATCTTACCAAAAATAACGTAAAATACAGCATAGGCAAAATCCAGCCCGGAAGTAGCATTCCTGTAGCGGATGCAGCACTGCGTGCTCTTGTCGTAGTAGAGGCCGACACCGAGAACCGGCGCGCAGGTTAACGCCGCCGCCCAGAACCACGAGATAAGGAGAGCCATGCGGATCACGTAGTATGTCACTTGCTGAAACAAGTATATTGGATTTAGTATTAAAACACATTCCATTCCCCACAAAAATATTAATATATCATTTAATAAATACATTAAATATTTCACTTTCTCGAGTATGGATCGAACCCACAGTTTATATATTTATATGTATATATATCTGCTTTTGTGTAGGTTTTTATTGTTTCGGCCTTCATATAAACTTCAAAGGACAAAGAAAAGTTTTCTCGTTCAATCGCAGCTGTTTGGACATTTCTTAGTCTGTACGTTATGAGCGGAAACTTTCAGCCACTTGTTACTACTATAAAACACTGTTTGTTTCGTAATAAATATAACAAAATTGGTAGTGCGATATTAAAATTGTATTATGTTACGAATACTTAGTTTACTTGGTTTTATATACTTTTATTTAATATTTTTAACGATCAATGTAACTCAGTGGCGTAGCTACCAAGGGGCTAAGCGGGGCAGTGCCCCGGGGCCCTCAAGCTCAGGGGGCCCTTCAATACTTACCAGAAAATCTCAGTTGAACTGAAATATTGAAAAATTCTCCCATTTTCAAAATAAATATGACAGGTGGCAACTTGAGTTTAATCATGGCAACTCAGTTGTGTGAAATTCTAAAGTTGTAAAAAGAGAATTTCCCTAAATTATTTGTGTGGGTTGACAGTATTATCAGTAGAATTAGGAATGTACTAAATATTTATTTATTCGTCCAGTGATTATTTATTAACATACAAGTTAACGTTTTCATAGACAGGGTTTATTTTAAATTGGCCAATAGATATCTAAATCCGTAAGAGATACATACAAAAAAAAATGTTAGAAAACTATTTTTTTGCCAATCTATAAGTACGTGTTTGTTTTTTGTCATATTTTAAATCATCAAATGTGGTAACATTGGCGGCGATAAAATGTTTGGCAGGGATTCCCCAACGACGTCTTGTATCGTATCATTACGTTTCTCTTCTTTTCTTTTACTTGTAACGTTGTCAATGAACAGTGAGTACCTACCTTGAGTATAATCTTACATAAATAAATTAGAAAACTAATATTATGGACAAAAAAAAGAAAACCAGTGGTGTATTCAAACGCAAACAACGCCAAGAAAGAGAACAAAGTAAACAAAAATTGCCCAAAATTGACAAGTTTTTTAGTCAGCCTTCTGCAAGTACTTCTGGGCAAAATATTTCTATTGATAGTGACTCAAATAATGTGGTAACGGCAGTGTTTGTTGAGAATCCTACTGATATACATGATGACTATTGTGGTTGAAGATAGTTCCGCCACCGAACATGTGAACGTGGATGATTATTGTACGGTACCTACGAACAAAAGAACGGATGATTTGAAAAAGTCACAGACCTCTAATTTTTTTAAAATGTGTTCGATAAATCGCTTTATGACTTGGGAAACTTCGTGAACAAAATACTAAATGATAATGAAAGACGTCAAATTCTTGATATGGGACCTTTACAGCCATTAGGACCTTTTCCAACTGACATTACCCAGAACAATAGGTGTTTTTCAAAATCATACTACGTTTCAAGTTCAAAATATGGACCAGTTAATCGTTTTTGGTTGTGCTATTCCAAAATACTAGACGCTGCCTATTGTCAACCCTGCTGGTTATTTTCTTCACAGAGGAATAATGTCTGGTGTACGGGAATTCATGATTGGAAGCATTTATCAGAAAGAATTAAACAACACAGTTATTCGAGTGACCATACGGAAGCATGTGCTGTGTATGAATTTTGGAAAAAAAATGATACTATTGACAAGGAGCTTGAAAATGAAATTCGCAAAGAAACATCCTTTTGGAAAAATGTTCTTCAATGGTTATTTGATATCATACTTACCCTAGCAAAGAGTTCTTTGGCTTTGAGAGGACATCGAGGAGACTTAAGTCAGGAAGGATATCATGGAAATTTTTTGTCCTTTGTAGAGATTGTCGCCCGATATGATCACATTTTGCGGCAAGTTTTGGATATGTCCAAATGTAATAATTATAATTTTATTTTGTTTTAATATTATTCATAATTATTAACTATTTAATATCAGGGCTTTATAAATTTGTGCTTGTTATGTTTTTAGGATCTGCAAGATATCTGAGTCCAACAACTCAGAATGAAATGATTGAGTGCTTGGGAACTAAACTCGAAATTCATCTACTAGAATAAATTAGGACGTCACCGTTTTTCGCCATCATAATGGATACGACACAGGACACATCGAAGGTAAATCAGCTAAGCATTGTTGTGAGGTATGCAGTAATAACCAGATCGGAAAATAGACAGCCAATTGATATAGAGGTAAAAGAAGTGTATCTAGGCTTTTATGCAGCCATCAAACACGGCGCAGCAGATTTTGTGAATTTAATAACTACATTATTTAAAGACAAAAATATTGATTAAAAAATGTGTGGGGCAAGGTTATGATGGAGCCAATGTGATGAGTGGTGAATAGTGTACAAAAACATATTAAGGATATCCAGCCTATCGCGGAGAATGTACATTGTGCCACTCATAATTTAAATTTGGTGATAAATGATGCCATTAGCAGTTGTGTAGAAATAAGGATTTTTTTTCGCAACGTTGCAAGATTTGTATAACTTTTTCGGAAACAGTATGAACCGTTGGGATCTACTATCAAAATTCACAGGCGAATCAGACACCGCTCTAAAAAAACTAAATCCCACTGGATGGTCCAGTAGAGTCAATACGATATTTTTTTTATATTATCAAGACATTATCAGAAATGGTTCTAAAGAGTCCTAATAAAGATGAGCGTAATGAAGCAGAGAGTATTAAAAGAAAAATTCTAAATTTCGAGTTTGTGTTGCTTTGTGAATTCATGCATATTGTATTGAATGACATCAATTATGCATCAAAAATTTTACAAAAATCCGACATAAATTTGGATAGTAAAGCTTTAGCAGAGACCAAAGCAAAGTTGCAAATTTATAGAAATAATTTTGAATTATTCAAGTGCAAAGCCTGTGAAACTGCAAGAAAATATTGTATAGATACCTATTTTCAAGAAAAAAGGCAAAGAAAAGTAAAAAAAAAAACATTTTGATGAATTAACTGTTGATCACCGATTTTCAAACCGAGAACAAATATTTAAAATTGTGATTTTCAATAAGGTACTTGATATATTAATAACTCAATTAAATACCCGTTTTACTGGCATGAGTGCAGTTTGTCAAACATTCGAATTTCTAACACCAACATTTTTATTACATGTTGATGAAGCAACTTTATTACAAAAGTGACAATTTCCAAAGAAAATATTCCGATATAATAGGCCCTAGCTTTTCCCTTCAATTTATTAATATTTACCACCTACTTGTACCTCAATTAACTCAATCATGGACTGTTCACCAATTATGTAAGGAAATAATGAGTAAATATGGAGTGCTAGAATGCGATCTAACAGAAGTATTTACGGCAATATTATTATTCTTTACAATTCCTGTCACTTCTGCAGTAGCTAAAAGGTCATTCAGCAAATTAAATATAATTAAAAATTATTTAAGAAATAGTATGGGCCAAACTCGACTCAGACGTTTATCGCTAATAGCAATTGAAAACAAAACCGCATCAAGTCTGGACTTAACCGAAGTAATTGATACTTTTGCGAAAACTAAAGCTAGGAAAAGATTGTAATAATTATATTCGTTATTTAGTCTTTTGGTAGGTTTGACCTTTATAATATATATTATTAATTTTAATTAATTAATCTTTATATTAATTACAAGTAGCCATTATATGATTTTGTTTAGTTAACACTTTAGCCTATTTTTGTTAATTGATTAAGAAAACATAGTGTTTAAGTTTTATAATTTTTGTAAATAGCTTGCATCGGCAATAGGTCAAATAACTGTAAGCTAGTGCAATGTATTTATGAACAAATAAATAAATAAATATATAATGAACCCTTGAATCTTTTCTATTTCTTTTTCTGCCCAACACTTAAACCAAGTATTAAAATAATTGTAATTTATGTGGTCAGTGTTTAATAGTTTTATACACGAAAAACAGCTGATGATAGAGTTGCTAAGTAGCACTTGTATATTTAATGATTTTACTTCAAAAAACCTGACCAGTTTTGATAGCAGTGGGGCCCATTTTTTTTATTTGCCCCAGGGCCCTTGGTTACCTAGCTACGCCACTGATGTAACTTGGAAAGCGGAAAGTAGAGTTAAGACCTACGAGCAAGGGAGTATTTACTCTAGGGCCAGAAGGGCTATAGCCCGGGGCGGCATGCCGCGAGGGGGGGCCGAGGGGCAGCCCGGGCTTCTGTTTGGACGTTTGAAAAAATATAAAAAAATATTTTAAGACATAAGCTTAGATGTACATTTCACATCTGAAGAGTTCGAAATTCAATTGAAATATGCAAGCCGCCCTTTGTCCTGAATCGGTTGAACCGTCAATTTTTTTTTCGCCTCGGTTTTCTTTTCCCATTTAAAATTTCGTCCACAGTAAAATAATGTACAATATAAAATCTATATTTTGTTTTGTGTTCTTTCATCCTTTTTTTTCTTTCGATGGGGTAGTATACTGTTGGCAATGCAACCTCTACAGCGCCACCGGTTTTGTTGGAGGCCGAGCTGGAAGAGCTATGATCTTGAACTTGTCACCAAATTGAGTGACTCAAAGAGATACTACGAAGTTGTAAGGGCGCCTCTGCGAGACTCGAACCTCGAACTGCGAACTTGTAGTGCCCCCCTCTACAAACGAAGTTCGCTAGCCGAGCTTTGCTTCGCTCGGCCCGAGTTACTGGGTAGGGCTGTGCCTTTTGGAATTTATTTTTGGCACCCTCCCGCGCCTAGGCGTTTTGGGTTGCTGTATAACTGGGACCTCGTATCCAACGGCGGGGACCTACCTACTTGTTTCACTTTATTCGCGACTGTAATGGTAAGCTTTATCGAATAGAACATTGCGTGGTCTACGGTAGACCTTAAGGAATATTCCCTTAGCTACGGGGAGCGGATAATCGCAGGCTTTTACCACCAGGGTGTTCGGATGGGCCGAGGCCTTTTCAAAGTAGCTACTGGACAGTTTCCTGCAGTGCTCTTGAATGGAGTCGAGATTGATGTCTCGATGTAGATCTATGTTGCGCATGAACCAAGGTGCTCCCGTGCCAATGCGCGAGATTTTTTTTTGCATAATTTTAAACTATGGGTGGCAAGTGTGTGCGAACACTACACTGGCATATGTGACCATTGGCCGGATATAGGTGGTGTACAGGCAGATTTTATTTCTAACGGTCATTTTAAATTTGGCACAGTCCAGCGGGTGTAGGCAAGAGAGTACGTACACGTACGGGCTGGGCTGGGCTCTTAGTCCATTTTTATTCAATGTAGTGTTAAATACTGTCGGCTCCAATCCAAGACCAGCCTCCGTAGCTGATGATGTATGCCGATGACATAGCACGCACTGACGAGGATCGGCTGATGCTAGAGCATAAAGTGAACCTCTGGAATGGTACGCTTGAGAACGGCGCTCTTAAACTAAATGTGTCGAAGACCGAGTACATGGCTTGCAGAAGACCGGACTCAAGCACTATCTATATAACCAAGCCAATCCAAAACCAGCCGCTAAGTAGAAAAGGTCAGGTACCTCGGATCCGTTATGCACAAGTCTGCAGACATCGATCACGGTGTTCATGGTCGGATAAGCACCTGTCTGGGCCAAATAGCGAGACGTCACTGGTATGGTCTGCGATCGCAGAAAACCGACCAACTCAAGGGGCTGATATACAAGAGCATCGTTCAATCAGTTTTTTTATACGGCAGCGAATGCTGGCCAGTACTATCTCGGCACACTCAGGAGCTTCATGTCACGGAAATGAAGATGCTGAGAATGAATTGCGATTCGACATCCGATTCATTCGAGGTAGTCTTGGAGTCCGTGGCATAGCCGATAAGCTCCAAGAGCGTCGCTTGAGATGGTATGGCCACGTTGCGCGCCGGCCTAAGAACTATGTCTACTCTTTTCAAGGTTAAATTCGATACACAATTTAGCCAGGTGCCCAGCCTATTGGTGGCCACCTATAGGCGATCGGCTAACAGAACTGAATTGCGGGCAGACGCATAGACGGCAGTGTCTGGCACTGAGGAACACCGGCTCCACTGGATAGGGTACCTTCGACCCGGAATCTGAAAGTGCGATTCGATAAGTAAGCTCGTATGATGTGCACGAGTCTATCTGGCACCCTTTAACGTATGAGCTTGAAAATCAGCCATTATGTCAGACTTCATAGAACGCCTTTGCAACATCTAGGAAGATTGCCTCAGACGGCGTTTTGTGGTTTCTCGGGTCCTATGATCCAGAATATGTTCTGTGATCCTATGGACTTCTTTCATTCCTTGGTGGGGCGGAAAGTTACAGTAGCCTGGGGCGCGCAATCTTAAAATACGCCCTTGCCTACGAGCACCGTTTTTCCGTAAAAATGGGTTAGTGCGTGGAAATTGCGTGTTGCAAACATTTTCATTCATTTTCGTTCATTAGGGATTACTCACGATATGCGGGATATATTCAAATAACGTAGTGTTAAGCTAAGAAAAAAACCACAAATACATAAACATATCTACACACATATCTGGTAATAGTGATGTGCAAGGGAATTATTTTATTCCTTAAGTAGGTAATCTTGCTAGCTTAGTGTAGGTCTCGAGTAACATAAATTAATGATAAACAATTATAAACAAGACGAGTATAATAAAATAGTATATATGTAAACATACGTATCTTCACGCTAAATCTGGGACATGGCGGGGTAGTCAAAGGGCCTGCCTTGTTGCCAGAGCGAATGAATGAAAATATCAAATATTTGAATAGAAAATAAGAATATTTCATTTCCTCGAGTGGGGATCGAACCCGCAACCTATCGTTTACAGTCACACGATTGTGCCGCTGCGCCACGACAGGCTTAGATAATAGTTTTTTTTTATTCTAAATTCATATAATTTGATTTTTAATAAAATGTAACTTTTTGAACGTGGAATATTTTCTACCAGTTGAAATAAGTTACTGCCTTAGACTTGAGAAATTTTTCAGTAAATTTTAACACGCAAAATCTTGCCACAACTTTCTAAATTTGTGATATAGAATAATCTCGGATGTTCTTTGAGATTGACATTGACACTAAAAAAAAAGCGCGGCGTTGAGTTCCGCAACTCAACACGCAAATTCGGCGCAAAGTGGGGAACGGAAGTGGAACGGAGTGTCTTAACACTAGGTTCCCGGGTTCCCTCTGCCTACCCTGCCTCATGCGGGATACAGCGTGAAGCTGAAAAAAAAAAACATTGACACTGTTCCATAAATGAATCGCGGAATCGATGACGGACTATTTGGTTTAGTTCATCTTTTTTCTACATTTCCTCAAAAAAATATTCCTGATCTTGACCCTATCAATGTTAAACTTAAATTTAAAAAGCGTATAAAAATTTTGAACGAAGCAGGATTTGAACCCGCGCCTCTGGAATACCGTTCCAGCGCTCTGACCACTAAGCCATTCGTTCTCACCGAGCTCCGTCGAAATTCTTATACGCTTGTTACAACTTATTTTGTTGTTAGCATCTCTGTAGGGAGATTTTTTACAAATTTCCGCTACCCAAAGACAACTCGTAAGAATTATCGTTTGGCAAGAGAGAATACTATTTACTTTAATATTTTACTATGTTTTAAAGTGTTATTCCACACTTAGGACAGAAAATACTAAACTTAAATTTACAGAGCGTATAAAAATTTTGAACGAAGCAGGATTTGAACCCGCGCCTCTGGAATACCGTTCCAGCGCTCTGACCACTAAGCCATTCGTTCTCACCGAGCTCCGTCGAAATTCTTATACGCTTGTTACAACTTATTTTTGTTGTTAGCATCTCTGTAGGGAGATTTTTACAAATTTCCGCTACCCAAAGACAACTCATAAGAATTATCGTTTGGCAAGAGAGAATCAACCTATCAATGTTATCAATGTCAAATTCCTTGCTTGCCAAAAGCTGGTCACTGTCACCGTCTCTGGTGAACTTGACATTTAGAATTTATTTGGGTTGGTTCATCGGCTCGTGTCATATCACCTATTGTTGCTGTTTCGGGATAAAATTGTTGGGTCCAGGTCTCGTACGTGGTCACAAAACGTGACATGGGCTACATGCTAGTCGATAAACTCGTTAAATTTGTTGGCAATGATTTTTCTAAAAGTCTTATATGAACATCTTCCGTCAATATTCCAGGATTTTAAGCTGGGAATAGCCCACGCTCAACTCTGGAATATGTCACTAAAACCACTAAAACGCTAAGTATGTAGCTTTAGAGTACATCTTTCCAAGCAGAGATATTTTGTGACATTTTAAATAAAGAGTAGAGGGTAGTTTAATTTTGAATCACTCACTATAAGATAAAATAACTTATTACTAAATTCTCTTAGCTACTTTACGAGAGAGGTGAAAGAACAAAATAATCATAAATATAAAACATGATCATACTTAATCCACTACGTGATATAATCGTAAATACTTATAACGCTCATATATTAAATATCCGTTGTTACAATATATATATATATATATATATATATAGGTCAGCGAACATCGCTCAAAGAAGGCGACAAACAATTTGTATGAAGATTGAAAAATATTATTGAAGCTCAGCTACAAAATGTTCACGTTGAGTCGCGTTGTATTTCATCGTCACCTCCAGGTTTTAAATTTCGCTATAATCTTCCTGACGGTGTGACTTCACTAAAAGCCCTTTAGTTCTTTGATACTTTTATCAACGTTGATAATATTTTGACAAATTTAAGTCGTGGCCATTTTTTTCTAAATAAAACATAAAAAAGCCGAGCTTAATATTTGATGGAGAAAGAAGAGAAAGTCACCCCTAGAACATCGAGTTTCATTTAAGAAATCGAACCTAGATTGTTCGTTGATTTTACACTCAAGAACTAAGTATAGGAGATCCTCCTCTCTCTCTCACATAGTTTAAATGAAAAAAAAAAATATCAAAATATTTCCGTCTCAACAGCAGTATTACATATCCTATACGTATACGATATATTGTATAAAATATATTTTATATATTTAACAATAAAATTTTGAAATGTATACAATTTTATTTTTTTTTTTTTATTTATTTATTTATTTGTCTTTATTGCACACGAAACAGTAAAAAGGGAAAAAAAAAATAATATCAAGAAACAGAAAAAAAAAGGCATGCAAAGGCGGCCTTATTGCTTCAAGCAATCTCTAACAGGCAACCTTTAGGATTTAAAAATTTATATAAAAGTATACAATTTTATATTTATTAATTTTTCTTACTTTATTTTTTTTCACACTTATCCCGCTTTTTGATTTTAACCTAATTAATTTTTTGAGAATTATTTAAGTTAATTAAATAACCTTCAAAAAATCGCTACTTTTTTATTATAAAATAAAGACAAACAAAATTAACGATTAAAAGCCAGCTAACTCTGACCTCGACTGAAACAGCCAGAATAAAGCTCATAAGTACACAGCCGCTGCCGCTGTCATGTCTAACGTTGCAATTTAAGATAATGTACAGATAATAACCAACCGTAGATAATTTCGGACTTAATGATAGTAAATTAGTTGAAAATACATAGGAAGTAGTCTTACGATTTGTTTCTTGTTGATTTTTTTACATATAATTATAACATATATGGCTGTACTCAGTTTAGAACAACTTACGTGCTTTTATAAATACTTGTTGCTAGCTGCTACCTTTCATCTGGGGTTTGGTCAGGTTGTAACTGATCTCATATGAATATTTTAATATGATCCTCTATACATACAATATCGGTAAACATATTAAATATAAAAGATTTTCATAGCATTTTATAAAAGTTTTCATGTTATGGTCAAATTATCACATTATGATATATCCTACTAATTTTATAAATGCGAAAGTTTGTGAGTATCTATGGATGTTTGTTTCTCTTTCAAGCAAATACCACTGAACCGATTACTATGAAATTTGATATACTTAGTAGCTGAAGGCCCGGAATAACACACAGGCTACTTTTTATCCCGGAGTTCTTGCGGGATTGATTCTCTGAGTACACGACCCGAACGCGGTTGCAGTATTTAGTTAGCATATGTTGATAATATTGGGTTGGGTAGGGTTTCCACGCGGACGAAGTCGCGGGCGGTCTCTAGTTTTATATATGAAAATAATGGCACACACACATATATATATATATATATATATATATATATATATATATATATATATATATATATATATATATATATATATATATATATATATATATATGTGTTGTTAAGAGAGAAAGTGCGGCGTTGAGCAACTGAACACACAATGGTTTAATTCGGCGAACCTGCCAACCTGCCAACTCTGCCAACCCTACTATGTGATATACAGGATGAAGGTAAAAACTAAAATAAAAATAGATATATAAAATACAATCTATTTTGAAGTCGTATAACGCTTCGCAATAAATAACCGGAAGCTTACAATATTTTACGGCATTTGTCGGCGGCCGTGAACTCACCGCGAGATATTTAAATGTAATCTAATTATATAAACTGAATAGTAAATGCATTTCAAATATACAATTGTATATATTGCTTTACATTTACAATATTTACCTTACATTTTCTAGAAATTAACAAAAGTTTGATAGAATCTTATATCAAATTTATTACTACTCAATAGTTTTCAGCTTCACACTGTATACGGTATTTGGCAGGGTAGGCAGGTAAGTCTCGCATTTGGCAAGGTAAGGGTAGGCAGGTACTCTCCAAGTATCTTAGAATTCGGAGATCTAGTGTTAAGTGAATCAAATGGAAACATCCGGAAATAAATGAAAATATCCGTTTCCATTAAGACTCTTCCACAGTGGCAGAACACCTCTCCGTTGTTACCAGAGTGAATATAAAAGGGAAAATATTAAATATTTCATTGCCTTACGTGTTACTATATTACTATTAAAATTAATTGATTTAGAAAACAATCAAAATTATGAGAAAACCTTAATATTCTATACTGTAGACAAACGTACATCTGATTGTATAATGTCATTGGCATCGGTTAGTACTGCGCTATTATTTGCTCCGGTCAGAGTTGAGAGATCGCTACGCGTCGCTTCAATTGTGTGTAACGTAAGTGATTAATATTTAAATAAAGTTAAAGATGTAGAGGCTAGGAAATCGTGGTACTACTCAGCTTCACGCTGTATCCCGTAACATGGCAGGGTAGGCAGAGGGAACTTGGGAACCTAGTGTTAATACGCTCCGTTCAACTTCCATTCCCCACTTCCTGCCGAATTTGAAGTATTGCGTGTTGAGTGGCGGAACTCAGCGCCGCGTTTTGTCTTGTACCAAAGCGAAGAAATGAAAACATTAAATACTTAAATTGAAAATATTAAATATTTCATTTCCTCGAGTGGGGATCGAACCCAGAACATGTCGGTTACAGTCACACGCTTGTGCCGCTGCGCCACGACAGGCCATCAGGCATTGTGGTACTAACTTAACTAGGTTCCCTAGCTCCCTCTGCCTGCCCTGCCATGTGCGGGATACAACGTGAAGCTGAGTTGAATTATTGAGAATAATATTGAACTCTACGTCACGAAGCGACTTAAGTGTCCGACTGTGAAAGGGACTGATTTCAAATCGGGTAAATAAAAAAAATAATATTTAAATGTGATAAAGCTCGGGAAGCCTCGAAAATATAACGAAAAATAGAGAATGTGAATCCTAATAGGTACGGAGTGTCGTAAAACTAGGTTCCCGGGACCCCTTTGCTCTGCTATGTGTCAGATACAGCATTAAGTCAAATCGTTAAAATACAGAAATACATGGTGTAGTTCATCATGGTCGTTGGCGCGAGTGGTGTATGAATGTGAAGCTTCAAAGGTTCGAAAGACAGTTGATTTAAATTTAAATTAATAAGAAATAGTTAATAATAGAATAGCGTGAAAGTCAAATAATAATTTAAGCATATTATTATACGCAAGAGACTTATGCCACATTCACCAAATAGACTCTAATACCATAAGCGTCTATAAATATAGTAACAGGAAAACCCATGCTGGTTATCAGAATTGGAGCAACTCGCTTTAATACATAAATGAATTTGCAAATTTTTATGATTTTGTTCTGATTCAGTTTGAAAGCGATGCAGAAATAGTACCGACGCAGATCACACTCAACATTCCTTGTTTCAAGCGACGACTTTGTTTTACTATATTTTGACTTTATATATTAAAATTTATGATATAATTGAGGCCTGTAGTGGCGCAGCGGCACAAACGTGTGACTGTAACCGATGGATTGTGGGTTCGATCCCCACTCGGGGAAATGAAAAATTTTATATTTTCAATTTAAATATTTAATGTTTTCATTTCTTCGCTCTGGTACAAGGCAAAACGCGGTGATGAGTTCCGCCACTCAACAAGCAATGCCTCAAATTCGGCGGAAAGTGGGGAACGGAAGTGGAACGGAGTGTCTTAACACTAGGTTCCCAAGTTCCCTCTGCCTGCCCTGCCACGTGCGGGATACAGCGTGAAGCTAAGCAGAGGAGAGTATGATATAATACTACAGGTTTGTTTATTTTCTTGAATGAAATATACCTATTATTGATGACAAGTCGTCATTAAGTTAATGGTTTTAAAAGTTTATATTTTAAAAAAGCCCCGAACGGAAAATGTCTACCTCATCTCGGCAAAATACTTGTGGCTCTTAAACTAATGATTCCAACTGCGAATAAATGATTTTTATAAAATATAATACCACAGCGAACGAAGATTTCTATTGGACAAGCCGAATGCCTGTAACTGTAAACGTGATAGGGTGTGGGTTCGATCTCCACTGGAAAAAAATGAAATATTTAATATTTTCAAATCAAATATAAAATGTTTTTATTTCTTCGCTCTGGTATCAAGGCGAAGTGCAGAGATGAGTTCCGCCACTTAGCTCGAAATGCCTTGATATTGGCGGAAAGTGGAGAACAGAGCGGAGTATCTTAACACTAGGTTTCTAAAATCCCTACACTGCCGTCTGCGGGATACAGTGTAAATTTGAAAAAAATATATATAATAAATTTCCATAGTTATTGTTCAAATTAAGGACAAGAGTTTACATTTCTTCGCTCTAGTAACAAGCGCCGCGTTAAGTTCCACCACTCTACACGCTATGTTCTAAAAACGGGTAGGTGAGTAGGAAATAATTTCTAATAACTGATTGCTCTTTACCCTGCGAGATAAACCGAATGAAGTTAAACAAATTAACTTTATTATGCATGATATCTAATCCTTTATGATATCGAATTCTAGTTTTAAACTAAACTATACAGCTTGAATCTAAAAAAAAAATATTTTTATTAGCTTCAAGCTGTATCCCGCACATGGCAGGGTAGGCAGAGGAAACATGGGAACCTAGTATTAAGACACTCCGTTCCACTATCGTTCCCCACTTTCTGCCGAATTTGAGGCATTGCGTGTTGAGTGGCGGAACTCAACGTTTTGCCTTGTACCAACCAGAGCAAAGAAAAGGAAACGTTAAATATTTAAATTGAAAATATTAAATATTTCATTTCCTCGAATGGGGATTGAACCCGTAACTCATCGGTTACAGTCACACGCTTGTGCCGCTGCGCCACGGCAGGCCTCAATAAAGCAATTACAATGTTAAATATATAATTATGTAAAATAGTAGACCTTCCTCGCATGATTAGTGACTGCGTCTGTTCATTTTATTTATAACTAATCAAATTTCAATGTCAATGCCACTCAGTTTTTGCAGTAATAAAAAAAAATTATTTTTTTTTAGAGAAACTAAGAATAGCGTAACATAGTTTTTTAATATTTAGTTGAAAATGAAATCATAGTTAAAGAGTTTATATTCACAAGAAACTGTAAGCTAAAGTAGCGCTGTGAATTAACGTATCCTATAAGGGTCCTTGATTCCTTTCCTATTTAGGAAAAAGTCTAAACAACATCGCTATCGTAACGTCTCGAATTGGATAGAAAGTGAAAAAAGAGTGTTTTATCACCAGGCTATCTCTACATATCTAATATCTTGGACAATGGGTGACGTAAACAAGTTTTTTAATAAATATAATATAATAAAAATGAAGATTTGAAATAAATTATGTTTAAAATATTATTACAAACAAAACAAATATTTATATTTGTAACATGTTAGCACATGGAAGATATATGTATCTCTTATAGGGGACGGACGTCCCATATTAATGTAGGTAACCTAATAGGGTTTGAAAAAATAATAATTAATATTTTGTTTCTATTTATCTGTGCGTTGGCGTACAACGTCTAATCTCACAAACGGCTAACCAGATTCAATTCCAGTATTCATTATTATATTTTGGCTACATTCCTCAAACAATTAGCGTTTGGTTAAAAATATTTTAAGGGCAACGCGGCGTAGAGTTCCGCCACTTAACAAGCAATATCTCAAATTCGGCGGAAATTCGGAACGGAGTGTTTTAACACTAGGTTCTAAAGTTACATCTGCCTACCCTGCCATGTGCCCGATACAGCGTATAGCTGTAAAAAAAGGTCAATAAGATAGTGTAAATCAGGCGAAGTTGCGGGCAGTTATTTATAATTTCACCAATTGTGGCACCAGATAATAATATTTTCAGACGTATATTACTCACGCCACTCACGCCTTGTGAACACAAAAATGCAATTGTCTATTATATACTCATGATGATAGACGCAGTCTACGATTGAAAGACGTTTAAGATAGTGGAACAGTAAATGATTGTAAATATGTATGTATTATCTTAGTTTGCAAATTTCACAAGAATATTATTGATCTATCAATATATAACATAGATGTGTAGGTAGTAAGTACCCGTAAGTATGATATATATTATAACCATATTATAAGCCACATAATCTATGTTATCTATACTGTTGAGGCCTGTCGTGGCGCAGCGGCACAAGTGTGTGACTGTAACCAACAGGTTGTGGGTTCGATCCCCAGTTGAGGAAATGAAATATTTAATATTTTCAATTTAAATATTTAATATTTCATATCTTCGCTCTGGTAATAAGGCAAAGCGCGGCGTTAAGTTTAGCCACTCAACACGGAATACCTCAAATTCGGCGGAAAGTGGAGAACGGAAGTGGAACGGGGTGTCTTAACACTAGGTTCCCGCGTTCCCTCTGCCTACCCTGCCTGGTGCGGGATACAGCGTGAAGCTAAAAAATCGTTTATGTATGCAATTAATAGGAAGCTATCATTTTTTTTTGGTAATAATAATTAGGTAATAATCTGTAACATACAAACGTCATTTCAAAAGTTTTTAAAATTGTGTATATAGAAAAAATCTCGGACGTTTGCTGGGATACTATAGTGAGAGCGTACATACACACTGTGCCAAAAAAAAAAATTACAGACTCGATGCACGCAAGTGACAGGCGCACTAAGTTAAACTCATTTCTAGTAGTCACATTATGTATATCACCGATTTTGGTAAATTCATTATATTATTTTTGTTAACATATTTTTCTTAACATACATAAGATTTTTAAAAATGTACTGAGATGTAATGATATTGAAATGGTCATAATTTTTTTTTCTCTTAACAAATCTTTAGTGCCCAAGTTAAAAATTACGCGAATATTCCGTTTATGCAAGACTAGCACCGACCACATTGCAGTAGAATTTTCTAAGAAATAATACTATAAATAATACTATAAAATATAATGTCCTTAGGTAATTACGCTGAGTTGTATCAAATATTTCACTTTTTCTATTAGGGATATAACCCACGACTTGACGCATAGTTAGTGGCATATGCCTCGCTAAGACTGGCCTTACTGGTTTCAATTAGATCTTTTTCGTGTGCGTTACACAAACCTTAGTTATTTCACTCACGGTGTTTCAAATATGTGGTATTTGAATATCACAGCGTAAGTAAAAACTAGTAAATGATATACAATGAAAGCGGCCATTTTTTAAAATCTCTAAACGATGGAATATTCTCAATGATTTTACTCATCACGCCGTTAATGATGTTTTTAAGAAGTGTAGAAATAAGTTGTAATATTATACAAGAGAGTTTAGTTTGGGAAATAAGAAACACCTGTTGGAATTCGTTAAGATATTTGAACGACCAATATAATAGGTGACAACGTGGACGCGACCTTGGAAATATGAACTTTTCAAAATGAAACAAGTTGTATGAATCATTATTATTGTTAACTCTTTATATACGTTTTTATAAATATTCAATGTGCTTTTTTGATAAGCTTTAAAGAAGATGACTATAGAGTCATCTTCTTTACAATTAAATCAACAGTGGTGTAATTATTTAACTTATTTGTGTAATACTGTTCAGTACAAATATTTTCTAATTAATCAATTTTAAACTGAAAAATCAGATGGAATTACATAAATTTATTCATCACATTATTTATTTCAACGCCATACATTGTATTGAGTAAATATATTAAATATATCACTTCCTCGACTAGGGATCGAACCCACAACCTGTTACGTTTACGATCGCTCGCCTGGAACCCTGCGCTACGACAGCCTCAAATTAATCAATATAATTGACAGAACACTCCTTGGTGGAAGTCAAGGAACTGAGAACAATGTACCGCTCTGTCATTTGCTGGCTAGCGGCTACCGGCGGCGGCGGCCGGTCAACGCTCACATTATATCTCTATATGAGGCTTATCTTTCATCTCCAGCCTTCATTGTTATCTTGAGACTGTTTTCACCATACTTGGTTCTAAAACGAAAAGTTTGACCAAAATGTTTATCTCATATGTCTTTTTTAAAGTTATTTCTGTATATTATTTTTTTGAGTTAATAATCATAAAAGAACGCCGTTTTATATGAATATGTAGCCTATATATAACCTAGAAGTCTTTTATGACGTTTTTTCAAAGCTTTCAAAAAAAAAATAGACATATTTTTTAAGTACATTTTTAATCAGTTTCTTTTCTTTTTTTATTGAGATTGGATTTCATATCGGTTGCCCTAAGGACTTGAGGGAAGCCCTATAACAGTTTCCTGCTTAACAAAACAAAGTGTCTTTGTTGTTGGCCGTTTAAGCGAAAATACAGTATTTACTATTTCTTTCTTTCTTTCTTATTTTCTTAGCTTCACGCTGTATCACGAGGCAAGGTAGGCAGAGGTAACCCGGGAACCTATTTTTGAGATACTCCGTTCCCCACTTTCCGCCGAATTTGAGGCTTTGTGTGTTGAGTGGCGGAGCTCAACGCCGCGTTTTGCGTAAAATATTTAAATTGAAAATATATTATATTAAATAGTAAACCTCTATATGTAGTAAAAAAGTAGATACATCTTTTAATACGCAATCGTAAATTGTTAAGGTTAGTTCTGTCGAGGTCAAACACATTCTTATTTTTCTTTTTTCATATACCTTGAAACAATTAAGTCTGATATTCATAGTTTAAAGGATTCTCTCTTTCGTGTACTTTTTTTTCTCAGCTTCACACTGTAACCCGCACATGGTAACGGAACTGGGAACTGGGAACAGTGAACTTGGGAACCTACTTATTCTTCGGTTGCCATAAAGACACTTCCATTCCCCACTAATTTGACTTCAAAAAATCTTTTTTATACAGCTAGAAAGGTTATTCGGAGGAAGTAAGGAAGATATATTACATGATCGTTAATACTCAAAATTAATTGTATATACGGTCAGAGTCGTATTAAATAAATAAGAGTATGAAATTTTTAATAATTAAATAATAAAAAATAATCGGAAGCGAAGCCATATATATAATAAATATACATTTAAAGTTGAACTGTGTAAAGGAAAATATTGTACTAATTAATCACACTTTGGACACGTCAGTTTTGTTGGTTATTTAATTTTTTATAGTATAATATAATAACATCCTCAACCTTTTTTTATTTTGTAGACCGTTTTGTAGGTAAAAACGTTTCTATATGTTCACTGACACATACGTCACAGCTGTAAGTGTCACTTCAGAGTTTTTCTATAGTTATAGATTTTTTACTTAACTACATTGTACTTATAACTACATATCACCTACTTACTAGAATACCTGTCGTGGCGCAGCGGCAGAAGCGCGTGACTGTAAACGATAGGCTGTGGGTTCGAAGTCCACTTGAAGAAATGAATATAAAATATTTTGTATTTTTTACCGTCGCAGCGTTTTGTCTTAACCATATAGATCTATATTGCCTATATCCAACACAAAAATATTTTTTAAAATCGATGTTCCTACGATTAATTAGTACGTTCAAAAACTCCATCTCCACTAGATACATTCGTCTATAAGATTTATACAATTGTAAACAATGAATTTCATGAATTTATTGAATTAAAATTTTTTGGTTAAAAATAACACATATTTGATAAAAAGATACAAGCATTTGATTTCAAGTGGGAAAATTTAAAACAAAATAAAATAATACTTTCAGCTCAAAAAATCACTACCTCGTCTTCGCAAAGTGCTTGTAGCTCTCAAACTGCAAATTCCTAAAACATAATCATACTCGTAATATGATATAATAACAGTTTAACCTTTTTTTATTACGCTACACAGCAATGTAGCTCAGAAAGAACCACCGCGAAAAACAAGAATTTCAATTTTATTTTTTCACTCAGGGGGCTACTCCAATTTACAACCAGACTCCATTTTTTTTCATTATCTATACTTATAATAAATCTGTAACTAATGCAATTATTGATACGTGTTGCAAATGTAAGATATATATATATATATATATATATATATATATATATATATATATATATATATATATATATATATATATATATATATATATATATATATATATTATATATATATATATATATATATATATATATATATATATATATATATATATATATATATATATATATAATATAAAATATATATATAAAATGTCTGCTTACTGTTTACGCGCTAATCTCAGGAACGGGTAACTAGATTAAAAAGCAGTTTTCACTGTTATATTTTGGCAATCTTCGTCTAACATCTATTGGGTATTTGTTTTTTTTTATGTTTTATTAAGGAAGCCGCAAGCGGGACGCTAGTTTTAAAGAAAAAAAAATAAACTTTGTCTCAAAACTTACCTTCTGGTATAAAAACGGTCTTGTCAACGCCAGATATCTCTCCAAAGCCATGGTGACTGCGATACAGACGCTGCCCACGCCGAACACGCGCAGCACGACGCGCGCCGCGCAGTACAGCTGCGAGCGCGCCGCCCACGACCACTGCTCCGCTACCACCATAGCGCACATCATACCCACCTGGAGGTAGACCACTGCGTTACATGTTGTTGTAAATAAAAGTAAAATCTATGTTTATAATAACTCTGTAATCGATCGGTGTCTGTTCGTGGAAGATATATTAAATAACATCTTATACGGGACTTTTATTAATGTAGTAGAGCCTAGAATAGTGGGTTTTACCACTTTTGCTGTGTTATAAATAAAAAAGATAAGTCAATTTAAAATATTCGCTACAATTTTTTTATGCATTTAGCTCATTTTTTTTTGTTTTTATTGTATAAATATTGCCTTCAAACTAATAACTTTATTTTAAAAAGAAACTAATTCAAATCAGTAAATGAAATAGTGTAATCATAAAAGCGCGGCGTTAAGTTCCGGCACACGCAATGTCTCAAATTCAGCGGGGAGCGAAGAACGGAACGGAGTGTCTTAACACCAGGTTCTCTGTAAGTTATCTTTTGTCAAATGATCATTTTAAGCAATTGTCTTTAGGTCACAGAAATTTGTAAACGTCTCCATGCAGCTAAAAACTTAACTTAGTTGTAACTAATGTATTTAAAAATGAATTGTTAGAGATTTTTTTTATTTTTACTATGTTTTGAAGTGTTATTCCACACTAAGGACAGAAAATACTAAACTTAAATTTAAAAACCGCATAAAAATTTTGAACGAAGCAGGATTTGAACCCGCGCCTCTGGAAAACCGTTCCAGCGCTCTTACCAAACGAACGAATGGCTTAGTTGGTCAGAGCGCTGGAACGGTTTTCCAGAGGCGCGGGTTCAAATCCTGCTTCGTTCAAAATTTTTATACGCTTTTTAAATTTAAGTTTAGAATTGTTAGAGAGATAGAGAGGTTGTGGGAGGCCTCGGTAGCCCTTTGAAAACACAGTATTTACTGGAGGAAGGTCACGTAAAAAGCCTGAGTACCTCCCGGAGGGCGTGTGTGTAAAGAGGTCGACGTCAATAGACGAGGCGAAAGAGGTATTCCGAGACCGTAGCGTTAGGCGCTCCCTTGTCTCTGGCTACCCCATAAGGGATACAGCGTGAAGCTAAGAAGTAAATATATCTTATGCGTTTGTCGACGTATGTAATTCCATAAAATTGTATGCCTCAGTCGGTCAGATCATTTGGAAGGCCCAGTTTTCAAGAGGCGCTGGTTCGAATCCCGTTCAAATTTTAATACGTTTTCTAAAAAAGTTTTTCTTTTTTTAGTTTTTCTTTTTTAAGTTTGGAATGTCACTTTAAATATGTAAAAAAAAAAAAATAATGTAAGCTAATTAAAAACAAACAAATAAAGAAAAAATTGAACCGAAATTTACCTTCGCTTATCATTCCTAAGATGCTTTAATTCATATATCAATTATAAGCTATTAAAATATTTCCCTTGTACTAAATAGAATTTTATGGCGACTACATTTTAGGGTCCTCACTACTGAGACTTCGCTGTCTATATGTCTGTATGTATGTCCGAAATCTGGCATCTATACTTTCGTACAGTATTTGGGTTGCGAGTTCGACTCGCATTTGACTGATATTTCTAATCATGGGGCAGTGTGCGGACTTCACCTGCTTGAATTCCACTATATTAATAATTTAATCTACTTTCTAGTTCTTTAATAACGTTATCACTTTTTAGGCAATATAAATACACTGAAAACTAAAATTTCAGCTAAGTGAATAAAAATTTTGCAACAATTTTGATTGTCTTTTTAATTTTTTAACTTATTTAAAACTACTACTTTAAATAAAACTACTCGTAAATCTGGTCAGTATTTCTGAAATTATCGCATTCAAATCCAAAGATAATCATACAAAAATTACTATTTTGGGCCCTATTACATACATACATTTAGTTTTTTTCTTTTCATATCAAAACAAAATGTATATTATATTATTTATTTTATGCCCATATAATATAACTATACAAGGAAAAATCTATTATTAAAGTCTACTTTAGTTCAATTTCCTTTCAATTAACAGAAACTACAAAATGATAATGCAATATCTGCGTATTAGTTAGATCATTATAATTAATAATATAGACTATAAATATATTATTTAATCATATTAAGCAAGCACACTCACCAAAGCAACCAAATCGTTAGCAGCCAGAGACGTAAGGAGCAGCAGATGTTTGCGGTTCCTTATACGCCGCTCTCCTCGTCGCAGGGTGATGATAGCCACTGCATTACCCACGATGCCAATTGCGTACACCACTTTAACTATCAAACCAAACATCTTGCTAGGCTTCACATAGTTACATCCAGGGCTTGTCACATTATGGACTAAATGATCAGAAAGACTTCCATTGATCGTAAAATTGGTGTAAGAAGTCGCCAATGACTCAGTGGTTAATTCTAACATGTTGTACATATTTGTGTATTTAGAAGTTGGTAGTAGAGTCAGCCTCGCGTCGTTGAATGTCTTCGATAATTCGCGATATTCGCGATCATCACTCAGTACATAATTCTATAGCATGTATCAAGCTGAAACAATGAAATATTTGATTAAGAAATCTATGCTCATCCAATTGTACGTGTTCGACATACAAAGGCCATCGTTATAATTTAATGTGGATATTTTATGTGATTGTTTATTCACTTCTTATAATAAGAATTGATTATTCATTAGTTTAAGTCTTTATTGTGCGTTTTCAAATGATATGAAGTCTACCGTATACTTAGTAAGACGGGGCTTGACAAAATTGAAATGTATAGATAAAGTGTGACCATGAAATGTCTAGAGTACTTAAGTTATGTACAATACTTTAGGGAAGCTAGTGACGATAGAATTTTACCATCATTACAACCATCGGGGGTGTTCTTCTCTTTCTGACCCCACAGGGGGGAGGAGGATCAAGGCTAGGTGGCCTCTTGCCGTTGGTGTCTGTCTGGCGCCTATTCATGTAGGCGTGTATTGAGGTTGGACAATGTCCTAGTGAAAAATAACCTCATTAAGGTTAATGAGGTTGAGAGGAGGTAGCGGATGGGATGAGCCAATTACTGACGGGGCGGTCAACCTAGACGGGTGAGACCCTTGGTTGCCCAGGGGAGGCCCAGCTTGGGCGACCAGCGACCACTACAGCGGCTCAGGCATTTCAATCACCATCAATACAACACTTTTTAAAGACTGAAAAAATTGATTTAGTCCATAAAACAGTTAACATAGACATGAACCTTGCAAGCCAAAACGTAACTTTGACAGGCGCTGACAATACGTTAGTTAATATTTTCTGCTGAATTTTATAATTAATGATTCATATATAAACGTGATTTTAGTCCATTTTTTTAGGTTTTCCGCCGTGTGATCCCGGCTTAGAATAGGATCACCCTGGTATTGATGGTGTCGTAAGAGGCGACTAAAGTACGTGTGGGAGAGTCACGTTGTCAGCAATGGCAACACGCATGGGCAGACTCGACCGGATTGTTACCACCCCCGACATTTAAGACCGGCGTTAAGTAGTGGCTTTGGCCGCTGCGTTTCGCATTAGGTAATGCCGGGCCCCGGTGCCCATCCACCTTAAAAGACGGCAACGCTCCTGTAGTTCTTCTGGAGTTACACGGGGCCGTGGGCGACGGTGATCACTTACCGTCAGGTGACCCGTACGCTCGTTTGCCGTCTTTTCCATAAAGAAAAGAAAAGGTAGATTTCGAAAAATATTTCTATTTATTAAAGAATATTCGTAGCTCCTTAACGGTAAAGAATTTCAACTAACCGGGTTTAACCCTTCAGTAAGTATATAAAACAGACAAATAAGTTCTGCTTTTATTCACATGAGTCATATTATTTAACTAATTTTTAAAAACAATTTGTATTATATGTCACAATTACGTAGGATGCTATTGCAATTTCCTTAAAATATTTTTAATTAAAAGTACATTCGATTTATATATTTTACGTTTTAATAGACACATCATTGGTCGACGTTAATCATCGCTATTCATTGTATTTCTTGCTATATTAACCGCTACAGATATTTTATGCGATTTCCACTCGAGGAAATGACACATTTAATACATAATTATTTTCATTTCTTCGCTCTGGTAACAAGGCAAAGTGTCACTCAGTGCCTCAATTTGGCGGAAAGTGGAGATGTTTAGGGATGAGGTTCCTAAATTCTCTCTGCCTACTCTGCCATGCTTTATACAGCCACGCCTAATATACCTAACTATGCTTGACACAGCGTGAAGACAAAAAACATCCATTTCAAGATACTATTTGACTTTAGATTTGTAACAACATACAAACAAAGTGGAGTATTTTAGTTAAAGATACGTAAATATAAAATATTTATTGGCATTTTTCGGCCTGTCGTCGCGCAGCGTCATAAACGTATGACTGTAGATGATAGGTTGTGGATTCGATCCCCACTCGAGGAAATGAAATATTTAATATTTTCAAATTAAATATTTAAACTCTGTAACAAGGCAAAGCGCGGCGTTGAATTCCGCCACTCAACACGCAATGCCTTAATTTCGTCGTTAAGTGGGGAACGGAAGTGGACCGGAATGTCTTAATACTAGGTTCCCAAGTTCCCTCTGCCTACCCTGCCATGTGCCGGATACATGAAGAAAGAGTGAGTGGCATTTATATAAATAGCATAGGTGCAATTTTTATTTCATTGGCATACTACTACGTAATAAAATGAAGAAGTGAACATAATAAATATTTAACTTCCTCGAGTGGGATCGAACTCACAACAACGTCGCGCTTACAGTCCAACGCTAGCCACAGGCATTTGTTTACTATTAAAGGGAGTATTTCTAAGGCATTCTAGGATTTAAAGTATAATATTTCCAAAGCATTCTAGGATTTTCCATTGGATATTATAAACACTGTACACTCATAGCTCTAAGCTTAAGTAGGCTTAACCGAACATACCAGCACATTACAAGATCGATCTAATATCGTAAAAATATGCGAATGTATTTTAGTATCGAGTGCAAATACATCGTTATCGATGCTCCCAACATTTGTGTTACGATAGCAATAAAGTATACAGTGTTGTTTTTTCTTATGACGTTTATTAAAATTTTCTCTATTTTATCTATATTTTTATTGCATTAAAGATTTTGACAGTTAAACTCTTTAAATGTTTATCTATTTTTTTATTGCGTCAGACGTTTTGACAGTTTATTTTTTTAAATATATATGTATTTGTTATCAGGAACAGGAACAGGAACTCTGACTTCCTACTCACCCTTTGTAGGGGAGTGGGGAAACGGCTCTAAGGCGTAAGCCCCTTGGCCGTGATATCACGCGGCACCCATGACTATGGGTGCGTCTGTAGGAAGGGCTTATAGCCCATTTGGCAAAAATACCTGCTTGTAAGCCGGTACTGGGATGTCTAAGAAGAAAGAGCAGAAGCCACCTGGGCGGTCAGCCCAGCCGGGTGAGACCCTCGGTTGCCCGGGGGAGGCCCAGCTTAGGCAACCAGCGGTCAGGGTGGCAGCTCAGGAGTCGGGATTATTTGTTATCAATCGTATCCATGGATGTTATATAGGAATGATACGTTTTCAATCAAGAAGCTTTCAATTTATATTTTGTAATAAGCTTCACACTGTATCACGCATATTGTAAAGCAGAAACAGATTACACTTAGAAGGTTTAGGAGGGTTTAAGAGACTCCAAATTTTTCACATCGTTAAAACACTGACACATTTTTAATTAAACTTAAGGCATTTTAGTGTTGAGTGGTGGAACTCAAAAACGCAAAAAATATATTTTAAGCAATGTACAATTCATTTACATTTTCGATTCATTTATATTTTCGATTACAGTTCACATTGAACGTGTAACTGCACATATGACTTTAGTTATAGACTTGTAAATATGGCTACACTCTTCTCGTGAACCAGGAAACCGGAGTTTGGAGGGATGCACGGTACATTACATGCGGTGAACGTTTTGAAGACTGCTTATAAAAAATCTTATAGTTTATCTCTCACAACGTTAGACGTTATCTTTTTGTATTATATATTTTCTTAGATAAGTTAAGAAATCAAAGTGAAAAGTTTAATAGAAAACTTAATACGACGATGTTATCTATTTTAATTGAAATATTTAATATTATCGCCCCCGTGAAATGGCAAAGCGCGGTGTTGTGTCCTACAACTCAACCCGCAATGGTGCAATTTCAGCGGAAATTGAGGATGGAAGTGTCTTATTCGGAACTGAGTGTAGTGTAGTTCTAAAACTGCATTCCCAGATTGTCCCTACCTACTCTACGGTGTGCAGGATAAACAGAAAGAGTAAGCTGAGGATATATATTACTGTTAACGATAGGTTATTGGATCGATCCACACTTGAGGAAGTAAATTATTTTATATTTTCAATTTAAACATTTAATGTTTTCATTTCTTCGCTCTGGTAACAAGGCAAAGCGCGGCGTTGAGTTCCGCCACTCAACACGCAATGCCTCAAATTCGGCGGAAAGTAGGGACCGCAATGGAGTTCCTTCTGCCTGCCATGTGCCGAATATAGTAAGAATATGAAATAATATTTATTTATTATAATTATCTCCTCACACATTCTAGTAGTCATATAAACATAAACAGGATAACGGTCAGTATTTTGTTCATATCAAGTTACGGTCAGTTGCCCAATACGGACTACTTAATTCAAACTTTCAAGTGAATGGTGTCGCGGCCTCTTAAACCTCTATCATCCTATGACAATGTATGTGCATTTTAAATTAAAACAAATTTAAATTATCAATTTAAATGGTCGTTTGTTCTTGTTCTATTTCTGTAGTTTATATTGTTTTGTAATCATGGGATATTAACCTTGTGTGGAAGAAAAACTTATATATATATATATATATATATATATATATATATATATATATATATATATATATATATATATAAATATATATATATATATATATATATATATATATATATATATATATATATATAAATATATAAAGGTCGTGGATGAAATTCCTTATTGTTGTAAAGTTTTTATGGAAAAGCCGGCAAACGAGCGTACGGGTCACCTGATGGTAAGTGAGTGAGCAACAGAAGCGTTGTCGGCCTTTAAGGTGGATGGGCACCTGGGATGACCAGGGCCCGGCACTACCTAGTGCGTACGCAGTGGCTGAAGCCACTACTTAACGCCGGTTTTAAATGCCGGAGGTGGTAATGATTCGGTCGAGTTTGCCATGCGTGTTGCCATTGCTGACAGCGTCACTCTCCTACACGTACTTTAGTCGCCTCTTACGACACCATAAGTATCAGGGTAATAACTGTTACTTGTAATTCATTTGTATAATTAAAGCAGTTTTTTTAAGGGAAGATAAAAAGTAAATAAAAAACATTATTACTTTTGCCTCAATATTGTACAAAATAATGATATTTTAGATTAAATGATCCAATTCATAAAAATATAATTTTTTTTATCAATGATTTAATAAAATTATTATTCTTTACATACTATTTTTATTATATATCGATATAAAATATACCGATTTGATAATATATTTAATTAAAGGTGGAAATATGCAACTGTATCTATTTAAAAGGCAACAGCAGTGACCTATAGTCAATTGACAATTTAAATTAAATTAACAAAATAAACATAATTTTCGTTTATTCTAGTAAGAGAATAATATAACGTATCTGCATTATTTACAATTTTGTATGGATTTATAAAAAAAATAAAAATGCACCTTTATCCATAATTAAACATAAAAAAATATCAAAATCTCAACTCAACAATAATGCCAGGACTTTATATAGTTAAAAAATATACAACAAAGAATTGTTAGGGAGAAAAGTTTAGGCAAATACCTACCTAATAGGTACTTAGGGGAATAAAACCACTTACGGGAAAAGCACGCATATAAGTCGACCTGCTTTAAATGGCTATAAGTGAACAAGTGAATTTATCGTACAAAATAATATATATATATATATATATATATATATATATATATATATATATATATATATATATATATATATATATACAAAAATATGTAAGTGCATATGCAGTGTAGAAATAGCTGTACTATTTTTTATTATTTCAAAAAATAGTACAGCTGAATGAATATTTAAATAAATGTAAGTATTTTGATATTTAAAGCTAATACGTAATTCCGAACTTAAGTTAACTTATATTTTCTTTTTTATTTATTTTATGGTTTGACACGGCTTGCCTGCGTTTACAGTCGCAAGCTCATGCCTCCGCGCCAACTTTTGTCCCAACTTCTATTGATAACATTTATAAGTTATATAAAATAACTCCACACACGTACTTACTATGCTATCGTTCTTTATATAAATATTAAAATATATATTAGTATACATATATTTTAATACTATATAATAGTTTCTAATGGTTTTTATTGTTTCTCAAATATTTACTATTTAGAGGTAAACATATACATATAACATATTTAAAAGTATATTAAGACATCAAGACAAATATATTTATTTGTTTTGCATTATTTTGACTCAATAGAAACTTTAAGTAAATTGCAAGATCTAATGTATGTTTTACATATTTGGAAACCTAGAGTAAAGACACTCCGTTCCATTTGCCACTTGTCGTCGAATTTGGGGCTCTGCCTACCGAATGTGGTGAAACTCAATGTCCCGATTTGCTCAGTTATCAGAGCAACGAAATGATTTTTTTAAAATATTTAATTTACAATCACATGCCTCTGATTATTTTTCTTACTATTTAATAATTTCTAATTCTAATGTATAAATAAAACGATAAAATATATCGTTTCTTAAACATTTACTAAAACTATTTGTAAGTAAACATATTTTTACGATGCTTATAAAAGCAAATAAATAAAGATACCATTGTTTAACATTATTGAGATAACTTATCTATATTTTTGTTGGTAAATTACTAAATATTAAACATTTAAAGTATAATTACATACAAAATAATCAAAATTACCGAAAATATATTCAACGTATATTTCGCAGACACACAGCCAGCCACAACACTAGGTTCACAATAAAATTAATAAATTTTATAAAAAAAGAGCGATTTTCATACAAAAAAAAGAATGAAACGTAAATAAGTTCGATGTTTCGGTCGTAGCTACGTTAGAAACGCGCGCGCTCTCTACGTATTCTAAGCCGACTGAGTAGAGTACGGACTGTTGACTATTGCTTTGCCCTTACCGGCTTTAACAGTCTAAGCTGTAGTTTACTAAACTATAGTGTAATCAACAAGTGTTATATAGAAAGGGCATGAGCTATAAGCTTCTATTTAATAAATTGTAAGCTTGTCCTTTCGTCTGCGGCAATTTATCTGAGGTGTTAAACTGAAAATAATATCGAATATCCAGATCTACGGTCGATTGGATTAATGATTTGAGACATTGCGAGTTGAGAGGCGGAACTCAACGCCGCGCTTTGCCTTGTCACCAGAACGAAGAAATAAAAATATTAAATATTTAATTTGAAAATATTAAATATTTTATTATTTCGAGTGGGGATCGCACTAACAACCTTTCGGATTTAGAGTAGCACACCTGCGCTACTGCGCCATTACTGGTCTTTATGAATAAAAGAAAACTATGAAGAAAAATTATATTCCAATTCATTTAAAAGACAAAAACGATGCATAAATACTTACAGTATTTATGCATCGTTTTTGCTGAATTTTGTATGAATTTGGCTGCGTAATCTAAATCTATAGAATAATTCCCGCATATACGTAACAAAGTGTGACGCAAACCAAGATCTTTATTGTAATATACAGGAAGGAAAATATCCGAAAATTGAAAGTTTATAGGAAAAAACTTTGTAAAATTTGTAGTTCATTCCATAAAAAAATGGCGCAAATTCTAGTTTATCAACTTTTATAAGTTGTACTTCCCGTTGACACAGAATACCAAGCGGTAGGGGTGGATACCCTCAATAGGCGAAACCGACTCGACTGGTTTTTTTAAGTAAATAGAATATATAAATTTGATTGATGCGATAAGAACATTTATAATTATATATTAAATACTAAGAATAAAAAAATCTAGAAGGGTGATTTCACTAGGTATATTTTTGTTTGTGCTGGTGTGCAAATTAAACACGGAACAATGTTTAGCTCCTGCTGTATCCGGTAAATGTTAGGGTGAGCAGAGAAAACCTGCTGGCAAAAACTATTTATATATAACGGAGTACGGTTACTCATTTTTTGTCCAGTTTCCGCAACCTTGGTGAAACTTAATATAGTGCTTTGCCCTCGTACCAGGACGAGGAAATAAAGATAATTAATTCACCTTCCCGAGAGGAAATCTGATCCACAACTTCGACTGTAACTCGTCATCTGGACAGTCCCAACAACATGCCCTATTTATTTTTTAATATCGGTTAAATGTATTAAATAGAATTTTGAAAAATAATTCTTTAACCTATTCAAAAATAATGCGCGTTATATGGTGGTATCACAATTTATACTTATTTAACGAGGATAATATTTTCATGTAACCGAGGTTTTGAACATAAGTTACGTCATTTCGGTAACATTCATGATTCAACATATCATATACCTACCTTAAAAATTATTGTGGTCCAGTTAGGAATTTGAATATTGAAAATAACAAGTTTACGCAAACTGTAGGTACCTACTGATGAGGTATCTCACACAAGGCAGGGTAGGCAGAGGGAACTTGGGAACTTGTTCGGAGTGTTCGGAGTGTTAGGACACTCCGTTCTACTTCCGTTCCCCACTTTCTTTTTCGCCGAATTTGAGGCATTGCGTGTTACGTGGCAGAACTTAACGCCGCGTTTTGCGATGTACTAGAGCGAAGAAATAAAAACATTAAAAATTTAAATTGAAAATATGAAATATTTCATTTCCTCGAGTGAGGATCGAACCCACAACCTGTCTTACAGCCACACGCTTGTGCCACTACATCACGACAGTCTTTCCTTTTGTTTTAGTTCATTAATAGAGGAAGGACATTAGGCTTTATTATATCTACTAAATTTGAGTATTTATTTTATCCAATATGGGATAGAACGCTGCACCACTACAGTTCGTCGTTACTAGGTTATGCTTTAGAAGTAACCTATATATTCTATAAGTTATAGTTGCAGTGAGGCAACCTTCTCAGACACACCCTCGGGCATTGAAGGTTATGAGATAACAATCAACGATATATTTAAGATAAATCCTCTTTGACAAATTGATGCCTTTAGCGTATCCCTAACTAACTACGATTGCAGTTTCAATTTCTATTCGGGACAAAATATTATATTGTTACAGATTGTTTTTGAGGAAACTAAAAAAAATCTGGCAATAAACAGTAAAGGAAATATTGAACGGTAAAATGCAGTAAATATCTAAATAAAGTAGGAGTCAATATTAAAGAAAAATATATTATTAATTAATATTATTATCATTAAATAATATATTTATTTTTTCTCTGATCTAAAAAGATATAAAATCGAAAGTATCATCTTTGCCAAGTATAGATATTACTCCATACACATAAGTAGATATACATAATAACTCTATGAAAGGGCGACATGGATTTGGCCCTCTATGAAGTACTCGACTTGAGCAATTGAGCATTATAAAGCGTTCACTGAACCGCCGTCCCTAGCGACGGCTACCTCTAATCTAAATGTTACGCAGTATTTCACTGTAAACTAAGCTGACTTCTAATTATAATTGCAAATTTTATTGATAATTGATAAAATCTATATGAATGAAGCTTTTAAGTGATAAAGCGTGTTTACTTTTTATAGCAAAAATTAATGTTAACAGAATTAAAATATTTGCAAATCATGATTAGATACATCGTTAATATGATGATTTCATCGTAGTTTGAAATATAAAAGATGATTCCACGATGTGATACTTAATTTTTTTTCTGCTTGATAAATATTTCCGATAAAAAAGCACCTTGGATTAATAAATATTTCCGATAAAAAAGCACCACGAAGTTTATTATTAACACTGAAAAAGGTAAAGATGTTTATTATTAGCACTGCGGTGTCGTTGAGCTTTAAGAAAATATCGTTCGAGGCTTTAATTTAATTGAAAAGTATAACTTTTGTAAATATAATGTAAATTCAAGAAAACCCTGACCTCGTTAAACCATTTTTTATTTCACGCTACATCCCCTGGGCAAACCTGGGAATCTACTGTTAAGACTTCTTTCCTATTAACACACTTCTGTTCTCCATACTAGAGTTACCCTACAATATCATATTATGTAAAAGATCCCTTTAATAATACCCTCAATCAATAAATAATTATATTTATAATATTCTAAATATAACGCGTCACGTTTCCGGATAGTGAAGGACTTTCGCCCAACATCCTTGTACCTATAGCGTCCTTTATCTCGGAGGCCGCCGCCCGCAGCCAAGCTCCGTCTGTTATCAGCCTAATATAATTAGAGCGGTCCCGATACCGACTTCCTATTTATGATGAGATTTGATAGGTAAACATATAGTAATAGAACAGACAGAATTTATCTGGTTATAAGTTATTTATTTATGACGAGGGTGTTCTTCTCTCTCTGACCCTACAGGAGGAAAGTGGGGGCCGGTGTCTATCGGCGCCCATTAATATAGGCGCGTATTGGGGTTGGACAATGTCCTGATAGAAAGTAACCTCAGTAAGGTTACTGAGGTAGGGAGGAGGTAGAGGATGGGAATTTATTTATAATTTCAGCTTCACGCTGTATAACGCACAAGGCAGGGTAGGCGGAAGTAACTTGGGAACCTAATGTTATGACAATCAGTTCCGTTCCCCGTTTTCCGCTATTTGAGGTATTGCTTGTTGAGTGGCGGAAATCAACGTCGCGCCTTACCCTATTACCAGAGCGAAGAGATGAACCAATTCAATATTTAATTTGGACATATTAAATATTTCATTTTCTCGAACCCACAGGTCACACGCATATGCCCCTGCGCCGCATTATGTTAATATATTTAAAGTTCTTTTTTTCATTGCAATTGATATTTTTGCAGTGCTAAATTTAATTAAATATAGTAGAACTCAGGATACTACAATTTTAAGAAAATGGCCTTTTAATTTATTTAGTGTAGTAGTTTACAAAGTAGTCAGGCTTCGGACTGCATTTTTAAGGCAATTAAATGTTACCGAATATTACTGTTATCTCACTAATATTACTAATGACAAAACATGTTCGTATTGATGTTAATAAATAATAACACAAGTATAATGCACATTTTCTTTAAATGTTTAATATGTAAAGCTTAATCGAAGGACATATCTTCTTCCTGCTGTATATGAATTTGATCTAATCGTGAACCGCTAAACTGAACAAGGAATTTGAGAAATATGGTTGGGGCGTGGCGCAGTGGCACAAAGCGTGAGTAAAAATGACGGCTGTGAGATCGATTCTCCCTCGATGATTTATTTTATATTTTCTATGTAACAAAAGAAAGCGTGATGTTACTGCACTAATTAGTATTAGGCATATTATACAAAAAAATATTAAAATATTTAAGATTATTTTCCTTCACGTGATCCAAAAGTTTGAACCAGGTCTAGGACCTGCAATTTGTGGAGGTAAAAAAATATTATCTTCCCGACTTTCAATATAATTATTTAAATGTACGTATATAGAAAAGTAGATGACGAACATCAATAAGGCTTTATTTTTCTGAGAAGTGAGTGTCTCTCTTCCTTTCATTGCATATGATACTTTCTTTAACTTCTTTGGATAAGCCAGTAAGAATACCCAAGAACAATAAAATTTATAAAAATTTAATAAAAAAAACTACTAAAGTGGTGAAAAATATTTTTTTTTAATTTGAATTTTCAACCCATAACAGCCCATATAGAAAGAATCTAATAAGACACTTTCAACATTGTGTTCCTAACGTACTGTCCAATGTTTAAAACTTTGCGTGTCGATTGACGGAGCTTAACACCGAGCCTTGTCTTGTTACTAAATTGAGATGATAAAATAAAGCAAACAAGAAAAGAAAGGAAAACCACAACAACACATTAAAATATATTTATATATAAATATTTATTTCTTTTCCATCTTGTGGGCCATACTGGTTAGGTTAGAGAGAGAGAAAATACAATGACAAAGCATTTCAATGAAATTCATTCTTTTCCAAAATAAATTATAATATTCATTCTTATTTTGTTTCAGATATTATAATTAAATTACATTCAAGGCGGAGGAGCTCAACACCGCGCTTTATGAATTGGACCCACTACCCTCGCGTTTTGTCACATTCATTCACTGTTTCATTACGCCAAAATGACCTACCTCCAATTTTAAAATTCAAAACAGCCTTTTTTATTCAAATAAATTAATAAAAATTGTAAGTACTTTTCAATTATATTATATTCTGCACGTGGTATATGATAGGTTCATTTTTGTACGCGGGCGGGACTTGGTGTTAAGACACTATCTTCATAATTTACTTTTCAACTATTTAAACATATATTTTTAAGCTTTATATATTCGGAACCCAAAAGCCTCCTTAAGAAGTGGGGAAATGGGTTGAATAACGAACGAATCCAATTTAAACTCGTCACGCGCTACGAATTATTAGCTTAGCAAACAGCATTATGACTATTATGAGTACTTAGCTCCTAATCTATATAATAAAATTAATAAATATCTCAAGATATACCCTCATCCCCTTCGAGTTTGCAGGCGGATTTTTTCAGAATGGCTTCAAGGTATGACATACGAAGAAACTCTGCTCTTGTAAGTCATATCGACACACACCTGCATTCATACATACATACACGCACGCACTCACACACACACACACACACAAACACAATTTCAACCACCTAAATTAAAATGTATTTTTATTTTATAGTATGATTAGTTTTTAATTTATTTTATGGTTAGTACCTATTGTTCTGTTTTATTTTTATTTTTATTTTTGATAGTCTTATGTAAAATTGCTGGAGAAGGGCGTTAATGATTACAACACAGTTTATAACTAAGGTAGTCATTATCGAACTTGTGTATCAAGCTTAATTCTTTTAGAACCAATAAAACATTTTTTTATTTTTTTTATTTATTTCTATTTTTTTTTTTAAATTTTTTTTTTAGAAAATATATAAAGTAATTAGAAAAAAGACTGTAATTACAGAATATACCATAACGAAAAAAAACATCATCTAAAGATAGAGTTGAAAGATAGGAAAAGTGATTTCTGAACTACGGAAGATAGACATGACCCATCTATGTTTGGACATGTTTTATTCATGTCGGCAAGCACTCTGGTGTTAAATGATATCGAGCACCTCTAGATGGACGTTGAGCGTAAAAAAATACCTTGCTATATTGATATGCCTCAATAGAAATGACCCAAAATACTAAACATTAAAAAGTACAAAATAAGATATTAATAGCCGTAACAGACGACCGAACCAAACCTCGAATTTAGTTCACCATCAAACCATGTTCGATTGTGTAGAGTATGGTTCGCCTAGAACATTTCGTATTTTTCTTGTTTGGTACAAGCGTTTGCGTTTGAAATTTCATTAAATTATTTACATTTTAGTACAAATAATCCTACGCATAAAACATTGCTTAAGAAAGATTTAATTCATATTTTATTACGTATATAATATATTATTATCTATTACTTATACCATAATAAAATGTTTACCATTTTTATATAATTCTATATTATGAACCGCCATTATACACGTAAAATTCAAAAAAAAAATTACACTATGAAAAGAATGGAGTATCTTAACACAAGGTTCCCTTTGAACTCCCTGCTCTTAACGTAAATGAATAATAATAATAATAACAATCAATAATTTCATCTACACCTCCCCACATAAACACAGAATCATATCGACTACAATAGACAGTGCTCCTACAATTGCACCTTTGTTTCTATTCAATACGCCATCGAACAAAACGCAATTTCGAGTGTACCGACACTACAGTCACTTCGTAAGGCGCGCGGTGTCATTACGGAAGAGACGTATAAGGCGAGCTATTGTTCTACGCATAATGGTCTCTGCTGAAAAGGCGCCAACTGAAATTCTCGTGCCAATCGTGTCATGCTACACCGTGTATGGCATGTAGGGCTTTAGACCATTTCTGGAATTGTATTCAGAGTTAGTTATATGCGTTTATTTAATATTTATATAACGTCCTTTTTTGAGTTCTTTGATTAGATAAAGATGTCAAAGGATATTAAAGTAAGTAATAAGATATGATATTAAGACAATTTCGGCGGAAAGTGGGGAACGGAAATACAACGGAGTGTCTTAACACTAGGTTCTCAAGTTCCCTCTGCCTACCCTGTCATGTGCGGGATGCAACGTGAGGCTATAACAATAAAAAAATAAAATAAGATATGGCAGGGACATAAATCAGATCAAACTACATACATTGCAATGCGCCGTTTCAACGTTTTTTTTTAGCTTCACGCTGTATCCCGCACATGACAGGGTACGCTGAGGTAAATAAGAATTCTAATGTTTAGACATTTTGTTCCGTTTCCCGTTTTTTGCCGAATTTGAGGCAATGCGTGTTAAACGTCGCGCCTTACTTTAGTAATGTGAAGTTATGATGATATCTATTTTCCTCGGATGAGGATCAAACTCACGATCCATCACGTTTACAGTCGCATGCTTGTTAGTTTCATAAAGTTTAATATCAATAGATATACTTACTTAGCTTCACGCTGTAGCCCTAGCGGGGTAAGTAGAGAGAACGGAGCGCCAAACGCTACATTCTCGGCATACGTCTCTCACCTCGTCCACTGTCATCAACCTCTTAGTACACGCCTCATGCTCTTACGTGACCTTCCTCCAGTATCGTCGATACTGTGTTTTTGAAGTTCAACCGAGGTCTCCCCATGTGGAGGACGGAGCTACAAAAATACTACAACATATCATTTTTGTATATCATATTTTATAATTTAAAATATAATCTCGTCAAAAAGATCCTGTAAAACTAGTCTTTGTGTTGAAGTTCTTTTTATGAAATTTCGAGGTTCTGCCTGTTCTGTCCCCAGATATATTTTATCTGGGGGCAGAACTATAATATACCGTATAGATAGTGTTGCTCGTACCCATACATATAAAAGAAGTAGATTCATTTACTTCATAATAAAGTACCACGATATATTAATTGCTTGACTATAGAAAGTTGATTTTAAAGGGACAAGAAAATCTACAGTAATAAGGGCGGGAAACGAATTGATTTACTGGTAATACTTTTTATAAGTGTAGAAAGTAGTTTACAATATATAAGCCACCGTTGCTGGTCCACATTACATCAAGATATTTAAAATATATAATATTTCTACAGACGTAATTGCATTTTCATGAGTACAGAAGCATTAAAGGTCGTTGTGAAACATCAACTGATTGTAAATATCGATATTTTGGGTCCCTACTTGAAAAACTCATTATATTTAGATAATTTTTGTGCCATTTCTTTGTTATTCATTGTCATTACGATCCGTTCACCGTTTTTTGTCTGAATTTAAGACATTGCGTGTTTAATGAACGAATTAAACGCCACGTGACTTTTAAAAGAACAAAGGAATTAAGAAGCATTTATTTTTGTGAGTATTATATAAGTTTAAATGAACGTTAAAACTTTAAATTTTTAAAATATTAGCGTAAATAAACAATTAATAAAATTCACAACTTCATTGACGTGTCTTATCCAATTTGTATGTATGCTTGTATCGGTGGTAGATCGTATGAATATTAATCGAATTATTGACATGTTCCATTACAAAGAAGAGAAGTCTAGACTTCTACACAACAAAAATAAGCGCAATGTGTTCTTATTACCTGTAATAACAAAAACGTATGAAAATAATAAGGAGCATGTGACGAGGTATGTATGAAATTGTACCTACTTATCAACGGCATTTTCGATTGCTAAATAAAATTGGAATTAAAAAGCCAAAATTGTTATTACTAAAGGTATGATTACCTATATGAATTACAATATTGGATTATTACTAGACGTTTTAGTTTTTAATGACTACAGTAAAAGTACTCTCTAGTCTTTACTTAATACTTACTAATTTTATTATTTTTCAGCTTCGCGCAGTATCCCACTGATTGAAAAATTGGGAACATATTGTTAAAACAGTCCGTTACGTTGCCTACTTTATGCTGAATTTGAGGCATTGCATTGGAATTTGAGGCATATGTTGAGTGTCGGAACTCGATGCGACCATGCCTTGTTACCAGAGTAAAGAAATTATATTACATGTTTCATTTTGAATGAAACACTTTTAAACGGATTAATCGCGTATATTGAATGGTAAACATTTTTGCAAAACCCGACGTTTCGGACACTTTACAATAGTCCGTGGTCACGGGTCGAATGGAAATGCGGTTGAACCTTCAACAACTATAGTAAACATTGGTAAATGTGTTTTATAGGTCATGGACGGTTGGATGGAGTGATTTTGAGTCCCCTTTATACATTTAACAGTAAACGTATTAGTACTAGTAATTTTATTTATTTTATTATATTTTATTTCATTTTTATAAATACAGAGTACTGAGAACAAAACATTTTAAATTTCTATATTTCATTGATAACAAGGTAGTGTCTGAGCACTAGGTTCGCAACTGTTCTGCCTACCCTACCATATAGAATATACAGCGTGAAGCTCAATTACATTCATTTGTTATATATTGGCAGAACCGCCAAAAAACTTTACGAAGAACCAACGGTCTTTTTCCAATATTATTTTATCGCTGATGAACTAAAATTAGTAATATTCATTGATAAATTAGTAATTTCATTGTTTAATCTGGCTTAAAGAGTGTTTATACAACAATATTATTTAAGCCAATGGAAAACCGCAAAACATTCTGCGTTCTTCAGATATCAATAAACGACTTGAGTAGAATACTAAATAATGAAAGAGCTACAAAACTGTAGATGTGGCAAGTTGAAAAAAATGTACGATATCATTGACAAGATCACATGTTTTATTTTTGAAAATGACTTTTCATGTCAAATATTTTATATATTTTTATAGGATATAATTGAGATATTTTTTTTTACTTATCAAATGATCATTGTGAACAGCGGAAATTTGTTAAATCGCTCTAGAGGTCCAAGAGGTGCGGATTCGGATCCTGGTTGTTAATATTTTTATAAATGGTATACACTTTTAAATGTTAAAAATAAATTATTTTTAAGTAAAATACTTTCTCAGAATGCGTGGAAGCAGAGACAGACCAAACCTAGCCACCACCTATGATATAAGTAGTATTCTTTGTTTTATGCGTTTCACTCACATGCTGTATAGAATAATCTGTGCACATTAAAAATCTATAGTTATTTTTAATTGTTTTTTATTAGGTATGTGACAGAACAAAAGTGCCTACATTGACGATAGGCGCCACCGCAACATGTCATACATACATTATAACATATTTTACTGCACCTTTATAATAAGTGACTTATAAACAATGATACATAAGCATATTGGTTTGTTTAATTGAAAATCAATAATAAGCTTTAGACGCTCGTAGTTAATACAAAATTTAAAGTTACTTAATTCGTTAGGTCACATTAATGCAAAGTTTACTTTCGTTGAGCATAAAAATTTATTATGAAAAATATGACAGACAGATATAAAATATTATATAATAAGGGTGGTTGTTTGCTTGAATAATCTCATTAGTCAGTAGATACGGCGATGTCTCTTTGTAATTGATAATTTGTTTATCGAATCCTTGATATCCTTGGTTAGGTATATGTTAAATTAATAAATAACATTATTCGTTTTGATGCAGCACATTTAAGAATGACATGTACCATACACACAGTTCTTTATTATTTCCATTTGCCACCAGTATATATATATATATATATATATATATATATATATATATATATATATATATATATATATATATATATATATATATATATATATATATATATATATATATATATATATATATATATATATATATATATATATTATATATATATATATATATATATATATAATATATATATTAATATATATATTATATATATATATATATATATAATATATATATATATATATATATATATATATATATATACATATACGCTAGTGCCTTGATATGTCTGTCCCTGGAGTGAGACCTCCCGGACGCCCAAGGACGCGTTAACCACTGAGGACGTAAAAGATCGTGCAAAGTGGAGTAGGTGTAGTTGAAACGGACCCTGGCAAGCACGCCAGGGTTAATGGCCGGAAAAAGAAGAAGATATATGGTATAACAGGTCGTACTATTTTGAAAAGTTTTTATAAATTAGTGAAGTTCTTAGAGAAACATCAATCTTACTACTCGTTAAAAGCACTTTTTAGATGGACGCTTAGCTATAGAATAATATTTTTTATTATACACGAGTGCATATAGATACATGCACTATGTTATGACAATATGCAATAAGCAGAGTCGATGATATTCAGTACACGTGGTATACATTAGACAATAATTTATATAATTTCCAGGCAGGTCAAATTCAAGCTACTAGTCTTATATTACAGGCGTCATGAATGAGTTTAATGAATGGTGGGTAAATTAAACATTTTGACTATTTATATCCCGCACGAGGCAGGGTAGGCAGAGGGAACCCGGAAACCTAGTGTTAAGACACTTCGTTCCACTTTCGTTTCACTTTCCGGCCGATTTGAGGCATTGCGTGTTAAGTGGCGGAGAACTCAACGCCGCGCTTTGCCTTGTTACCAGAGCGAAGAAATGAAACATTAAATATTTAAATTGAAAAAAATAATTATTTAATTTCCTCGACTGGGGATCGAACCCAGAACCTGTCGGTTACAGTCACACGCTTGTGCCGCTGCGCTACGACAGGCCTCAGTGTTGCATGTTGATGTTAATTAATAAGAAGTGCAATTTCTCAAGATACAAACCTAGATAATTTGTGTTATACCAACTTTAATTGGAAAAAATAATATAAGTGGAGTGTCTATATTGATATATGTTTTGTTACTTGTTAGACCTCGTCGTGCAGCAGTGGCAAAGCTTACTATTATGCGATAACTGTGAGTTCGAATTTTACGCGAGGGAAGGAGTTATCTCGATTACCTCGAAACTTTGGATTTATAGTAAAGTTTTTTTTTTTTATGGAAGAGACGGCAAACGAGCGTACGGGTCACCTGATGGTAAGCGATCACCGTCGCCCACGGCCCCGTATAACACCAGAGGAGCTACAGGAGCGTTGCTGTCCTCTAAGGTGGATGGGTACCGGGGCCCGGCATTACCTAATGCGAAACGCAGCGGCCAAAGCCACTACTTAACGCCGGTCCACTAACGCCGGTAACAAAGCCACTACTTAATTGCCGGGGGTGGTAACAATCCGGTCGAGTCTGCTCATGCGTGTTGCCATTACTGGCAACGTGACTCTACTACACGCACTTTAGTCGCCTCTTACGACACCATCAGTACCAGGGTGATCCTATTCTAAGCCGGGATTACACGGCAAAAATTGCTTTGAAATAAATCAGAGATACGTGTTTTTTTTCGATTGTCATAAATCCTTACCGCACAATGGTACTTCAATTATACTTATTAATATAACTTATTTTCATAGACATCATTATAGAACTGATAATGCAATTAACATAATTACATATGGTTGTCAGTAGGAGATAAGTTCATGAATAAGGCCGTTATTGTGTACGCAGTTATTTCAATTAGTTTACATAATAACATATAATATCCTATTTGAATAACATTACAGACAGACATTCTAAGCAAAATTCATTAATTAGTATTAATATTCATACAAAATATATTAGTATAGGTACACAATAACGTAAGTAGGTTTATTTTAAATTTTAAACAATCTTTTCAGTGGATATGTATTAACTATAACGCATGATGACATAATTCTTGCTAATATGTCATAAAATCACATTACATAACTCATTCTTACATATTTTTTTAAAATCTCAAATTCAACGCAAAATCAATGTTCTAAATATTTTCAATTAGCTTAGGTAATAACAAGAACTATTACCGCATCATGAAGGCCTTTTTCCATGCCGTCGTTGCAATTATGTTGCTGCTTTTCTTCAGACCACGATGTATGCTGGCCGCTGTGTGTTATGTATGAATAGATCAATAGTTATTTTATCCGACGAGTTAACGGTTTATAAATCGATGGTCGCTGCGTCCACGCAAAGTTTTATCGTTAGGCCTTAGCCGAGTGTGGAAATGTATGTCGGTGTTCTAGAAATCTTTTCTGAATTTAAAGTTTCAACAAACGTTATTTATGGGAAGGTTTTTTTTTATCTTTCTTAAGTTGGCATTCCTCTTCCTAGGTTTGTGCCAGCGAGAACATAGAACAAGAGATACAGATATGAGATGTTCAATTAATCGAAAATTTCAGTTAACTCTTTTTTTTTTTTTTTTTCACGCTGTATCCCGCACATGGCAAAGAACCTAGTATTAAGGCACTTTCTTCACTCTCGTTCCTCACTTTCCGCCGAATTTGAGGCATTGCATGTTGAATGTAGCGGAATTCAACGCTCCCAAAGGGGAGCGTTGAATTCCGCTACAGTAATTCGCTCTAGTAACAAGGCAAAGGCCTTGTTACTAGAGCGAAGAAATTAAAACATTCAATATTTAACTTGAAAATATTTGATTTCCTCGAGTGAGGACCGAACCCAGAACCTATGGGTTTCATATGGGTCACACGCTTGTGCCGCTGCGCCACAACAGGCTTCATAATAATTCAGTGTTAATAAATACTATTTTAAAAAGTATGTCATTTCTCCACGTTTTCTTATGACGTTATGAATTAAGACAACCTGTTCATTATTTTTAACTTTCTTTTAGATACAATAATATATGAACTGCATATACCAGAAATATTGATATTTTATATATTGAGTTCGGTTTCCATTAAACAAAAAACTAGAAATAATGTCGTATCATTCCAGAACAGTCAGATGGCGAAATACTACTCAACAACTCGAAATAATCCTTCGGTTATGTTACAAATTCTATGTAGTCTTGTGCGTAACCACCATAAGAATCAGTTATGGTGGCATATTGAGTGTTATATATTAAAATAAATTTTATTGTTATATATTCACAGAAAAGAATGAACATAGATCCTGTAAAGGAAGATTCTATCAAGCCCATGTCTGTGCCGTTCATGTCCTGCAATTCTGGGACCTACTATGGCCCACCTAAATACAAAAAAGATCCTGAAATTCACGTCGACAACGAGCAAATTGGACAGCAACCTTTGATACTTATTTAAAAACTAAAGATATTATATTTGTATAAATTATATGAATAGTTATTATTATCAAAAAATACATTGTTATTCTATTTAATTAATTCTAAAGTAAAAGAAATATAAAAGTTAGCAATTTTCCTATAAGAAGTTTTTCTTTTTGTTTGTCTCTATCTTCAACATTACTCTCGGAGCTATCGTTAGTTAGTAGTAGCTGGCTTTACATAAGGTAAAAAACGATTCTCATCTTATTAATATTATAATAACTACACGCGGCACTGAGATTCAGAATAAAAAATCAAGATAAACAAATATATATTTCAATATCAAAACAAAATTTACAAAAACAACAATTAGCGTCGTTCAGGCGAATTAAACTGCCTTCTTCTTACAGGTACCATCAGGTATTTGACATTTTTCTTGTAGTATGGACAAGCAGGTTCGTCACAACCCAGTACTTCAGCTTCGTTAATTCCGTGGCCTTTCTGCAACAGTTCGTCGCCGAGTATAAGTCTTCGGGCGCATGAGAGCAGGCAAGGCCCACAGACGGCCACAGCGCATAGAGCAGCTATGAATTCTAGCACAAACATTAATGTATCCTCCCACATTCTTTAAACATGTTTAAGTATAATACTTTAAATTGTAATTCTTATGTAACATTTTGTTTATTGGGCTATTTTTAAAAAGTTATATTTATTTAGTAGCAGTAAGTGTACACAAATTAATTCTATCAAAACGCAAACAACGTCACCTTATGACTTTATGAAACATATAAAGACTTCTTTAATTATTTTTACAAAGAAGTCTTTCTGATTACACAGTGACTATTCATACAGTAATCGGATGAATAATATATAATTATTAGTCCAGATATATTAATATTTTGGTTGGATGAACATCTTTCAGTAAGGTTTGGTTCTTTTTTTTTTGATTAAGTTAGGAACAGTTTTATATTATTGGAAGAGCTTTATACATTTCTCTCCTCAAATAAGCCTACTGTCACGCCGTTATCATTACTGGGTTACAAAAAACCGAAAATACCTAACATCGGTTCTCTCTCTGATACCACTTTACATAGATGTAATATGTAAAAAAAACATGGCGGCCCTCATGATGATATTTTACCACCGTTACCTCTTAAGACGATCTAATTTAAAAAAAATCTAATTGTTGAAGAGAATTATAATTAAAAAAATATTAAATGTATCTCTACTAATAATCCAGTTACTGTACAAATAACTATGAATTATTCGTACAGTAACCGGACTAATAAATTAAATTATATGTACAGTACCCGGATAAATAGACTCAACCTCCTGATTACTTTATTATTGGTAATAATTCGGTTCTTCCATGCTTAAACGTTGATATTAAACGTATTCATTTCATTTAATTCCTTTAATTATGGCGTTTCGAGAGTGCCGGTTGAGCACAATTCACTTCGCCAATGTCACGTTGTATGGAAGACTCGAGAGGAATTGATCAGTACAAAAGAGATGACTGTAGACAATAATATAATGCATGTGATATTAAACGTAATTTATTAAAAAAAAAAACCTGTCAATTAAGAGATCAAAAATATCACTATAAAAATTTTGTAATATAAGTAAATAATTACGATACCATGCCGTATGTAATTCACATAGAGAGGTACAAAAAAATACGATAGTTACGATACAGTAGAGGAACACGTACCGTACGGTACCGCCAATGTGATATTTATAAAAAATATATCACTAGCAGCACCTAAATTTTCATGTTATAAACACCACTATAGTTGACAATTGTAAATTGACATTGACATTTAAACATGTGACGCTGAAATTGTGTTTCGGTAAATAGACATGAATTTAATAATTAAAAATTATACATTTGCGTATTTCTACATATCAAGCAGTATTATAGTGAGATCTATGAAATAGTTTAAAATTTATAGAAAATGATGCATTCGAGGGGCATTATTGTGTAAGTTCTAAATGAAATTATTAATATCTAGTAAAAGTGCATATTCGTCAGTTTTTTTATTGCTCTCTAGTTTGCACGCAAAATTCTAAATTGTCACGACATAATAACCTTTTATTGCAAATAAAATATAAAATATATACTAACTACCAATTTTATTATTTAAATATCAAAAAGTTTAATATAATCATTTTATGTTATAAAGTAACTCAAGAAATCGTTCTAACATTTCATGCATTATAATATATGATTATTCACTAAAGTTACAATTTAATATCAACCATGAAACGTAAAATAATACATGAGATAAAAATAAATAGCAAAAAATATTAATTTTTTTAACAAAATAATGTCTACCTATATATTGACTATATGTATAATATATATTTTTATCAATTTCAGGTTAGTGTTAATTTTGTGTATATTAGCAACATGGGTTCTTGGACATTTATATAAGGAGCTACTATTGGTGTATGAACAGGCAGGTTCTCTCTCAGATTTGGAATACTCATGGTAATACGAACATTAGTTTATATTTGACCTTTTCATAGATTAATTCCTTTTATTTAAATAAGTTTTTGTAAGTTATATTTTTTTTTAAATTTTATTTTTGTTGGTTTAGTGGTTTTGCTTATCATTTTATGTAAATTGGTAAAATATATTATATTAATATATAATGTAGGTTGAAAGACTGTGAAGAAATTTAGATGAGAATTAAAACAAATCCAATAAAAAGATCATTATTGTAATTTTTTTATCTAAATACACCTCATGAATTTTTAAAACAAATGGAAAAAATATTATAAAAATTGTGTAAAATTGACAAAAGAAGCAAAAAGTTATTTGTATTGGTAATTATTTTATATTTTTTATTTATGTGTTGATATGTTTCTTTCAGGATATTTAGATTATTACTAAACCTGATTGGGTATTCTACGGTGCTGCTGCCTTGCTATATTTTATATAAATATTTGGAGAAAATATTATAAAAATTGTGTAAAATTGACAAAAGAAGCAAAAAGTTATTTGTATTGGTAATTATTTTATATTTTTTATTTATGTGTTGATATGTTTCTTTCAGGATATTTAGATTATTACTAAACCTGATTGGGTATTCTACGGTGCTGCTGCCTTGCTATATTTTATATAAATATTTGGAGAAAATAAATTATTTTGATAAAATAAGTAAGTATCCACCTTAGTACTTAATTATTTTTTCTTCTTGGAAATAATTGTACAAGTTTAGCCACTCAAGAGATATCCACAAAAATGAATGTATGGGGATTAGAATGACATATTGCTGATTACTTCTACCTACATTGCTATATACATGATACTGTGTTAATTAACAAAATAATATTATTTTTATAGTTTATCTCGGTAGTCTAGTTTAAAGTTATGCACTACAGAAAAGTAAGTCAAATGGTATGGATGGTAAATGAAAGTCTGATTTCCCCGCAGTGTCAAATATAACTAGGAATGCATTAACTATTACTACTTTGTACAGTTGTTAAACAATTTTATATATATTATTGCAATAAGTTACCTTCAAAAAGCGCGTCTACCTCCACCTCAAAGGCCGGCAACGCACCTGTAGCTCCCCTGATGTTATACGGGGTCGTGGGCGACGGTGATCACACACCATCAGGTGACTCGTACGCTCACTTGCCTTGTCTTTTCCATAAAAAAAAGTAATCTTTTCAAATAATTACTACCAATTTAAATGAAGTCCCTGGTTTTTATCACTACTGAAATGTCAAAATTCTTTCATAGAATAATTTCAAGATTCGACAGGTTTTCCACTCACTACTGTATGTTATATATATTTATGAGTTATATATATTAATGTACATGTACAATTTGTACCCAATAAGTATGTAATATATAATAAAAAAACTATATACATTTCACATACATTGTATACATAAGATTCATTAGTGACTTCCATAAACTGTCCTGTAGGTCTTGTTGGAAAAAACTTATGATGTCCATAGATAAGTATTGCTCAGTAGCTTTCTTTCTCGTTGAGTTCCATAATAATACTACTGACTACTGACTATTTTAGGGCACATTTTCATCGGTCGTTAATTGGATCGTTATAAATAATTCGGGGAGTTACAAAAATTATGTAATAAATAACAAATAAGCTATAAACTGCCTCTGGATCCATTATCGAATAATCGAACTTACAACCTGCCGGTGCGCTTTGACAGACCATGCCCCCTTCTAATCCCTATTATTTTATTTTTTTGGTGAGGCCTGTCGTGGCGCAGCGGCAAAAGCGTGTGACTGTAACCGACAGGTTCTGGGTTCGATCCCCAGTCGAGGGAATGAATGTTTCATTTTTCCCTCTGGTAAAAAGGCAAAGCGCGGCGTAGAGTTCCACCGCTCAACACGCAACTCCTCAAATTCGGCGGAAAGTGGGCAACGGATGTGGAACGGAGTGTCTAAACACTAGTTTCCCGGGTTCCCAATGCCTACACTGCCTCGTGCGGGATTCAGCGTGAATCCCTATTACAAAAACTATAATTTGTCATTTTATGTTCCAGCAAACAACACATGGCTTTCTCGTATCTTATTTACTTGTTTCTCCGAACACGAGCGTATAGCGGACAATGCCAAACCAGCTAAGCTAGAGGAGAGTGCTAAAAGGGAAACCATAGAGCTTGTGTTCTGTCTTACAGGACTTATGGGGGCATATTTAGTATGGGGGCTTCTACAAGAGAAGATTATGACACAGGTAAGTTGTGGTGTTTGCACGGATCACTCACTCAGCTTCACGCTGTATCCCATGGCGGGGTAGGCAGAGGGAACTTGGGAACCTAGTGTTAGGACACTCAGTTCAACTTCCGTTCCCCACTTTCCGAATTTGTGGCATTTAGTGTTGGGTGGCGAGTTGGCGACAAGACAAATTGCAGCGTTGAATTCCGCATAACGCGTAATGTCTTTGAATTTTCATTTCTATGTACTCGGAATGATACGTTTTTTTTTCTCACTTTACGATGATGTCATGCTATAATAATACATATCAAATTCAATAATATATATATTAATATATATGTTAATACGATAAACTGTGAAAATATTTATATAATTACGATCTAAAAGGATTTTTTAACGCATTCTTAGACTAGAACATAATTATGATGGAATTTCTATATTAAGGCGATGATATTGCGACGTTCAATCGATATTATTGAAAGTTTTAATTTTTTACATATTTTATTATAACAAATAACATATAGTATTTTGTAGTATAAGATTGCTACATAATTATTATATATACGAAAAAAAAACCAGATCAGTAAATAAATAATTGTACGGTTAAAGCGGGCAAACCTGCAATCTGATACATATTAAATATTATGATGTTTCTTTTCCCACAGAACTACGTAATGCCGGACGGTTCTCTGGTGAAATTCAACGACTCGCAGTTCCTGGTGTTCATCAACCGCCTGCTCGGGTTCTCCATAGCGCTGGCTCGCCTGTTGTCGACGAGGCAGCAAGTGATTGCGGCGCCGCTATACAAATTTTCATATTGCTCCCTCACTAATATTATAAGTGCTTGGTGTCAGTATGAAGCGTTGAAATATGTCAGTTTTCCTACACAGGTATGTGGTAGTCTTTTTTTTTTTAATTTTTATACTATTCAAAAGGGTAAAAAATGTACATATAAATACTCGTAGATTTTTAAAAACATTTTTTTTGTCGCTCTTGAGAGTTTGCTTAATAGGCTGTTAGCAGGCTTACACTCTAAGCTTACGATATATAACTATAGATACAATGTTTATTTCAAAATATATGGACTTGAGTACTGGAGGGGCTCCCGGCTTCCGCTCCCCGCCGTGAGGGGAGCCACAAATAACTACATGGTGTGTAAGACGAAGGATGGAAGAAAACATAAATTATCTATTAGATAGTGATGAATGACAGAGATCTGCATGTTATTTGTATGACTGAGGCGAAAAAGGCAATGACCAATCGATTTTCCTGTCAACCTTAGACCAGACCCATATCCTAGTCGTAGCTTCTTTTTTTTTATGGAAAAGGCAAGGCAAACGAGCGTACGGGTCACCTAATGGTGAGTGATCACCGTCGCCCACGGCCCCGTGTAACACCAGGGGAGCTACAGGTGCGTTGCCGGCCTTTGAGGTAGACGCGCTTTTTGAAGGTACCCATATCGTATCGACCTGGAAATACTGCCGCGGGTAGGTCGTTCCACAGATGTGTGGCGCGTGGAAGGAAATTCCTACGAAACCGCACAGTAGTAGAGTGCCACGTATTCAGATGTTGTGGATGGTATAGTAACTTGTGGCGGACTGTGCAGTTAGAAAATTCGGCGGCAGGTACCAAGTCAAACAGTTCTCCAGAACACTCCCCGTGATAAATGCGGTAGAGAACGCACAGTGAAGATACGTCTCTACGCAAAGCCAAAGTGTCAAGCCCCTCACAGATCATTGGGTCCCCAACGATTCGAACGGCTCTACGTTGTACGCGATCAAATGGTTCAAGCTGATACTGGGGTGCACCAGCCCAGAGGTGAGAACAGTATTCCATATGAGGCCGAACCTGGGCCCTATACAGGGCCAGACGGTGTTTTGGCGTGAAATACTGTCTCGCTCTGCTGATGACCCCCAGTTTCTTCGAGGCCAACTTGGCCTTGCTTTCCAGATGATCGCGATACTGGCAGTCGTTCGAAAAGCTGAGGCCCAATATACTGATGCAGGGCGCGGCTTTAAGGGGGGTGTTCTCGAAAACTGGTGATACGACAAATGGGGTTTTTTTAGTGGTTAACGCGCAGACTTGTGTCTTCTGGAGGTTGAAGTGAACCAGGTTCTTTTCACCCCATACGTTGACATTCTTAAGGGATGCCTCAACGGAAGACTCAAGTTGATTTCGGCACTGGTCGACGTTTTCCCGAGAAAGACTTGCACGGCCGGAGTATACAGCGTCCACAGTACTATCATCCGCATAACAATGTATGTTAGAGTCCTCCAACATATCATTGATATGCAGAAGAAATAGCGCAGGGGACAGCACGCAGCCTTGGGGGACGCCAGCGTTCACGGGCATGAATTCGGAGCAAAAACCGTCGACAGCGACCTTGATGCTGCGCCCAGTGAGAAAGCTAGCGATCCACTTGCATAAATTCTCGGGAAGCCCGTAAGATGGAAGTTTCGCAAGGAGCGCCCCATGCCACACACGATCGAAGGCCTTCGCCATGTCCAGACTAACTGCCAGGCCCTCTCCCTTGCTATCAATAGCTGCAGCCCAGCGGTGGGTTAGGTAAACCAGAAGATCACCGGTTGAGCGACCCTGACAAAAGCCATATTGGCGACCGTTAATCAATCGATGATCCTCTAGATAAACCAAGAGCTGGCTATTGATTAAGCTCTCAATAACTTTGGAGAGCAGGGAGGTGATAGTAATAGGCCTGTAGTTATTTGGATCGGAGCCATCGCCTTTTTTCGGGATCGGGTGGATAAGAGCGCTCTTCCACGAATCTGGGACTACGCCGACAGAGTAAGAGCTAGAATAAGGGGTCTGTTTTTGGTGTCCAAACTTGGACTTCCATGATGTTAGACAGCTGTGAATATGGAAATTAAAATGTTAAAGTAAGCTTTCAGAACCTTATGAATTCTGTGATGGAAGCAGCGTTAGTGGAATATTTTAAAGGGAAACCAGAAGTTGTGCAGCGATGGACCGAATTTTACGAAGAGTACCAGTGAAAAGCTGGGCTTTGATGTAGTTGATGGTGAAATCAGTATAAACGAAGTTGGAAGTGCAATATGAAGTCTGAAATATAGTGGAGTTACTGCCAAGATGATCAAATAGTGCGGCACTAATATTTCAGCATAAACTTTAGTACTCCAGTTAACAAACACAAATTGCACCAACTCCAGAACAGTGCCAAGACACGTGTCTTGGCACTGTTCTGGCGTTGGTGCAATTTGTGTTTGTTAACTTGAGTACTAAAGTTTATGCTGAAATATTAGTGAGAAAAATGTAAGAACGATCCGAAAGGCTGTTGTGGGAGGTTCAGAGAGACTTTAAAACTGGAAGAGAGTGCATTGATCAGATTTTATTTGAGTAATAGTTTTTTGTGGAAAAGGCGTTTGGCAAAGTTAAGTTAGTAAGAATGTGATTATGGAAGATATTGCCCCGGTACAAAGTGAGCGGACACTAGCGCCAAGCTGCAAAGACTATGTCAGATCACTCCATCTGTGTGCAAGTAGGAGCTGGCATTTCACTTTGGCTTCACAAGTTGTTCATATTTGTATTTGGATAGCTGTCTTCAAGAAGTGAAACAAAGCGACATGAGAGTAAAAGTAGGTGATGTGAATGTGAATTGCCTGTTGTACGCAAAAAAGCAGGGCTTTTTCAGAGAGCGAGATACTGTCCATTATGAAAGAAGGGTGACAAATTATGGTCTAAGACTGAATGCGAATAAGACGAAGGTTTTGATATTTTAAGGAAATGAAGAAAGGACGAAATGTAAGATCAGCGTATATGATAAGATTTGGATAGAATTTTTTTTATGTATAGGCACTGTCTTATGGTAATAACTTTATTAGAACAAGAAAGTAATTAAGATTAGCAAATAAAATACTGTAATTTTAGCGGGCGAAGCCGTGGGCAGGTCGCTAATAATAATTATTTTCACTATGAGATCCGAACTCACAAATCACAAACAGTAACAGCTATTACTTTGTAAAATTACAAATATAAAAATAAAAACAATGTTTTACCCTTTTTCTTTTCCAAGTATTGTTTGCAAATTATTATTTTTATTTGAAATATTTTAAAATATATCGTACGTATGAAAATATTTAAACAAATAGAAATATTACTCTTGAGTATTTTAGGGACATTAAAATATCTAAATTGAATGCTCTCAATGGGAACAGAAAGTAAGTTCCCACATGAACATGAAGTGAAATATAAACAATCGGTCAGGTGTTGTCGAAGTCGTGCAAAGTGATCCCGGTGATGGTGATGGGCGCGCTGGTGTCGCGCGCCGCCTACGCGCGCTACGAGTACGTGTCGGCGGCGCTCATCTCCGCCGGCATGCTGCTGTTCACGGCCGGCAGTCTGGCGCCGGCGCGCGCGCCCGACGGACGCGTGTTCACCGGCACCTCGGGTTGGTTGTTCTTTTACTATTTTTTTATGTATTTATTGTTGATTTTCAATTTCTATTACGATATTGCAAATTATCATCAATGTATACATTTATGTATATAAATAAAGTTGTAGTGTCCGTTTTAGCAGTCTTTTTTTTTATTGTTATAAATTACACTACAGACGCTTGGTTTTTATATTATTATGTATTTATTTTATTATTATATCTATTTTTTTATTGTATATATTAATTACAATATTATTTATACAATTAATATCTATTATAAAAAAATAATAGTTTTATCTTTACATTATAAATTTTATTTAAGACTGAGGTGTATTCTAAACAAGTTTTTATAAATGTCATTCTTAATATGACTTAGGTTTGGTGGTGAGGAATTTTAATAGAACTAAGATAGGGTCATAACTGCTATGGTGGAAGGGATGCCCAGTGCATTTCTATCTTTTAAACCCATTTTTAAATTATATTCGACGATTCGTTTTGTCGTAACCCCCGTTGCATTTGGAGTGAACATTTTGACCGCATCATCATCTTTGCTTTCACTATAGTATGTGCAGCTGTCGGTGTGCCACGATATTGCTACGACGACGTGCGAAACGCTACCATGCCGCTACATCTTAGCCAATTCAGTGTTTACAACCACAGTAGTTGCGCTGGTGAGACCCTGAGCCTCTTGAATTGACATTAGCACTTTCAAGACAGTTTCTCTACCCCATACCAGATCAGAGATTCTTTCTCCTCCTGGGTAAACGTTTGTGAGGTAAAGACTGTGCTTAAGATCTTTCGGCACTTGTATCATCTTGGTATCCTTCACAGAAAGAACATGCATTGCCCTCTTCAAAGAGTATATACCAGGATATATCTCTCGTAGTGCGTAAGCGAAAGTCCATGGGATTGCTGTGAGTACACAAGAGGAACTCAACAATAAATTGAACACTCAATAAGGCGGTCTGTGGTACAACATTTCGAAGAGATTGTCTCGGTCTATAGAGGGTAGCTGTCGTCGTCTCTGATTAACAGAATTTCTTCAGCTCTGGAATTCTGCCTGCCATCGCTATAGCTCCAAAGTTCTTCATCAAAGCTTCGTCGTCACTCAGCTTCATGCACTCAGCTACACATGGTAGGGTAGGCAGAAGGAACTTGGGAACCTAGTATTAAGACCACTTTCCGCCGACTTGACACTTGACTGAAAAATATAGAAGCAAAGCAAGTATTTATTAGTATAATAATATGTATATGAAATAAAAACGGTTAAGGTCGAGTCGGACTTGTCTACCGTCGAACGTTGCATAACGGTGCGTGTAATTTCAGTATTGTGCATAAACGGACTGAGTACAATTTACGAAAATTAACAAACTAATGTTTGCTGGCGTACGCATTTATTTTATATGAAATAAACTACACATATATGTTTGTATTTATTTTTTATTTATTGGATTGTTTCCTATATTTGTATTGTAAGACACACACATAACTGTAGGTCAATGGTAATAACTCTATAGGATTAACTTTCACGACTAACTTCGCACAAAATGCAGTAAAAACTATGCATAGATGCTCATATTTTTTGTGTTGCGTTAACTAGATTTTATTATGGTTTTCTGTGTATCAAGAGACTGTAGATCTAAACATGTATTGGTGATTACCTCCAGGTGCGTGCCTGCTGGCGCTGTACCTGTGCTGCGACGGGTTCACGGCGTCGTGGCAGGGCGCGCTGTTCCGGCGCTACTCGCTGCGGCCGCTGCAGATGCTGTGCGCCGTCAACCTGTGCTCGTGCGCGCTCACGGCCGCCGCGCTCGTGTACCGCCCGCCGCACGCCCTGCCCTTGCTACGGGTAACTATCGTCGTGGTAACGCAAGTGTCACAATGGGAACGAAGTGTCTACTATTCTATGTGCGGGATACAGCGTGAGGGTACAAAAATAATTGTACAATATTTACTAATTTGAAACTGGGAGGGAACTTGGTACCATAGTGTGGAGAGACTGTTCCGTTCTCCACTTTTCGCTATTTTGCTTTAATTGAGGCGTTGCATGTTATTTAAATATTTATATTTTTCCTTTCTTCAGCACCCGATGTTCCTGCTGGACGCGTCGCTGCTCTCGGCATCGTCGGCGCTGGGGCAGCTGCTCATATACCGCACCATAGCGCGTTTCGGTCCCGTCGTGTTTACGTTCATTATGACGCTTAGACAGGTATTTTTTGAGATTTTTATTTATTTTTTTAGAAAGGAAAGCTTTTTAATTAAAAACACTTTTAAAAAATTGCATACTATACATAATTTAAATATGGATAATTATTAGTTAAAAAAAAAAATGATTGTGTATTTTTAGTTTCATACACTGTCCCGTACATAACAGCATATGCTTAGGAAACCTGAGAACCTAATGTTCACAGCCTGTTTATAATAACACTTACGTTTCTATTTTTTACAACGGTCTCAACAGCCACCAGGCCGGGAAAATTAATATAATATTAAATATGTTGTTTTCTCGAATAGATATCAAACCCGCAATCTGTATTGTAAACGTTTGCTCGTGTGCGCCGTTGCGCCCTAACAGACCACTTCACTTCTATTTAGTACGTTAAAAGAATTTTATTATGCAGTTAATATATTTCACAAAAATGGCTATTATAAATAATTTATGGTTATAAGGCAGAGCGCGGCGTTGAGTTCCGCCACTCAACGGGAACGCAGTGTCTTAACACTAGGACCCTGCCTCGTGGAGTAGGTTATGTATAGTAAGTAATGATCGTTCAGGCCGTGTCGATCCTGATCTCGTGCGTGGTGTACGGGCACGCGGTGTCGCCGGCGGGCGCGCTGGGCGTGCTGCTCGTGTTCGCGGCCGTGTTCCTGCGCCTGTACTGCCGCCGCCGCAAGAGCGCGCACGCCGCCGCCCGCCCGGCGCCCGCCGGCGCGCCGCTGCCCAGGTAGTCGGTGGACACCAGTGCCTAAGTGCGCCCAGCGGGTATTTGCTAGTACATACATCATTAGAGAGATAGGTGTTAGTATCTAACTAGGTGGTAAGCACTAGTGACTAAACAGCTGGTATTTACTAGTACATAATCAGGAGGTAGCTTCTAGTTAGTAACTACACTAAATCGACTATTGTTATAGAGAGGTTGTAAGTATCACTCACACCTTACATAAAACGTTTAGAAGTTATTTTTTTTTTGTAAACATATCTTAAAAGGAAATGGAGAGTCTTAACACTAGGCTCGCCGGTTTTCTCTGCCTACTCTAACATTTGTAAAATCACTGTATCGCTTAATTGCTGAAAAAAAATTGTTTCTGGATAAAAATAATCAAAAGCAACGACAATTAAAAGAAAATCAGTTTCCGTAGACTTGACTTGACTCCACGACATATATATATATATATATATATATATATATATATATATATATATATATATATATATATATATATATATATATATATATATATATATATATATATATATATATATATATATATATATATATATATATATATATATATATATATATATATATATATATATATATATATATATATATATATATATATATATATATATATATATATATATATATATATATATATATATATATATATATATATATATATATATATATATATATATATATATATATATATATATATGACGGGTCAGTGCGCTCTTTTTAACGTTTCTTTGACGTTTAAAATATCCTTCACGTCAATGTCACTTTCGTCCTCAATAGCGCAAAATGCTTGAAAACAAACATTCTCACAAGTATTTTATAATCTTCATCGGTTAGACCACGTACTTCACTCATATTTGTATCAAAAAATGCTCTGTTAGGTGCTTACGAATTTGACAAGTTAAACGCATGTTAGCAGTGTAAGCGTCGTGAGCACGTTAGCAGTGTAAGCGTCGTGAGCACTGTGAGCACTATTCGGACCACGGCCTGAATAACACACACATACGTATAATACGTAATTTTCTATAGTTCGGGTGGTACTCATTTTTTCTCCCCCCTAACACAAGAAACCTTTGGTAACATTATTTTATAAATTAGAAAAGAGCTGATAATCTTAAAATGGCTGATCATATTTTCTTGATCCTTGGCTTTTTACACTCGATTATGTATCTTTTGAAACTATAAATAAAACTAGATCATAATCAGAACATCCGTATAAGGTATACATTTATATACATTTACACACACACCCACACACACATACACACATGCATAGACACGTCTAACAAGACTTACACGTATTTCCAATAAAATCAAAGACGTGTTAATTCGAAATTCAGGTGAAGCAATTTCATTCTGAATATTTAATTTGTTGATAACTTTGCATATTGAGTGATGCTATAGTTAATGTAATAATAATAATGTTGCTATATAAAAAAACTGAAAATAAGTGCTTTTTGATAATAAATAGATCATAATCGTAGACTAGTTAGATAAAAAGTAACACATTTCCATGCATAGGTCAATTTACATATAATATTACGATTTTTTACCAAATATTTTTTTTTCTCTCTAAACAGCATTTATGAAGTTAAAGTTTTCAATACTCAAGTTTGGTATCCATAACTTTCTCATGCTCTTATTTTTTTTTATTAATATTCTACTTTTCTTACTGGACGCCATTATACTAATGACTTTGCGGCGTTGAGTTCCGCGACGTCTTAATTGTAACTAAAGTGGTTAATGTTTAAATTTTTAAATGTTTAATTGTGATTAATGTAAGTAAGGAAAGGGCACAAAATATATTGTTTGATATACATTATTTTTAGATTTTGATGTTTTACATAATTATTTATATACTGGGTATATTATTTTATTGTTAAATTATTATTAAGCGGGGAACGCAGGTATCCTAAAAGAATAAATATTAATAATTTGTTATCAGTACCAGTTATATATTCTCGAATGTATAAATACTCTACAGAAAATTAACACAGAAATGTGCGTGTCAAATATGTTTACGTAAATACAAATGTATTTGTTGCAAAATGTTCTATAGAGTTCTCGAATATTTAATAATAAGTGTTTATGATTTTTTCTCGAATTAGATACATACATAGTTGTAGTTGTCTGTCTGTTTGTTTGTATATAATCAAATGGTGTATAATATGTACATACAATGTGGGAAATAAAAATATTAAAACAATCATTCATGTTTTTCATTTTTATTTATTATTATTAATCTTTGTGTAAATAAGAATTAAGTTAGTAAATGAGACAGTAATATGTAATTTTAAATTATTGTATGGAACTATATAACTTACTCACTCAGTGACTTCACGTTGTATCCCGCACATGGCGGGGTAGGCAGAGGGAACTTGGGAACCTAGTGTAAAGAGACTGCATTCCATTTCCGTTTCCCACTTTCCGCCGAATTTTAAGGCATTGCGTGTTGAGTGGCGGAACTCACCGGAAACAAAACTATATGTATACATTATTATATATACACACAAAAAACATTGTATTCAATGTGATAATAGCAGTCTTTTAAGGTTCAGTATGGTATGGTATGGTCCTTCGATTATGGAGTTCCGAGCGTGCCAGTTGAGCACATGTCACTTCGCCAACGTCACGTTGAGTGGAGAAGACACGAAGGAAACTGTACGGTAGAAAAAGTAATATTACACAATAGGAGTATGCTTATTAATAATTAAACAGTTAAAAAACTAAAGAAAAATGCGCTTAGGCTTTTAAACTATTATTTATTTTCTTCTTTTTTACTTTGTATAGGTGTTTTTTAAAATGCTCAGGTACGCTAGCTCTATCACTTTTTCGGGGAGTAAGAGAGATAGAAGGATCCGTAACAGAATTTATTAATCTTGACAGTTCTCGCAATGATAATAGGAAACTGTTTTCATATTATTGAATTGTCATCTTTATAGATGTGCAACGACTTCTGGAAATTGCTGAAAATCATGCTCAAAATTCCATTACACAAATACATACAACCTGTGTTGATAAAAAACAAAGGTCTAGTTAACATTGCCTTTACCTTTTAGGTATCTGTATATCTGGAAAAGGTCTTGGTACTAATAGTAAGTCTGATGGTAATGAGTTCGATTCCCACTTGAGAGAGTGTATTATTTTTATTTTCTTACTATTACACAGTTTATTAACACTTATTTTTTATATACGAGACATTTTTTTCAGCTTCACGCTGTATCTTGCACACGGCGGGGCAGGCAGGTAAAACTTGGGAACTTAGTGTTTAACGACTGCCTTGTGTCTCTGGTCCACGGGAGGACAATTCAATTTAAGTATATTTTTAAAAAGTAAGGTGATAGAAGGCTGCGCCACGATAGGACGAATATTCATTATAAACAGAATAATAACTTGTTTTATTTATTTGCAATGAAAACGATGTCAAAAACAACACAATAGAAAATCAATTTCTCTGTCACATTTATATGTCACACGTCAATAGGATTAAAATTGTAAATTTTTGTTCTTGTAATTATCATGTTTTGGCTCGAAAATCCTTTCAACGTTAACAGTTACTACCAGTTTAAGCAATTGAAGGACACTGAATGATACGTCTTATAAGGTTTGTATATATAAATTATACTAAAAGCTTTATCACACCGTCGTATCTCGAAAGGGACTTGGGATTCTGGTGTTAAGACACTGTTTCCCTTTAAAACACTTTCGTTTTTTACATACTTGACAAATAATATAATTTCATAAACGTAAATGTAGAATAGTGTGTCGTATTTATAGAGGCTTGTGGTGGCCCAGTGGCACAAGCGTGTGACTGTAAGCGACTGGTGGTGGGTTCGATCTCGGTTCGATGAAAGGAAATATTTAATATTTTCAATTTAAATATTTAATATCTTCTTTGCTCTGGTAACAAGGCAAAAGGCGGCGTTGACTTCCCACTACCCAACGGAACGGAGTATCTTAATATTAGCCCAGATATGTCACATATGTTAAAAAAAATCACTCCTAATTAATACATCCTTTTTTCTTTGCGCTTTACGCTATATCCCGCACATAGTAGGCATTGGCAGAGAGAACCTTAGATCCTAGTACAAAAACACTCTTTTTTTTATGGAAATGACGGCAAACTAGCGTACGGGTCACCTGGTGGTAAGTGCTCACCGTCGCCCACGGCCCCGAGTAACTCCAGAGGAGCTACAGGAGCGTTGCCGTCCTTTAAGGTGGAAGGGCACCGGGGCCCGGCATACCTAATGCGAAACGCAGTGGCCAAAGCCACTACTTAACGCCGGTCTTAAATGCCGGGGGTGGTAATAATCCGGTCGAGTCTGCCCATGCGTGTTGCCATTACTGGCAACGTGACTCTACCACACGCACTTTAGTCGCCTCTTACGACACCATCAGTACCAGGGTGATCCTATTCTAAGCCGAAATCACACGGCTTAAAACGGCACGGCTCTGTTTCATTCCCTATTATTTATTCCACTAGACGATAGAAATGAAATATTTTATTAGAAAATATGAAACATTTAATTTAATTTCATTGATATATCTAATATTTAATATCAGTCTCTAGCCATAGCATGCTGTTACAACTGTTGCTGACGTCGCTAGTGGCGCTGGGCGCGGCGCCCTGCGTGTTGCAGCGCGCGTGTCCCGCGCGCCCGCGCCGCCCGCCCTCCGCCGTGTGCATGCATAGGGTATATCAAAGGTAATAATAATATACAATATGTCAAATATTATTGTAGTATAATGTTTTTCTAATTTTATGATCTAGAAGTGTTTGTTCAACAGTGTGGCAAAATACTTGTCTTATTACCTTTTGCATAATTTGGATACAAAATTATCAAGACGGGTTATCCTGAAAGTATCACTAGTGTGATCACTTGTATGATATTTTTTTGTATCAGTGATGACATACATACATATGTATATATAATTACATACGTAGGTGTGCAATGACATATATGATTGTAGATGTGCAATTAAATTTGCAAATTGAATAGTGTTGCTTTATTCTTTTCAAAATTTATTTCGTACCGCCAACCATTTCTACGTAACCAAAATGTTTGTTGTGAAAATTAACTTTATTATCTTATTTTTCCATTTATTTTAACCCATCCAGCAGATCCTAACCAGTTTCAGAAATTACCCAAAAAATGTAGCTTACAGTGTGAAAAGGGAAATATGCCCTTAATAAGTAGCTGTCTTCTTTTTCTTTTTAATTTACTGGACTGTTAAATACTGTCATCGTAAAAAGGCGTCAGATGCTCCTGTTTTGTAGACATTCGAGACGGCATTCGGGCTTCAAATACCTACAGAATTCAAAGGTCCATGATGAAGTATTAGTACAATAAGTATAGATACAAATTCAAATTTAATTTAGATAATTCTTTATAAAAAGTTTCCTCTTTTGTTTAGGTCTATAGGAGATTATTATAAAAAGGCGTAACTTGAAGTTTTCGTGTACATTTTCCTCAAAAATTGTATCAAAGTAAGTTTTGTAGATATGATTTTCGTAGTACCAATAGTGATTGTAAGTACATATTATGTAGAAACAAAAGCGTGCATATTTGTGAACTGAAGCGGCGATGTTGTGATGTCGCGTCCGCATGCTGTTTACCAAATAAACGCTTACTGTCTGTGATTAATACAGGTTCACGCGACCCTACTAAAGTTAAATTTTCTTTATTAGTTATATTGAATCGAAATTAAAAATGATAACTCGAAGTTATCATAGATTACAATTCTAAGAAGAATTATGCTTACTTATTAGCAAATAGACGATTATGATTAATTTATTAAAGCGCTACGTCTAAATATAATTTAATTTATCTACATATCTTCCTAAAAAAATGACTTTTCGGTCAGCAAAGTATTAATTCCTGTATAATATATTGAGGTATCTAATTATATATTTAAAAAAAATGCAACTAATCATTTAAATGGCAATTGACATTAAAATAAATTGTATAACCATGTACACACAATGTTTCTAAATACCAAAAAAATCAGGTAACTCGAAGCAAACTCCCAAATACAAACCAAGCCAATAGTACCACTTCACAAACATGCGCGTACGCATAAATCCGACCCCGCGTCGTACCTCGCGCGAGTGTTACTGCAAGCGCTGTTGCGGCTGTCGCTGGTTGTTGTGCTGCTGCTCCTGCCGGTGTACCTGTCGTAAGGACTGCTGAACGTGACGATGATGGCCGTGACGATGATGTCTTTGGTGATGAGCGTGATGGTTGTTCAGCAGGTAGATAATACGTTGATGATTAAAGTATGAATGGAAAGAAAAATATTTATTTGGAAAACATAAAAAATTGTACGCGGCGGCATTTAAAGAGTAATGGGAATTAAATTATAAAGATAATCTTTAATTATTGTATTACATTGTATTATTTCATGTTATTTTTTTTTTCTTCAGCTTCATGCTGTATCTCGCACTAGGCAGGGTAGGCAGAGGGAAAGGAAGTGAAACCTAGTGTTATGACACTCCGTTCCACTTCCGTTCCCCACTTTCCGCCGAATTTGAGGCATTGCGTGTTGAGTGGCGGAACTCAACGCCGCGCTTTGCCTTATTACCAGAGTGAAGAAATGAAACATTAAATATTTAAATTGAAAATATTAAATATTTCATTTCCTCGACTGGGGATCGAACCCAGAACCTGTCGGTTCCAGTCACACTCTTGTGCCACTGCGCCACGAAAGGCCTCAAAATTTTAAAATGCAGTATGTATTTCGTTTATCGTTTATTTGTTTATTTGTGTTTAGGTAATTATTATGTGTTCTCTATTTATTTATTTACAAAAAGTTTTTAATCTTGCTTTAGTCTAATAATAAATTATCCATCAAATGATTTCATACAATTTTCTCAGGTGTTCGCAGATTGCAAAAATTGCGTGGTGAGTTTTGACAATCTTATTTAATTTTAAGTAAAAAAAAACATTAATCTCTGAAATTACTTTAGTAATTAATCACTTAAGTATATTTATGTACTTACTATGTTTTAAAAAAAACCTACCATGGCAAAATTATCTATTAGGTATCTATACTTCACTAGTACATAAACATCCCTATAAATGACAATAACAAAAAAGTCATAAAAGTATAATAATACAATATAACTTTTTAAACAAATCAAGAATCTTGGCAAAGATGAAAAAGCAATGTTCCGTGCGCACTCCGAGGCCTGTATGCCCCAGTCCCAAGTCGACCCTAAACTCCTGGAAAGTCTCCTCCACGGTGAGCTGGTGGAGGATGCGGCGCTGAAGAGACACGTCTACTGCGTGCTGCTGAAGTGCAAGGTCATAAGTAAGGATGGAAAGCTCCAGAAAACTGCTGTACTCGGCAAGATGGCTCATCGTGCTGATGGCAAGAATGTTACTAAGGTATTATGTTACTAAGGTATTATTGTATATTGTCAATATATGTATGACTGTCATATTTACCAACTTCAACTACTTTCTTGTTCTTTCAACATTATCACTTTTAAGAAAATAATTAAATATTGAAAACTAACATTTCAGTTTAGTAGTTTGTAGCAATTTTGTGAAACTTAATATTTTAAAGTGACGCGACTTTTTTATTTTTTAATTTGAATAAAACAAACACAAAATAAATGTTTAGGGAAGGTTGAATAGTGAAATCTGCATTAAGATCCGTTTCTGAGATTTTCGCGTACAATCGAAAAAAAAACAAAAAAAAAATGAAATCGCTATTTTAGGCCGATTTTAATGTGATAGACATTGATAAACATCCCCCCACACATAAAGGATTTGTTTTAATATATCTTCCATACACATGCAGAGATCGGTGACAGAAAATGTATACAAGGTGCACCGTTCAGTTCCGACACTTCATATGCTTAGCTTCACCCTGTACCCCGTACATGGCAGGGTAGGCAGAGGGAACTTGGGAACCTAGTGTTAAGACACTCCGTTCCACTTCTGTTCCCTACTTTCCGCTCCGCACTGAATTTGAGGCATTGCGTGTTGAGTGACGGAACTCAACGTCGCCCTTTGCCTTGCTACTAGAGCGAAGAAATAAAAACATTAAATATTTAATTTGAAAATATTAAATATTTTATTTCCTCGAGTGGGGATCAAATCCACAACCTAACGTTTACAGTGAGATGCTTGTGCCGCTGCTCCACGACAGGCCTCACTCACTTTATATGCAAAGTCAATTATTGGGAAAATGGTGTACAGAATGCATAACATAACACATAACAGACTCCGCTGTCAGATCCTTTTTACACATTACGTTAATGCTCTTTTATAATATTAAAAAAAGGAAAGCAAGGCGCCAATTTGCGTCTTCAGCAGGAAGTATGAAATTAAGTGCATTTGAACCATTGTGGTGTAAATAGAAACATCTTCAAAAAAAAATGAAATTTAGTAGTGTGAGCGTACTTACTGGTTTTACTAAAAGATCTTCAATTTCCTCATATCAGGCTATATCAATGTCTGGCCAATAAAGTAAAACGTTTACAATGTCAATTACAATGTGTATATATTTTAAAATGTTACTATCATTAAGTATAACATACAATCAAAGTATGTTTTTGTCTTTGAACCTAGGTTTTAGAGAGGTGCGCAGATCAACCTGGTGACACTCCTGAGGAGCTCGCTTGGAACTTGTTTCGTTGCGGCTACAACAAGAAGGCGGTGCTCTTCGATTACATGCCCGCTCAGATTAGCGATGGCGGCGATAATGATGCCTAACTCATGCACATACTAAAATATATAGCTATTTTTTAAACTAATATTAAAATATTATAATTATTATAACTCTTTAATAATCTGTTAGTTACCAAATTATACGTGCACACGTTTTCTAATTTTTATTAATTACTGTCTATTTTGTAATAAAAATATGTTATGTCTTTAAATAAATGATTGCGTTTTATTTGTTTTTCCCAAAAGTAAAGAATTAATAAATGTAATTTATTTTCTTATAATGAATAGTATAGCTTCTGATGTCATAAGTAATAAGAGCTTCATTTAAAATTCCCATACTAGATAATGACTACAAAATTCAACGTATGATAGCATCATCGTAACTTAGAATGATGTAGGTATGTTACATGCAAACTAACAACAACGATCTCAGTTAAATTATAATTATCTATTAAGTCTTGATGACTATATTTATTTATTAGCTATACCTTCATATATAATTATATTTGAAAAATATTTATTAATTAGTGTCCATTATTTTTAAAATTTTACAAATAATTATATGAAAAGAGTATGTTATTAAAACTTATATAGAGTGCCTTATACGGACTTTCGCCGTTTCAACAAAGAAAGCCTCTCATTTTTATTGCTATCTAAATATCTATTTAGCGCATAAAAGATTGATTGCATTACGCGTAAGTGTAAATTACGTTCGAAACACCGTGATCTCATTGCAGGTTGTAGGCTGTAGGCGTTGACCCACAAGCGTACAGCCTGCGCTCGGACTTACGCGCTTTGGCAGTATGCATCAATGCCTTTGCCTAAACGCGACGCTGTAAAAACGTTTCAGCGAATTTTCGGCGGGAAAATATTTGTGTAAACAATTTTACTATTTTTGCTGTTTAATTAATTAAAACAATGAATTAATGATTGTGATATTTATATGTTAAGTGTCATTAGCGTTATATTTTTTTAGTTTATTATTGTTATTTTTTTTTTTGTTTTGAAAATCCAAAATTACAGTGGATTATCTAATGTGTGGATTTCAAGGAGCGCAAAGGATTGTTTTTATACGTAAGTTAAATTATGACATTATTAATAAGAAAACGTTTATGATTTATGTATAACTAAGTATATTTTTTTCATTTAGAATTTATAAAATTCATTGTCAATAGTTTTCAAATCTCAAAGTATAACATTATTTTTTTGTTATTAATAAATATTTGATGGAATTTCTTAATTATGATGCAGTCTATGAAATATGGATAGCTTTCTTTACAAAAACTACAAAAATAACATGGAATATATATGTACCACTTAAAATGCAATTCGTTTAAATGCATTCCATACCGTAACCTTTGCATCTAAATTACAATATATGACCATAAAGCTATGTTAATAACACAAAAGCCCTACAATTTATGCAAATTTTATATAATAACTTCAAATAAAGCCTTGAAGCAACAATTATTATGAATTTCCTACATTAATTCTGTATTTGCATAAACATTATGCATCTGGTACCACTTGCCAGTTAGGTAGGTACCATTTACTAGAAAATTAACTAACGACGCTAATGCAAGTAGGTGGGTATGCTAATTCCCAATCGTAAATTATTTATATATTGATAAAGCTAAGTTATCTGAGGAACTTTAATAGTTTTTGATCAATTAATTATTTTCATGTGCCTGGTATTATTGTTACTATATAAACACTGTACTTTAAAATATGCTTTAAATATGGGACGTTTAGTTTTACACTGCTATGGGCAGGATACAGGATTGAGCTAACAAATATGTATACCTAAAAGAAAGAAAATTAAAAAATAAACTATGTTTTAACGACAGGACAAGGAATTATGTCTTTAATGAGCCATCTCAATTACCTAACACTGCCTAGGTGATGGACAACCTCTTGAGGTCTTGGTCATTATATTGTTTACTTTGTTACAGAATAAATTTTATTCTGTCCCCTGACTATTCTCTGATTTACAGAAATCGCTATTGGTGTGCACCACTAACACAATAGAATTAAATAAAAAAAAATAAATATGTAAATGTATGCGAATAAATTATTTACAAACATTTATTGCCCCACTAGATATATTGCAAATACGTCACTTTTTCCTAAATCGGCGACATTTATTTTGTGGAAGTAACATTTTTTTACCTGTAACATCACAATTAATGGTATTTAAAAATAATCCTAAGCTATTTAATATCTTTTTAATGATCTCTTTAACTTTCAAAAAATATAAATCTATTGCTTTCGCTTCGCAAAGCGATAGTTAAAAACTTTTATAATTGATAATTGATTATTTAATTAGTTTTTATTAACCTAGTGTTCGTTAGTGAACCTAGTCTCCGTTCCACTTCCGTTCGCCACTTTCCGCCGAAATTGAGGCATTGCGCGTTGAGTGGCGGAACTCAACGCCGCGCTTTGCCTTGTTACCAGAGCGAAGAAATGAAAATATTAAATATTTCAATTGAATATATTAAATATTTCATTTCCTGAAGTGGGGATCGAAGCCACTGACTGTCGTTTAACGTTTAACCTCCCAATTTAATAGTAGGCTTCTTAGCACAAAAGGCGTATACCATACATTAACTACACAAAATGCTTATTGAAATTGCATTATTACATTTTAATCGACTAAATACTAATTATTGATTTTTCTATATTATTTATTTGAGTTCGCAATAAGACATACAAAGTTAGTTTTTTTTTTATTTTTACTGGGTTTTATGTACCTACTAAGATTCTAAGAAATATTCTAAGAAATGAAATGCTTTGGATATACTATTGAACGTAATAATTATACATTGAAAACAAAGGCATTAAGATAAATGTGAAGTTGTGTCATATGAATGTTGAAGTCGGGAAGACTTGCGATAGAAAAGAGATATACAAACATATATGCATCTTTACGCCTACTAATTTGCGGGCGCTGACTATTATTATATATATTTTAGGCAAGATATTGTAGAATAAGTGTACTGTAAAAACTGCTCGTCCATCCATCATAAGCGCGGGGCGTGGGCGGTACGGAGGCAAGCATTATGGATCTTTGAACAAACCATGTTTCCTTAGTTCTTTGTACTTAATTATTCTAGGGTTGTTCTCTTTTGTGTTAATACATAGTTCAAATTATCTAAAATTAATATTATATATATTTTATATAAATAGCCAACAATACCAATATCTACTTTTGCGACAATTCTAGTCATATTGATAGTCTTTTTACCTAGAATCTATTTAAACAATTAATTCTTACCGGTTAGTAAATATGATATTATATTCAGGGTAGATATTTTTAAATACAAAAAATGATGTGTGTGCAAAATGATGTGTTATATGTATATATAATATGCGTTAGCTTGGCAATGTTAGAAGGTAAACACGTAATGACATGCCTAAATAGTGCAACACACTTTAAAAGAAATGTTAATTCCAACCGAATTAGATATCAGGAAACGGTAAACGAATATGAATTATATCAAAATTCTTCATCTAAAAGCCTTAAAAAATATTAAGAAAGACATAAAAAATATCTATATAATCATAAAAATCTATAGAATTATAAATGATAATATATAAAGTAGCCTATACGGTACAACCCTAGCCGTATCTAATCAATCTGTCATCCGAATCAGTCCATCTTTTGTGCGGAACATTTTTGCGGAAGGCTCGTTTGAATCATTACTTCGAGACGTGTCGGTGCCGATGCATGTAGGCAGTAGGGGTCACGACGTTTTAGATAATTACTTAAATAGTTCTATTTTATTTAATTCTATGCTCACTATTAAATGCCTCGAGAATTCTGCGAAAAATTGACACCGGAGTTTTTGAGGAAAACAGAGTAAAACACTCTCTTACTCATGTAAAACATTAGGTTCCCAGGTTCCTCTTTTCTATCCTTCTATGAATACTTAACTAAAAATCACGACACTTCAGTATTTCTCAATACCTATTTTTGTATATGAGAAAAAAGTAAAAACTCATTTCATGTACGCAAAACCTCTAATTCTACAGAAAAACGGAGAACGGAGTATCTTAACACTAAGCACTCTTAAGTACTTTTCATGCGTTAAATGAGAAAAATAAATTTGCAAGCTTTTCCTACTTATAAATACAATGAAAATCAACTAATATTAAAAATTCACTTGTCTCTGACAGCCTGCCCTTAATGTATGCCCAGTGACAGCAATCAATTTCGTTATCGGAAACACACAACAATACAATTAATAAGTGCCTTAAATATTTATTCAAACACAAACAAAGTCATTTAATATACAGATTAAAATATCATTAATATTTAGGAAATCTTATCGTTTGGCAAATCATTAGTGTTTGATTAGACATTTTCGCACAATTTTTTAGACATTGCGTTTTGATCGCAATTGAGTACAAGAGCAGGGAATGTTTTATTTTAGCTTTACTCTGTCTTCCGTATATTACAGACTAGGCAGAAGGGAACCCAAAGTTACTACACTCCATTCCCCACACATTGCATAATTATCAAATCATTGGGTGTTAAGCGGTGTTACTCAACGCCGTGCATTGCCTTGGTGCCAGACGAAAAAAAAAATTATTATACTTCTGATTGGGAATTAAAGTAACAACCAATATACTACACTTAAAAGCTTTCCTACTGTAATAGAGTATAATAAGACAAAATTGAATAAACGAAATATTTATCTATAAAAGCAAGATAAACGGACCTACCGAGTGAGAGACATTTCTATATGCAAAATATTCACAAAACAGCATCTTATTATTGGTTATAAGGAAATAATCCGAGGACGCCGGTTGCCGCCACTTATATATCGATACTAAAATTGTATTATATTTATTGAAGCTACTTTTGGTGCGATCGCCGATTCTTGCTGACTTATTTGGTTATATTATTGACAAACGTAAAGATATGACAAACTATATAGGCACGATCGGTCGATCGACCACACTGCTCTACTCAATATGGGATTAACTTAAATTTTATTATCTTTTTACTTTAGAATATAAATGTTTGTTTTGTTTGAATATATATATATATATATAGTTAGTTATATGTTATGTATGCTATTGTTAAGAAGCTCAGTTTCCATTGAGTTACTTTCGTTCCATAATTTCTTGCGGCTTACCCCATACTGTTGAAAATAATTAAAACATAACGTATACGATAAATTCTAACTACATAACCTGAGAACAGGATTTATTATTTCATCACGGACGATAATATCAAGGAAGGAAAATTGTATCATTTAATATATATTTCTCTATATAGTTAAAATATCAATTCTAATCAATCATTCCCGAGATTAACACGAGAAAAATATTAAAAATAGGTTTCCTTAGGATTTGAGAGTTCATATCGATATCTATTAAAATAAAAAAGATTCTTGATTTCTCTCTGGCCTGTCGTAGTAAGTGTGTGATTGTACGCACGACTAGCTGCGGGTTTGATCCTAACTCGAGGAAATAAAATATTTAATATTTTGAAATTAAATATTTAAAGTTTTCATTTCTTAGCCTTGGTAACAAGGAAAAGCGGGGCGTTTAATTTCTCCAGTTTACACGAAATGTCTGTCTTCTTCGAGAAAATTCAGACAAACCCAGGCCTTCGCTAGTCTACGTTAAAATCCCACGCGCATTACCGCGCTAACCTCATTATAACGCAAGTTGTCGTGTTATTGTTTATAGCACGTTATGACCAAAAGCTTGGCACTTATTTGTTTATTTGCCATGTTGAGTCATTTGCCGCTGAACGTTTTTAATTTATTTCAATAAATTGTCACTTTTCAATAATATTGTAATTATTAAGTTTGACGTAAATAGTTTTTTTTTCCTAGACCTTTGTTTATTATTTACATTTTGTAATTTTTATGACTCATATTATTTTATCCTTGTGTATATTATAATTCTACATATATTTTTACTGCATAGTGAGCAATATGGTTTCACCAAAGACAAGTCAACGACGGACGCGGGTGCTGCACTTAAGTACATCTATGACGCATGGGAGAGGTCGCAAAATGTGGTTGGAGTGTTTTGCGATCTATCCAAAGCTATTGATTGTGTAGAGCATGAAACTTTGTTACTAAAACTTATTAACACTAACTCAAAGAATTCAAAAGATTAATATAAATAATGTAAATCGTCTGTATCTCTTCTAGGGATGGGTGACCCACAAGGTTCTATTCTTGGTCCCCTTTTATTTTTGTTATATAAACGATGTACCTTTTTGTGCAAAGAATTTATAATATTGTACTATTCGCAGATGATTCTTTTCCAATATTGAGGATTGACAGAAATAAAGTCAATACACTTTACCTAATGTTGAAAAATTAAATTTTTGTCTTGTTATTAAAGGCGAAACTGTCAAGGTGACGGAATTAACAGTGGTTTAGGCATAACTATAGATTACAAACATCAGTGGAAATCCCGTCTTGAAACACTCGCAGATAAACCGCGTTCGAAGTTAAGAAAGTAAGGCAAATGACGGATGTTGATACTGCCCCACTACTTTATTTTAGTTATTTTCATAATATTAATTATTATGGGAAACTATATAGGGCAGTGCCGCTGATATAAATTCAATATTTATACTGCAAAATGAGCCGTAAGATCTATTTATAATCTTAAAGTTCGAGATTCTCTGCGAGATGTTTTTTAGAGGTACAGGTATTCTTACGGTTGCTTCTGAATATATATATATATATATATATATATATATATATATATATATATATATATATATATATATATATATATATATATATATACATATATATATATATATATATATGTATATATATATATATATATATATATATATATATATATATATATATATATATATATATATATATTCAAAGCTATAGCAAAAACAGTGACAGACACACGACAATCATTTATAGATCTGAGTATACGTATAGATACGTATACTCAGACCTATAAACGATAGTATTCCGCAATATTTTGAATTTGCCACTGCAGAAATTTAAAGTAAATGTTAAAGCAATGTTAACCAAGAAAGCTTACTACACTGTTTCTGCCTGTAAATGCAATAAACATGAAATGGTCTCCACTCTGGAGAATGATTGCATTAAAAATATCTTGATTCTCTCGTTGTAGTGAGATTAAGTCTTTAGTCTCGAATGCACATGAAATTGGCAGACAAAAAAGTTTCAAAAGGCGTTAGTTTTACTTAAAAAAATCTAACATCAAATACTTTAATTAACACATTTGTAAGTACCAAAAAAGATCTTTACTAGGCTAGAGAACCTATTTATCAATACAAAGTACCACCAACACAACTTCCAAAACCGCTAATTCAGGCAAAAACATGTGGTACAAATATTAATATAAATTAATTACACGAACTATCGGGTATTGCCTAACGACACTTTCCTTGTAAGGGCAGATATTATACCACGTGGGTGCGCCTGCGCAAGTTAGCTTTACTTTAACCAAGCTAACGTTCATCGATGATAAACTTTACCATACTGGTGGGTTAATATTAAAATTATTATTTTGGTATTATTACCAACAAGTTACATAACTGTATTTATTGTGTATACAAAATCTATTTAAAACTATTCGTAAGTGCTTAACTACACTTACTGCTTTATAATTCAGAAGAATAGGTTTAATAGAACGCGTTGATTTCAGGAACTACTGTTAGACTGAAGAAAATATGTTTATATTGCAATGTTAATGAGAAAGGTTATAAGGCAAGGTTATAATGTCATACAACTCCTAACTATTTCCATTAACCACGCGGGTGAGAACTCAGGTAACTTATGAATATGTAATTGTCGCTTTCGAGCTTGTACTGAGTCTCTTAAAGGCGTAAAACCAATCAAGCTGATTGGTTACTGTTTATTTTACCTTATCTATAAGACATACATTATGGGAGTACTGCCCAGATACAATTTTCGCGGATCCTTGCTGCAAGTTGTAAAACCTCTGTGCAGAAATCACTCAGTCTGCGTGCAAAAAGGAGTTGGTATGTCGCCTTAGTTAAAAATCTCATCTCCATGTTAATGTGGTTGTTCAAGTCGTATTTAAATAGCTGCCTTCAAGGAGTGATACTGATATGTAAATTGTCTGCTGTACGCAAATAATAGGTTGCATCATCTATAGAGCGTTTCGTAGATACGGAAGATAAAAAATGAATGTGATGTGCAGTTGATAATAGAGTTAACGGTGCCTTAGATGCATCGATGAGATGGCGAAACGTTGATACAGATGCGCGTTGTCGTACACTATTCCACGGCAACGAAACGTGGGTATTAGAGTAGCAGATAGTAAGAAAGATGAATACTGTGGAGATGTGATCTCTTCGTAGGATATACGGAGTCAATTTAGCTAATTGCTTACCTTATGAAGTGTCACATAGAATGGCACAGAGTCGCTAGTACTAGCGATTGAAGGAGCCTCTCGTGTTAGAAAAAAAATAACGTGTTTAGGTGGTTCGGGCACGTCTAGCGAATGAGTGATGAAAGAATGGTAAAAAAATATTAATAAGGAACATTGAGTGGTAAGAGAGGTAGGGAGAGAACTCGGTTGTCCTTCAAAAATACAGTATGTACTGGACGAAGATCACATAAAAGCGCACCAGAGACCCCTTAGAGAGCGAGTGGACAGTTAGAAAGGCGTTTGTCTCTTTCTAATAACAAATAATAACAAAGAAAATGCATAATATTTTAACTTATATAACTCTAATAAGATAAAATGTAACATTATATGTATATTAACAACTTTAAATATAATTATGGTCATTTATTTTCCAAAGTGAACTTGGTGTCGAAAGTGAGTAATCGTAAAGCTCACAGTGTGTTCCAAGTATTGAGTATTGAGTCGTTACACTCAATCGAATGTTTTCATTGTCTCCATGTAGGGCGAGCGTCTGATGGATGGCGTTCGGAGAGCGCCCACGGGCGCATGCGCCCGCGCATCTACGGACGTTGCATAGGGCTGACTAAAGTGTTATAATTATTATTCCATTCCAATATTACTAACTGATTACATACACAAGATTTGATATATTTTAAACATATGCCGAGTTGATGAGAAGCAGAAACCAATACATTTGTTAACGAGATATTGTCTTTTTGTTTCAATTACTTTATTTAGCGTATTATAATTTACATTACATTTGAATATATTATTCAAAGCACCATCAACTAAAACCACGTTGACTTATATAATAATGATGTACAAAAACTTACTAAGAAAACATCGAACACGCACTCTTTAGGTTAATATTAAATATTGATTAAATCATATCATAATATGTTTGATACATTAATCTATGAGTAACATTCCATAATTTTTTAATATCATAATTTTCTTATTTTCTAAGACGTATTATTCTAGTTCCACACAGCATCCCCCTATGTATCAGAATAGACAAAGGAAAGCTAGTGTTAGACACTCGGTTTTCCACTTTCCGGGTCGCTCTTTAACTTTAGTTTAGATAATGATATATAACTAATCCCAGCCCTGCAACACGCCCCCGCGCATTGCGCGACACAGCAGTGGTATGTAAATGTATCTACGAGTACATTGTACACGAGTACCAGCTGTAAGTAAGTAAGTGCCGACGTGCACAAATTGCCACGCACTTTTTTGTTCTAATCATTTCATTACCTCATTATGCTAATGCGTGTGTGTCGCCGAACATCGACCTCCATGTAGGATGGACACAAAAAATGTGATTATGTCCATGTATATATTGTATGTATATTATAGTGCATTTATATTTGATTCTTGACGCGTTATAATGTATGTATGTATTTAAATTTTAATTTATACTTTAACTATAGATAGTATTATACATTGTAGTATTATACACTTAAGTCATATTTACGCCGTGTGATTCCGGCTTAGAATAGGATCGCCCTGGTACTAATGGTGTCGTAAGAGGCGACTAAAGTGCGTGAGACCGGATTTTTACCACCCCCGGCATTTAAGACTGGCGTTAAGTAGTGGCTTTGGCCACTGCGTTTCGCATTAGGTAATGTCGGGCCCCGGTGCCCTTCCAACTTAAAGGACGGCAACGCTCCTGTAGCTCCTCTGGAGTTACACGGGGCCGTGGGCGACGGTGATCACTTACCAGGTGACCAGTACGCTCGTTTGCCGTCTCTTCCATTAAAAAAGTGGCATATTAAATCGTCACGTATTTCTTAAAATATGTATCTAAGTACTAGATAAATATAAAACAAGTATTTCTAAAACGTAGAAAGTGAAAAATTAATATTTTCAATAAACATATGCACGCACACCTATCTGTACCCATCCCGTAAGTTACTCTTATTTGTGTTTACCTCTTGGTAATATTATTTGAAAGTGCAGTAAGTGCATCGTCAATAATTTAACTTCACTTATAATAAATTTTTAACCGATCACTGTCTGTATATGGAAGATATATTAAAAACATATTATATTAATGTAATGAGGCCCAAAATAGTGTTTTGAAAAAAATTGTACTTTGTATTTTGCGTTTGTAGCGCTAATCTCTGTGTCACCACCACTACACAATGAAATAGCTAACCAGAGTTAAATGCAGTTTTCACTATTATATGTTGGCAACTTCCCTTCAACATTTAGTGTATATTTTATTTAAATCGGTTAATAAATAAAAAAAAGTTGCTGCCAAAATGTTCACTTGGCTGAAATTGTAGTTTTTAATGTATAGATGTCTTAAATATGATAATGTTATTAGAAGATAAAAGTAATTGAGATTAGTAAATTAAATAATTTGAATCAAGCGGGCGAAGCCGCGAGCGGGGCACTAGTCAACAATATTTTTCTATATTAGAGTACTTTATTTACTAATCTCAAATACTTTCTTCTTATTTTTACTACTTTAAATTGTTATTCCACACTTAGGAAATACTAAATTTAAAAGCTACTTAATTTAAAAATACTAAATTTAAAAGCGTATAAAAATTTTGAACGTACCAGGATTTGAAATCACGCCTCTTGGAAACTATCTAAGTGCTCTGACCAACTAAACCATACGTTCTTAAGAACGTATGTATGGCTTACTTGATAGAAGACGAATAAGACGAAAAGCTGCGTTAAGTTTTCCAAAAAGTAAAATATATTTGTTATATACTGTGGAGCTTTTATAACGTTTACTACTTAGTTGAAGAAAATACCTAGATAATATAAACGCGACAGGTTGACGGTTCGATTCACACTCTATAATATATATAAAATCATTTTTTAAACGGACGTGTCTTAACGTGTCTTAACTTAGAAACGGAACGTTTTAACTCCAGACTATCAGGTTCCCTCTGCCTAGTCAATTATGTAAGGAAAGAAATACAGTGCGAAGCTAAAAAAAGAATAATGATAAAAATATAGCATATGTATATAAATTATCGTTATAATATGTTACAACAATGTTTTGGCACTCTCCTCGGCATGAACTCTTGTGTTGTAATACATATGTTCGTAATTCATGCATCTTATTCACATAATTTGTGAAAATTTGCATTTCAATGGAGACAACGGATAAGTAAATATAATATTAAGGAAAACGTATGTATATATTATTGTTATATTTCCAAATTTCACTACGCTCACTTTCCATCCGAAATCAAAACTGTGGATTGTATCGAACCTAGAGTCCGTCTTTTTAATATATACATAATTATATTTCTCTTTCTTTCTTTCTTTCTTTCTTAGCTTCACGCTGTATCCCGCACGAGGCAGGGTAGGCAGAGGGAACCCGGGAACCTAATGTTTAGACACTCCGTTCCATTTCCGTTCCGCACTTTCCGCCGAATTCGAGGCATTGCGTGTTGAGTGGCGGAACTCAACGCCGAATTATATTTACTATTTTAAATAAATAAATATGAAATAAATCATCTCTATAGTTTTTTTATTATTATTTAAAGTGTTATTCCACACTTAGAACAAAAAGTACTAAACTTAAATTAAAAAAACGTATAAAAATTTTGAACGAAGCAGGATTTGAACCTGCGCCTCTTGAAAACCATTCAAGAGCTCTGACCAACGAACGAATGTCTTAGTTGGTCAGAGCGCTTAGCGGCTTTCAAGAGGCGCGGGTTCAAAACCTGCTTCGTTTAAAACTTTTACATCTCTAAGTTTAGCATCTCTATAGTTTATACTTTTCTACATAATGATATGCACATTGTTTATATGTGTATTAAGCCATATTCTTATATGAATAATAATTGTATATACATACACACACTTGACTAAAGTCTGCCGCAACAGAGACTAGATTATATAAACATATATTTAGGACTATCGCGCTTACTCGAATTACTTTCGTGTTGCTGATAGTATTATCTCTTTTAAGATAATATCTATCAGATATCAGAAACTGAAATTTCAGCGAAATATTAATATATAAATATTTTAAGTTTTTCAACTATCTTTGTTTATTTATTAAATAATTGAAATAAAACAAACACAATGGATGAGGAACAGGTGCCAAAAGTTAATAGTGAAAATCCTAATAGCCTGTTTTGTGCGATTGGCTCAGGCAAATAACTATATAGATAAACAGACAAAAAAGTAATAAATCCTATTAAATTAACAGCCGTCTTCTATATTTATATATATATATATATATTGTACAGACAGCGATCTGTTACAAATATATTATAAGTACAGATATCAAATTTTTTGCTACCACATACGGAAAATACAGTATTGATCATTGAGTCATAATATAAAAATAAGCTCGACAATAAAGTAATATGTGTATTATGAGACAGCACGTCCTCTTTGCGTAACCGGCTACCGCATTATATTATCGGATAAAAATACGGTGGGTCCGTACTATATTTGGATCTAACGTAAATTTGCCTACCGAATATCGTTATCAAGACCAGCTAGGCAGAAGGAACCCGGGATCCTAGTCTTAAGACTGGTTAGGTAGAGGAAGTTTATATTTAAAACACTCAGTTCTCGTACATATATGGACTTAAATTAGTATCAGCATAGCGTCCGTTATATTTGCTGCCTTCTGCTATATAGCTAACCTGGCCTGCATTTCGTCTAACCAGACATGTCAGTTTAAGTTTAAATTTCTTATATTATCTTCTCTTAATCTTATATATATATATATATATATATATATATATATATATATATATATATATATATATATATATATATATATATATATATATATATATACATATATATATATATATATATATATATACATATATATATATATATATATATATATATATATATATATATATATATATATATATATATATATATATATATATATATATATATATATATATATATATATATATACATATGTATATGTATATATATATATATATATATATATATATATATATATATAGCATTGTTAATAATAAAACATACCCAAGCACCACTATTATTAAAAAATAATCTTTTTCTTATATTTGCGAGGGAGTGGCGTACTTCATCGACACGCCTCTAGTTGCAGTGAAAGGCGATATGTCTTATTACGTGTCCACAGTACCACACTTAGCATCGCTCTGTGACGTGATCTTTGACACTCTAATGGAATTTTTACTGTTTTATACTATACAATTATTTTTTAAAGTATTTTATTGCATTGAACATGCCTGCTTTTAGGAGATTAGTGATAAGAATTTTATTAATCATGTATTTTTGATTTTTTTAGTTAAGAATTTAGAAGATATTTTCAAGATATAGATACATTATTTTTTAGTTTCACCTTTTATGCCTAGTGGGGTAACGGAATATTGGCAAAATTCTTTCGCTTCGTCCAACGTCCAGTCTTCAACGTTTCTCAGGGTATTTCTGCTAAATAAAACCAGGAACAAATTGAACAGTTCTAAAACCAAAATAAAGATTACATTTTCACTGTTTAATTAATTAATACAATAAAAGTTATGCTTTTAAGGCACTTTTCACCGAATTCTGTAGGTACTGCGTATTAACTGGCGGAACTCGCCTCAATTATATTTCACTCCGTATATATCCGCTATTCATGACATGTACACTGTACAACTACATTACTGTATTTTGTCCAGTATCTACTACACTACTCTGATTTAACTTAACATAGCTTCACGCTGTATCCCGCACATGGCAGGGCAGGCAGATGAAACTTGGGAACCTAGTATTAAGACACGCCGTTCCCCACTTTCCGCCGAATTTGAGGCATTACGTGGCGCGACAGCTCAACATAATTCGATATACATGACAGAAAAACAATCAAAAGCTTTTAATTTTATTACAAACCTAGCTTTACAAACAAAATAGATACAAGAAACATTTTTTTTTCGCTTCGAGGCCTGTCGTGGCGCAGCAGCACAAGCGTGTGACTGTAACCGATTGGTTCTGGGATCGATCCCCACTCGAGGAAATAAAATATTAAATATTTTCAATTTAAATATTTAATATTTCATTTCTTCGCTCTGGTAATAAGACAAAGGGCGGCGTTGAGTTCCGCCACTCAACACGCAATACCTCAAATTTTCGGCGGAAAGTGGGAAACGGAAGTGGAACGGAGTGTCTTAACACTAGGTTCCCGGGTTCCCTCTGCCTACCCTACCTCGTGCGGGATACAGCGTGAAACGACAGTTTATGGTTCGTTTCCCACTCAAGGTAATGATATTTTACAAATTAACGTTTTTATGTCCTCGCTCTGGTAACAAGACAACCGCGGCGTTGAGCTCCGCCGCTTAACACGCAATGCCTCCACTTCGGTAGAAAGTGGGGAAAGTATTGAGTGTTGAGTATTTCTACATTTGCATTTAAACTAGTTCCAAGTTGACCATATGGATATAACTGGCAACATGAAAAGGTACGTGGGTTTGATATGAATAACGTCAGTATTTATTTTATTACGCCTCGAGCTCCCTATGACACCATTATGAACCTACATGTCCCTTATGCAACAGTTAGTTTAGCAACTGACACTGAGATCATTGTCTACCTATATTTAAATTATTTACTTATATGTTATTCATACAAATATGTATTTACGTATGTATGGACACGAAAACATGAAATATTTTAGAAAATATTATATTTATAATAAAACATCGCGGCGTTGACTTCCGCCACTGAACACAAAAAAAAAGACAAGCGTGACGACTTATAATTATGGTTACTTTTTTACAAAAAGAGTGGACATGCCCTCAAGTTTAAGTCAAGTTCCCTCGACCTGCAATCCTGTAATTGATAGGGTACCCTTGGTGAGCGAATCTACCTTGTACTTAGCCAGTTTTTTATATAAACTAGAGGTTCAATCATTTATTAAAAAATATGTGATGATTATTAACAAAAATCATTGTATAAATAACTTAAACTGTAAAGTCCATATGTTTGTATTTACTGAAATAACTTAATAAATAAACGATCTTAATTCTATATTTTTCTGTAATATAATTATGTCATACAATACACTCCTACTTTATCAAAGCTCAAACCTCTGTACGAAGCTCAAGAACGAATGACACGTCACCGTAAAGCTGATTATTTTATCGGCAGTTTTCTCCGTTTTTGCGTCATTCATATACTCGTAATTTATATAAATTTACCCAATAACTCATTGATTGTAATTTAATTAATAAATTTATAATAATAAATATTTATTGAAATACATACAAATATAATAATTGTATTCATAAATAGTATTTAATAAAGCGCCGAATAAAACGTTTGCGATGCAACGATAGCTTATCATTATCAGTGAGTCATTAATAATAACATTTGAGTATTATATATACGCATGCCGATCGCCAGGCATCTTGTACTGCGACTCGACGTATATAGGTCACCGACACGACCGGCACTAGAGAGACAAATATCGGTATGCTTCTTGTCTAAATACAGCTATTGTGCAACAAAGTACAACGTTTATCATAAAAAATATGTGCCAGATCTATATTAAGACGCTGGCAAGTGTTTTGTCAATCTCGAACTTCCGTTGTTGGCGGCGTGAAAACATGACCATATATGGTATGATACCGGCGTATAGTGTATCGGGCGTCGCAGGTATCGCACAACGGAAGCTCGAATTAGCGCGGCGCGGGCGCACACTCGACTCGGGAGCGGGCCGAAATGAATACCCAAATGCGTCCGCCGCGGCCGCCTGCCAAATACGGCAACAATCTCGGGTTTCGCTGGCACACCACCAGAAACTACTATTCCCGTCTAATACTCGTGAAAAACACGTAAAAACGCATTTATTTCTGCTGCTCTAAATTTAGGCCGTAAACCAATGGCGATTTTGGTCGCGGCCGCGTTGTCTGTATTTAGATTAGTCGTGTGCGCGCGACTCGCTCGGCCCCCGTGATAAGAGCTGCAGCAGTGCAGCGTGCGCGCCTCCCGCCGGCGCCCGTACTGCCCCACGTTACCTGCTGGCACCCCCACGCCCACGCCCACCCCCACACCCCTCGGACGCGGAGTGTCGACGGACACTTGGATGTCGCAAATGCTGCCCGAAGCTGGAGGTGATTATATTCTCTATACATTGATAGACTGTGTGTAGTGTATGCTAGTGTACGGCAGGCTTCGGCCGGTGCAGTGGACACCAATGTTTACAAGCGACAGCAGACGTGTTATCTTTGTTTACTGACGTGTGGTGATTAGCGATAACGATATCGGAACATGTGTAGTTTGTACGTCCTCACTGAATATTCAATACGTTGTTGTCGATATCATTCAAAGAATCTGTTTTAATGTCAAATTATTATGTTAATGTTGGTGATTTAATCTAATATCAGCAGTTATCAAGATATTTGTTAGATTTTTTCGTTGGATCGATTAAAGGAACGAAAGTGTCTTAGTCCCGGAGTGTTTTAACACTAGGTTCCCAAGTTCTCTCTGCCTACCCTGCTATGTGCAGTAGTGAAAAGCCGATAGAAACATATTTCATTTCACATATTAAAATCTATCATATTCTTAACATACTTTGTAAAGTTCAAAATAAGCACACAATCTTCATAATCAAATAGACAAAGCAACATCCATGTCGCATACATTTGAGAAATTTATTTGTCGTTTTCATTACACGGAAAAGTTCAAGTAGCGGCTGCGAAGTCCGAATATGGCAAGTGACAAAATGTCGCCCGCAGTGCAAATACGTAATGGAAGAACTATTGGATGGTCTCTCAGTCTGTGACATTACATTTGTTAGTGTGAACTACTCTAAATAGATTCTATCGAGATGTTTCCGATTGTGTAACGCTCTACAGTTACTTGTCCTAATTATTGATAAGGAGATTAAATTCTATTAAATTAACATTTATTTTTTAAAAATTTTAGAGCCTTTAGTATAAAGTTAGAATAAAAAAGTTTAAAATTTAGAATAAAGACAAACAAAAATTGAAGGTAGCAAGATTATAACCTGCGTCTCTTTAAAGACGTTCTTTTGACAGAATTTTGGGTACATTTAAAAAGAAATATATTTGTCTTCTTTAATAAGATGAACACTTTACTTATTTTAAACAATAAATAATAACTACAAAATTGAATTTAGCTACAAAATCAATGAATTCTAAATTTTATGTGAACGCAACAGATATTTGCAAAGTAAATATTATAAATATAAATATGTCACAATTATATTATTCTTGAGATAGAAATTTAGTACGACGTGTAAGTCGTTTGTAGAGACGAGACCACCTACGTTATAAGATCGTAAAGTGAGCCCACATTTTCCTACACTAAGGTTGACGATATATAACGCATAGGTAAAATAGTAATTGTTATAGAACAAGTTTTAAATCGGTCGTCGTAGTGCAGAGGCACAAGCTTGCGGTTGTAAGCATGAGTTGTGAGTTCGTTTCCCAATCGGGCAATCAAAATATTTTATAGTAGCGACCCGCCCACGGATTAACCCACTTGAATTACTACTTTCTTGTTCTAATAACGTTATCATTTTTAAGACAATATCTGTACATGAAAAAAAACAACAAGAAATTGTAGCAAATTTGTCGAACTAAATCTTTTAAATTGACGTAACTTATTAATTTATCAAAAAAAACAAAGATTTAATGTTGGAGGAATAGAGAAAACTGCATTTGAATCTGATTAGCTGTTTTTGAGATGAGCACGTATATACGCACAGACAAACATACGGAATGTCACTATTTTGGACTCTATTATTTTTTTATAAATATCTTCCATATATAGACAGTGATCAGTTACATATTTATTATAAGTATAGATTTTCATTCCTTTGCTTTTCTACCGAGGGAAAAGCGTGGCGTTGAATGTCCCTACCTTTGATCGACTATTCAATTGATCGAAGTACTCAAAACAGAATTGATCAGAAAGGAGGGTAACAAAAGTGTAAATGTCCCAATAAGAATGGAGTGCTTTTGAGATTACATTGCCATGTTTCCTCGGCCTACCCCGCTATGTGCCTGATACAGCGTTTATTCAACTTCCCAGGGTATCCCGCAATTTAGTATTACAGAGTAAAGCTAAAAGATAAGTACACACATATGAATTGAAACTTTTATATGATATATTACTGGTTTTTTAAATGATTGCTATTTTTTTTATTATTAATGAATGACGAATTACAAATTAATAATTTAAAGAAATATACAAATATAATATTATTTTTTGTAAATAACTTAATCATATATAAGTATATATATATATATATATATATATATATATATTATATATATATATATATATATATATATATATATATATATATATATATATATTATATATATATATATATATATATATATATATATATATATATATATATATATATATATATAAATTTCACTAATAGGTACTCACAAGAAAAGTGAAGTTATCAGGAAAATACTTTTAACTTTTCAATATTTATTTAAATAAATTTCTATAAGTCCATGTGCTATATCACTTGGTGTCATTAATATATTACTTGAAATGTGACGATTACTTTTTTAACATTGCTATAGGATTTATTTCATCGATAATGAAGTTTCACTTCCGCAATATAAACGGAGAAAAAAGTGTCTTAACACTAGGTACCGTCGGACGAAAGCGATGCGAACTTGACATAAAATGGGTTCATATAAACTTTAAAACTTTCTACCGTATTCTTACATAAGTGTTATAATTTTCATACTATACCTATTTAAAGAAAAATATCCACATAAATTAAATATTATTATCTTCTATAAATTAACTCAACACCACTCACCACGCAATGCCTCGAATTCGGCGGAAAGTGAGGAAACGGAAATGGAACGGAGTGTCTTAACACTAGGTTCCCAAGTTCCCTCTGCCTACCCTGCCATGTGCGGGATACAGCGTGAAGCTGAGTTATTATTTTTTTTTAATCACCGATATGATTAATATCACAGATTCAAAATAATTTTATTATCTACAGATACCACATTGTAACTAAAACATTAAAAGTAAACTTATTAAATGATAATATTGACCATGTTTGAATCATAGTATATATAAGCTATAAATAGCGTCGGACCACCGGAGTATTATATCTTACTCTTTTAGACTTAACAGCAATAGTATTCTAATATTATAGATATTATTTTTGATTGCATTATATATTAAAGCTTCTTAGAATTGAAAACAATTTCAAAGAATCTAAGGAAATCTACGTTATTTTGTTGTTATAATATTTCGTACACTTACACTTGGTCTATTAATGAGCGTATCTAGAAATATTTTCCTATAGGGAACTAAACTTTCAACAAATCTATCTGTGTAAAGCTATTTTTTTGTATTTCAGAACAAATTTCCGGGGTAGGCACAAAACTATTATACGATGGGCACGGCCCCCCGTTTGTCCACGCCCATGGTCATATTCATGTGTCATACACAAACCTTACTACTACGGAAACGAAGATACAGATTAAAGTTAATAAGCTATAAAGCGAATAATTCTTTTTTTAGCTTCACGCTGTATCCCGCACGAGGCAGGGTAGCAAGAGGGAACCTAGTGTTAAGACACTCCGTTCCACTTCCGTTCCCCACTTTCCGCCGAATTTGAGGCATTGCATGTTGAGTGACGGAACTCAACGCCGCACTTTGCCTTATTACCAGAGAGAAGAAAACGAAACATTAAATATTTAAATTGAAAATATTAAATATATCATTTCCTCGACCGGGGATCGAACCCAGAATCAGTCGGTTACAGTCACACGCTTGTGCCGCAGCGCCACGACAGGCCTCTAAATAAATATAAAAATATAAAGCGAATAATAACAAACAATATAAATATAAAATTAGCGTACATTGCTGCGTCTCCGGTCCCGGCGCACCGGCAGCGTCCTACGCCGCGTATGATTCACGCCTCACATTCCATTTTCTGTATACCAAATAAGGATGCTATTAAAATTCCCTTTAAGATATTCGACTCTATTATTATATTCCACTTTGCATGTGGCGGTTTAATATAAAAAAAAAATAAAGATCGCCGTCGCGTCGCGTTGAATGAACCCTGACTACAGCTTTTGTTTTGTTTGTGTGGAATTATTTTTCCTTATATCATACATATCATACATACATAAGAAGATATTACTTCCGTCTTTTATATTTCCAAATTAAAAGTTATAATAAAGCACTCTCTTATCGTATACGTTCTAGTCAATCAATCAATTCATAGTCATAATTCAATTCAAAATGTTTTTTATTATTAAGAAACATTTACTTTTTTTTGGAAAGCGTATGAAAATTTTAAGAAAGCGGTATTCTAGCCCATACCTCTTAGAGAATGTTCAAAGTGAAATTGAGTATTTTTGCTATCCATATTTTAAGTTAAGTTAGAACTTATTTAGGTGTTGTTTAACCCACATAAGGTTAAAGTGTAAGAAGCTAAAACGACAATTAAATGGCAATTTCAAACAATTTCATAAAATATCGGCATATTTAGAAAAACAATTAAGTTAATAGACACTTGTCTAATAAAAAAATACGTTCACTTCGTTCACAAAACATAGATATAAATAATGAATGCGTTTTATAAGGAACCTGCTTGACAAAAGAATGATCTGTCGTTTTAATATAAATTAATTAATATGAAGTTTAATCTTACTCACTCAGCTTTACGCTGTATACCGTATATGGCAGGGTAGGAAAAGGGAACTTGGGAACCTACTGTTAAGACACTTCGTTCCCCTTCCGTTCCCCACTTTCCGTCGAATTTGAGATATTTCGTGTTGATTGGCAGAATTCAACGCCGAGCTTTGCCTTGTTACTAGAGTGAAGATATGAAAACATTAAATATTTAATTTAAAAATTATAAATCATTTCATTTCTTCGAGTAGGGATTGAACCCACAACCTGGTGTTTGTAGTCGCACGCTAGTGCCGCTGCGTCACGACTCGTTTAATATAATAAACAAATTCATTAATGTTTTGGTCTGACGTCATATTCTGATGTGTTGTAATATTTAATATTAACTGCTTATCTGCGTAATAATATTCATATATTCATTCATTACGTACATATATGGGTATAATGTATAGGAAAAGGATAATATGCCAACTTTAAATGCTTTACTCATGGTCTGTACATATATTTTTAGAACGAATTCTGAATTATTTCCTAATAACTATAATTTTACATATTCCAGTCGGTTATACTGCCGAACTGGACAATTGTCACATCTGTAAATCATTTATGACTGAGCACGCAATAATTTTTGTTATTTGCATGGTATTAGACAAAGTGTGACGATTAGTTCCGGAAACAGACTGACTGTCCATGTTAAGCTGCTCTTTATACATAAATAGGAGAAATAAGAACAATTTTGAACATTCTGTGCAGGGAACGGAACGGAGTGTCTTGACACTAGGTTCCCAAGTTCCCTCAAAAATTGAACATTCGGGGTACAAGGCACGATGTATTGCTAAAAATTCTTCCATATACAGTAATTAGGGAAGTCGGTGAAGACAAAGCTGGCGGCGCGCCAGACCCCCCGCGGCCCGTGAACTGCACATTTACATAATTAATTCATTAACACTGTTTTTGTTAACACGATTTAAAGTAAAAAAAAAAAAACAGCTCTATAAAGAACGTAATTTATTATGTAACTGCATTTTTGTTTTGTTTTTTGTAATATCGGATATAAAAACCGATTTCTCCTTACAATTGTATAATATTAGTAGAAATAAATATTAACTTGTAATGTTTGAATAATTAAATATTCACCTCTATAATAGGCATGAGTCGTTTTTTGCTGAATGGCACGTAAACATCTTTAGCCATTAGTTGGCAATGGTAAAGAATTAAACGTGAATGACGTATTTAAATTTTCCCGTCCAGTTATACCAAGCTTTAAATTAAAAAAAACTAAATAATTCCATATTTAACTAAACTAAGAACATATAGACACTATAAACATTACTTACCAACTATAATAACAGGAATATCTGTATAATAACAATTGTTGCTGAATGCATCAACCAAATGTATGTATTCTTTACATTTTAACGTGATTCATAATTCTGAGTATTTACTTTAGTGGTTAAGAAACGGACACACCTCTATTTTCCAAAGAATCAAATATATTTAATGGGACTAACCGCCCGTAGCGTTTCCTTGTACATTCGTCACAATTTTTTATGAACAAATAAAAGTCAAAGCTAAATCCAACGTTATATCTCAATTATGTGTTGAAGTACGGCTAATTGTTTGTTGGTAATATTTTAGATTGTTAATTTTATGCAAATTATATTTTGGTGAAAGTTTGTATATCTACATTTACGCCTTTATACGCGTTAATGTGTAGCTTCTGAAAAATACACACCATCTTTCCTCATATAGCACTGCAATATATCATAATATTATTGTTATTATTTTTAAAGTGTTCTTTCACACTCAGGAAAGAAAATACTAAATTTAAAGGCGTACAAAAATTTGAACGATAATTCTAACGAATTGTCTTTAGGTAGCGGAATTTGGTAAAAATCTCCCTGCAGAGATTCTAACAACATAAATAAGTTGTAACAAGCGTATAAAAATTTCGACGTAGCTTGATAAGAACGCATGGTTTAGTTGGTCAGAGCGCTTGGACGGTTTCCGAAAGGCGCGGGTTCAAATCATGCTGCGTTCAAAATTCAATACGCTTTTAAATTAAGTGTTAGCATAATATTGTTATTCTATATGGTTATTCAGTTATATTTAAAACATAAAATCAGGAAAAACCTCGACAGATAGCTTTGTCTGAACTCGATTAATGAGATCTGTCATCACGCAGACGCCGAAGCCCAAGCGTACGACTGTAAACGCGATAAGTTGTGGGTTCGATGGCCACTTAATAAAATGAAATATTTAATACTTAATTTTTTTGCTCGGGTAGCAGAGCAAAGCGCAACGGTAAGTTCCGCGACTCAACACGTAATGCCTTGAATTCAGCGGAGCGGAACGGAGTGTCTTAACACTAGGTTCCCAAGTTCCCTCCGCTTGCCCTGCCATGTACGGGATAATGCGTAAAGCTAATAGGTAAAATAGGATATGGGTTCACCCTACGTGACGTACCATAGAATAATTACTGAGAAACTCGAATATTTCAATTTAATATGCAGTAACAAATTTTATTGGAAAAGTCTCAGCGATAATTCACTGCGAGTACCTACACAAGTGTATGAATGATTTTAGGTGTTATTTGCCAAAATATTTCAAACTCAGATAGATTTAGGTCAATCCATCGTTCACTCTTTACTCATTCTATGAAACCGGGAGGCTCGCGAGAGCTGGTTGAAATTATAATGATTGTATTTCCATAAGTGTGACAATTACCTAGGTTCCGGTTAGGATTTCCTATTTTAAGTTAGCTTAACGAGTTAACGGGTCATTCAATAATATTATACACTTTAATTTTTAACGGGTCATTGAATAATCTTATATACTTTAATATTAGGAGGTAGTGCAATAGGCCTAATAGTAAAAGATAGGATAAGAGGCCTAGAGAGGGATAATACCTGTCCTTATATAATTTAAATCTTTATTTATTTTATATTAGACTATATAATCAAATTGAAAGAGCCGTAAAGAATTGTATTTGGATTAATTTAATTTTTATTAAAGGATATTCCGTGTTTTTTTAATCAATTTCTTCGCAGCCCGGTCTCCGAAATTTATCAATGTATACAGTCGATACCTAAGTTTAAATTTTAATATAAAAATATGTTTCGATTTATTTATTTTTTTGGTGTTACATAGTTTATTTACTAAGGTAGGCCTATTACATAACGATAATAATTTACCGCTCTGTACCTACAAACAGAGTTGTCTAGGCCGTATAATCTTATTGTATCCCTAAAACTGAAGCTGTAAATAAAAGATAGTTTATGTTTTTGTATATATTTTTGATAGCGGAAATCAACGCTCCACTTTGTGTAAACGAAGCTGGCGGAAATCTCCACATATCTATACACAAATTACTCGTGCGGGATTTTAGACTGCAGTTATTAGATAATATTAGGTATATCTATAAATAATTATAGAATAAATTATATTTGTCAAGAAATTATAAGCTGATATGTTAGTGTGATATGTGTGTTTAAGATGAATACGCAAGTTTTTATAAAAATAAAATATGGAGGCTACCCTGTCGTACGACAGTTGTAGGCACGATTTCAACTTCTTATTATCGATCTAGTAACGAGGCAAAAATGCAACTTTCAACAATTCGACAGAAAACGAGGAACGGAAGTGTCTTGCTGGGAACTGAGTGTCTTAACACTATGTTCCCAGGTTGTCTCCTATACCTTAGTGCGTGCGGGATACAGCATGAAGCTTAAACAATGTTAGATGATGGTTAATAAAATATTCTACGCTTTTTTCTACCATAAATTATAACCATATATGTACATACCTCCGTAAGATTTATAATATTGATATATTAGTATGCAAAAGTTCAATTAATGTTGTTATTTTTTAGTATCTATCGTTTATAGATTTATAGTGCGTGAATCTAAAGTCGTGACTCAGATGCTGTAAATCTGTCGCTGACGCATCTCGATTGCGCCGGTCGTCCGTGGTCTCGCTCAAAAATATACCATACAGAGGAACTCATCACGTACACAATAAAAATACTTATACTCTAAAAATATTTTTTTTTTCATCGCTAGCTTAGCTTGTATTTATTTGTATAAATGTAATAATTGTATATAATGTTAAGTTGTATAAATATAGTTACTTTATACTAAACTTCGATTTAAAAAGCGTTTATAAATTTTGAACGAAGTAGGATTTGAACGTGCGCCTCTTGAAAATCGTCCAAGCGTTCTGACCAACTAAGCCATTCGTTCTCACCATGCTACGTCGAAATTCTTATTCGCTTATTACAACTTATTTATGTTGTTAGCATAAGCTAATAATAAAAATAGTAAAAATAGTTACTTTATAGTTATTGTGAATAAATAATTAAAGAATTTCAAAAGATATTCATTATAAAATTATAATCTTTAATTCGCATATTATTTTAAATATTAGTTTTTAGTGGTGGAACTCAACGCCGCGCTTTGCCTTGTTACCAGGGCAAAGAAATAAAAATATTTAAAATTAATTGAATTGAACAAAAATAAAAAAGCCATGAACATCAAAGTAAAGCTAATAAAAAAAGATTTCATTAAATCGAGCGTAAGCGATATGTGGATGCGTATAGCTATCACTGGGGTGTCATCTTTAATTTTACTCATATTACTACAGTACCTATATAGTAATTACGTATTACGATCAATATTTTGAACTATATGATGTGCTGTATATATACATATATAAATGTTTGTCCTGCAAAGCATTGTTCATTTAGAACAGTGAACTGGGTGCTCGGTGTAGGTATATGGACGGAGTGGTCAATAAGTGATATTCTCGTAGAAGGCAATGGTTGTGTTTACAAGCGTTATAAAATTTTGTGAAGCAACTGCACCGATAACATGTGGTATGTCTTTTAGATTACGTACTTATACCTACTAGGGTAGCTTAAAAAATAAAAAGGGCTAGTTTACGTTTTTCATTCAATACATGTATGGAATATGTTTATAAAAGTTCTGTTCACATGTAAAATAATTTTCGTTACATAACGATATAACATATATTTATTTAGTATACATATAGCTTCCTGTATTTCGCACAAGGCAGGGTATGCAGTAGGAACTTGGGAACCTAGATTTAAGGTGATCAAGAATACTACAATGATAAGAGTGCGTGGGATTAAATGCTGTTGGTACTCACTCAGGAAGCTATGTTATATATTTACTTTAATTGATATTTTGAAAAGAGCAACTGTTGAATTTCTTGCCGGCTCTTCTCAGCAGACCCGCCATTCGAGCCGGTGGTGACACTACAGGCACTTATATGTAACTTGAGGATTCAAAAGTGCATAAATGACCTAATTGAATAAAGAATATTTTGATTTGATTTGATTTCAATACATCCGTAAACTGAATTTCATTAACTTATATATTATTTGTTAACAATATTTAAAAAAAAGTTTTATAATTCTTGTAAATATAAATAAAATTTATAGCATATAAATAGAAGAAACCAAACGCCTCTATAAATACAAATATATCGAGCGTGTCTCGCGTGTATGTGGAGTAGGCTACAGTTTAGTCTGTAACCCTATCTGGTGTTGAGAATAGCGCTGTCCATCTTTAGTTTAGTGTATGAGTAACGAGTTGCGAAATAACAATCGGCATATTTTGGGCGCCACGCTCCACCACTCACGTACGTAGCCGGTCGGCCGCCCGCCCCTCTCGGTACTACATCTTATCTACCTAATAGATATATCATTACGAAAGGTCATATATGTTTGACGTTTATAAATATAAGGAAAATGTTCACGTTGAAAAAAAATGAATGTAAATTTAACACTTCATGTAAATTTTTACTTTACTCTAATTGTTTGTTTGTTCTGGTAACCAGGAAAAGCGGCGTTAATTCCGCTACTCAACATGCGCCGGATTGTGCCTTAAGCTGAAAAAAAAATCTATTCTGTGCAGCTATCTACAGTTAGCTGTCTCTGTGTGTGTGTGTGTGTATGTGTGTGTGTGTGTGTGTGTGTGTGTGTGTGTGTGTGTAAGTGATAAACAATATCGTAAGCCCTTAAAGTTAGCTTCACGGCCACGACTCATCGAGCGCACTGTACAATGAGTATGACTAATCGGGAGACGACTCTATTCCTAGAAGCTCCCAAACCCAAAAGCTATACTCCCAGCGACATTTTCACTGACATTGAACGCGTATGCGGATGTTATAACGTTATTTTTATTTTTAGGCAATTTGTATAAAATTTTAATTTAATTGTAGGTATTTATGTAACTGTTGAGGCTGTCAATGCGCAAATTCCACGTATTAGATATGCCTAAAAGTGATTAAAAAAACTCGTTTAGAATATACCTTAGTCTTAAGTAAAAAATTATAATGTAAAAATAAAAGTAATATTTTCTTATAATAGATATTGTGTATATATATAAATAATATTGTATTTAACATATACGATAAAAAAATGGATATAATAATAAAATAAAAAAGGGTACAGAGCAAATATCTCTAGCGTAACAGATAATATATATATTTAAAAAAAAAAAAACATTTTAAATCTATGTCCTTGCTTAGTGAAGCACGGGGGACAATTCGTGACGCTCTAATTGTGAAAACAGAATATTATCGTGACTGGAAATGCCCAATGAAATGGTTTTGCCAAATTTATTATTAAATTGCTTTCACGTGTTTTCCTTTACGATGTACCTATGTATATGATATTGTTTCAGACAATTTGTACAGAATGTATTATATTTTAACGTGAAACGTTTGAATTAGCAATAATGTATTATTGTTATTGTTTAGATAATTTCATATTATGTATTATTATTATTTGCGGCGTTGAGTTCCGCCACTCGATACGCAATGCCTCAAATTCGGCGGAAAGTTAGGAACGGAGTGTCCTAACACTTGGTTCTCAAGTTCCCTTTGCCTACGCTGCCATGTGCGGGATACAGCGTGAAGCTAAGTGAGTGGGTGTATATTAGTATTATTTTTGGTTTTCGTGTCTCCCGCGCTTGGCAGGGTAAGAAAGGGAAATTAGGAAATGAGTTTTAGGTCAAAACGAATCTGTTGCGTGTTGAATGCCGGATCTCTAAGTTACGCTTTGGGTTACCAGAGCTAGGAAATAATTAATTTCGATTGGAGATCGAACCCACAACGACGCTTTGTGCTCCTGAGCCACGACTGTCCCTAATTTTAATTTTCATATTAATGATAGTTTGATCGTGATTACAAAAATATTTAATAACAGTGAATCCGTATGTTTGTTTCAGAAGTGATGCGGCGCGCGGCGTGCGGCGACGTGTGTGCGCCCGCGCCCCGCCCGCCCACCAAGTGAGTCACTGCCTGTTGACAGACACTCCTAGTGACTCTCTCATACATTTCACACATATAAATATATTATGTATATTTTTCTACATTTTCTTAGATAATTAAAATTCCTTAAATCTCCAAAATAGGTTAATATCATAATTTATTTGTTCTAATTATTATTTTTGTATTTTTTTTTAAGAAAACCTTCATATTAGTAACGTCGATGCCTATCTAGTATACCATTCTATTCTAATAGACTGCAATTCGTTTCAGATCTTCGGAAAACAAGGAATTACTGCGGCAACAGTTGTTGTCCGCTAGTAAAGAAAGAAATCTTGACAAAGGTGAGGTTCCTAAAGTGAAGCACACGAGGAGTAGACAGAAAAACCGGTGGAAGCTGAAGTTCCACCACCAGGCTCTGCCTCAAGAGTATCTCGATCACTACGAGCAGAGTTTACAGAAGGCTAACAAGAAATCTTTAGAAAAACCCAAAGAAATAAACACCGATAGTAATATCACAAATGAGACGTTCAAAATCTGGGCGCACAGGTTGGCAGGACTACAAAGCGAAACCGGAGATTTAATTGCACCACAATCACCGACGTTAAGTATGGCGACCAAAAACAAGGAAGAAAAGAAAAAGAAGAGTCCCGCGATCACTCCCAGCAAGATCATGACCTACGAGGACTTGCCCTACATGGGGGAGATGACTCTGAACAATTCAAAGCCCCGGCGCGGAAGAAAACCGAAGAAAGCCGATATTTGCCACTTAATATACGAAAACTACGGCACAGTGGTCCCCGGACAGCCCCCTCCCGCAGACCGGCTCGGGCAGCACAACTCGAGCGCGCCCAAAACCACAGAGACGTCTCCCGGCACCCCCAAAACTGATCTACAGAACAGAATCATTTCGAGTCTCCTGGAGAGGAAGCTGTCCCAGGAGCAGAGACGCAAGCTGGACAGCCCCCGCGCCCCGCGCCCCGCCGCGCCGCCCACCGCCGCCGGCCCGCTGCACAGCGACCACGAGCCCCTCAACCTGTGCGTGCGCGACCTGCACGACCTCAAGCTGCAGATCCAGAGGAAGTTCGGCAACATCTACGCCTCGCCCGAGGTCAAGCTGGAGCCGGAGGACGAGGGCGGCCTCGCCGGCGAGCAGCCCAACGCCATATCGGTGATACAGAGGAACACCAACCTGCCCTCCCCCGCGCCGCCCCCCGCGCTGCCCGCCGCCCTCTACGTACACCCGCTGGCGCTGCAGACGCAGCTGCTGTACTACCAGCGGCTGGCGGCCGCCGCAGACGCGCCCGCGGCCCTCGCGACCCCCGCGACCCCCGCCGCCGCCGACGACGGGCGGAGCAAACTCGTGCTGAAGCAAATCTCTGAATTGCTGGACCCCAAAGTTATGAAGCAAGCAGAAGGGGACAAGAGGCGCGCGTCGCCGAGCCCCGCGCGGGCGCCCGCTAAGAGGAAGCGGTCGGCCATATTCATCCCGCCGATGCCCGTCAAGACGAGCACGACGACGCCGACCACTGAAGTCAGCATATGCAAGTTTAAATTCACGGGCGGTTCCAAGCCCTCGCTGCAGGAAAAGAAGATGCTGTCGGTGGATTCTGGAGGAAACTTCCGGTACTATAGCGGCACCGGCGGGAAGAGTGGCAAGGGGTACGAATACTTGCAGAAAGACTTGGGCCAACAGAAAACGGAAATAAGTTCAACGCTCCCCAAACTAGAACCCCAGAGTACTCTAAAAGAGGACGCGAGCAAAAAGAAAAGGAAATCACGGAAGACGTTACAAAGAGAGAAGCTGGAGCAGACGTTTAAAGAGAAGGGATTTCTGATCCAAACGCAGCAGTTACAGTCAGCGGAGGGCGCCACGTACTGCAAGTTCCGGCAGCTCAGGAAGTTCACGCGTTATTTATTCCGCAGTTGGAAGGACTACCTGCCGGGGGAACTAAATGAGCACGGGCCCGCACCCCCCGGGACACCAGGGACTCCTCCAACACCCCCCACGCCCGCTTCCCCCCTTTCCCCTTCTACGCAAGCCTCGTCTCTCACGCCCCCCGCGCACCCCGAATGGCCCTGATATATTTTGATTTATGGTGATCTACATATCTCTATGAACAATACAATCTTGTGAAGGCATTTATTTGCCCAATATGGACATATGTATGGGCACACACAAATTTTGGGCCCAGTTAAAAGATAAACAAATTATTTCTGGGCTTTTGGTCAGGGCCTCATGTGCCCTTATAGCTATTAAACTTCTTACTTTACATAGGAGAACCAATATTATAATTAGGCCAAAGACTAAGAGAAGTGTCTCCGCTCTCCGCCGGATATTGCATTTAACGTTTACTTTGGGTTCACTAAGACTTGATCGGGAACTGTACTCTACTTTGTATCCGTCCACAGTTTTACTTTGTTATTGATTATTGTAATTATTTAGTTTTTTTTTATTAATTATAGTTTTTATCGAGTGGTGTTGCCATTTGATTATATATCAAATGTCATCATTAAAGACATAAAAGATATAATTACTTATTTAAAAAAATCTTTAACGTATTACTTCATTAAAAAAGCCATATGCTTATTTTAATAAAATAAAAAAATTAAAAAGTGTTACTTTAAAAGTTGCCAGTTCCAATCTTGTTTCTTTGTAATTTTTTAAATTTATATTTTTTAAGCAAATGGTAACACTGCTTTTATTTATTATTTATGCGTGTTTAATACTTAAATAGATAAATAATATATACTGTTATTTTGTTTTGTGAAAATGTGTTAAGAGAGTTATATATAATTCTTTTTTATTAATGATTTTTTATATTAAATATTAGTTCAATTCTTATAAAATAATAAATATAAGTGATTGTGAAAACTAATGCATACTAACTAGTCATTTGACAACAAAATGTTTGTAAATATTCTAGCAGAAAATCAAAGTCTACAAAACAGTGTCGATTATCCGAACATCGATAAGTGCCTGTGAAAATTTTATATGCTTTAAATATAATTCAGTATTTTTTTAAATATTCTGCTATATATTTATTTTGTAAGCCAAGATGTAATTATTTACGTAAATATATGTTTTATTTACTTTTAACATACGACTGAATCACAATTCGGTTATTCAAAAAAAAAAAAGATTTACCACATAATTCGGATAATTGACGCTCTAATTTTAGTTTAGTTAAACAAATATATATTATGTTCATAATAATATCAATATTAAGACTTCCTAAAAAATAATAAAAAAGCGTGTAAAATTGTTAATTTAATACAAAATGTACTAATTTATTTAATAAAAGTTCCCTACGAATGTATGTACATACAAAATGAGTATTTCTAGTCATTAGTTATTACTGTACATAATAAATAAATAAATAATAAAATAATTGTTATTGTTAATTAATAAATAAGACTCGATTGTATTCAATAATTTTTTTATTAAAAAAAAACTCAAATAATTCTGTGATTACAAAAATGCAACAGGAATGTATGAAAATACCAATAAACTATAATTATTTAACCGGAAATATGTTTTGTTTAATCCTGGAAGCCCTTGCTTGAACTGCAAACTTAAATACTAAAAATTCTATTGTGATGAGAAAAAAATAATAACATATAAAAAAAATATTTTTCAAAAAAAGTATATAAATAATATAAGTATATAAAATATACAATTATTTCTTTACATTAAAGTAACATGAACTTTGTGCTTAAAAGATAATTTGAATCATTTTCATTATTAAAATTTAAATTTGCGCGTAATTTAAGGCACTGGCTCTTACACTATATTAGGAAATAACCACCACATATAAATACATGACGTCAGCTAAGAGTGTAAGTCTGCTAACAGCCTACGATAAGGCGATTATTAAAATAAATAAACAGTTAAAAAATAAATTTAAAAAGCCAAAAAATATATATTTTTAAATGTATCAGGATTTTAATACCCTTTTAAATTTAGTTTTATCCTTGCTGAGTGTGAAATAACACTTTTAAAAATAGTAAAAATAATTAAAAAGTTAACATGAATTATTGTTGTTATTAATTTCTCAAGAGACAAAAAAGTCGTGTTAATTTGTCTTTTTATTGTATAAAATAAAATTATGTACTTTTTGTATTTCTTTTTTTGGTTTCCAATGGTATTGTACGTATATATAATGATAATGCGGATTTAGCAGGTTTACGCTCTAGGCACACGATATGTATGTGTATATAAATATATAAAATATATGTATATATGTTTATATATAAAAATATATAATATAATTAACCTCTTGTAGCAATTTGTTACAAAATTTCATATTTTAAAGTGCATCAACATTGCTTTTTATATTTTACAATAAACATTTTCTTAACAATTAACCCAAGAAATAATGGGGATTTTCTATATTTATTAATGATAAGTAACTTTTTGGACAATTAAATAAAATTATTCTTTTTAAACAATGTAAAGCTATAATATAATAAAAAGTTCAATGACGTCATATAAAAAAAAAAACAAAAACAATTTAAAATAACGGTTATTTTTCAACAGATATAAAATAACATTAATAAATATAGCGTCTCCCAATAGGAACAGTAAATCCGAACGGGAATGTAACAACCAATAGTCCATTAAAGAACATCCAACATCAATATCTCATTGTATAAGAATCATCACACATTTCAGCCTTGCAATTACAATTTTGGAATATTTTATTAAGAAAATCTTACAGAACATATTAAAATTGTATTATTATATAATTATTTTATAGAATATTTTTGGATTGTTCCTTAATTACCCCAATCATGTGTATGTAACACATAACCATTAAATTCCTTTTTTTTTTTCGTATAAAAATATATATACTGAAATATAACAATATTTTGACATAAGGCTAGATTCACACTATAGTATGACATATGTAAGAATATTTTCGGCACTATAGTACGAATCTAGTGTTCACCGAACCAACCAAATAAAAAAGGGTAATGATAGAGTAAATTAGAGTTTGAGCAGATCGCGGGCCGCGTTGGCGATGTGTGGTGCGGAGATGCCGTACTTGTCGAGCAGCTCGTCGGGCTGTCCGGAGCGCGGCACCTCGCGCACGTACAGGTGGCGCAGCACCACGTCGCGCTCCTGCGCCAGCGCCGAGAGCACGGCCTCGCCGATACCGCCTGCGGGGTGTTTATATTGGGTTAGGTTTCCTTTTCACGCCGTATCCCGCGTTTAGCGGGATAGGTAAAGGGAACCTAGTGTTAGGACGCCACGTAACAGCGTAAACAGATCTTATAAATCAAAATAATTCGCAACATTTGTATTTGAATTTTTATTAAGTTTAATATGAGATTATTAAAATATGTTTCAATCTGTAGCACGATTAAATTTCTAAATATATATGTATATATATATATATATATATATATATATATATATATATATATATATATATATATATATATATATATATATATATATATATATATATATATATATATATATATATATATATATATATATATATAAATTTCTAAATATATATGTATAATTTGTCAGAATGCTACTGGCCACGTCGGCCGACGGCGGCCGCGTGAGTACGACACACTATTTATATAGCACTTGTCATATGAAATACATCACATATTGATATGTATCTTTATATTAAATAACAAATGCAGATTACAATATATGAATATGTACATATTAAATTGAAAAAAAAAGGCAAACAATAAAACATGAAAAAGAACGGAAAAATAAAATAAAAAAAAATATATTCATAATTCCCAGACACTGTATCCACATACATGTACTTATCTTTATTATTTTATATTTATTTTGTAACGTAATTTGCTCTTTGTTATAATTTGAGCGATGTGGTCTGCCGTAATTATGTTGGTATAATCTGAGAGTGTAAGTGTTAATTATATATATATAACACTTAGAGATCAATTTAAATAAATAAACAAACAAATTTAATAAGGCAAAACGCGGCGTTGAGTTCCGCCACTTAACATGCAATGCTTCAAATTCGGCGGAAAGTGGGGAACAGAAGTGGAACAGAGTGTCTTAACACTAGGTGTTCCCGGTTTCCCTCTGCACATGGCAGTAATATCTACTTAGACAAAAGGAAGCCCAGTGTTAAGACACTGAATTCCGTTCCGTCCTCAAGCCGCACGGCACGCACCGGCCTGGTAGTGGTCCTCGGCGACGACGACGCGCCCGGCGGCCGCGCGCGCGTGCGCCCGCAGCGCCGCCGCGTCCAGCGGCTTCACCGTGAACGGGTCCAGCACGCGCGCGCTCACTCCTGCCACAGACACACACACATACACTTACTTAGCACAAAACATATATTAATCATTACTTATTTATTATATTTTTGTAGTATTGTAGAAGAGTACTTTAGGCGTAAGGTATTAAAAGTCCGATCGCAACTCGAGAAAATAATTTATTATTTTAATTACCTTGCTTCGGATATTGACTCAAAGCGCAACATTGTCTCACTGTTCAACATTCAATACAATTCCAAAAATCTTACATTAAGCAGAAAATGGAAATAAAAATATCTAAATAACAATGAAACAACTACATATAAAATTTCTAAATTCCCTCCCTACTCCGCCATACCCAAAAATAAAAATAAAACATAAAAGAAACATGAACCAACCTTCCTTCTGCAGTAAATCAGCGGCACTCAAAGCCTCATGCAACGTCACACCGGCCCCGATGAACAGCACCTTATCATCAGCGCTGCTCCTCACCACCTTCGCCTGTCCCACGACGAAGACCTCATCGTTGTCATACAAAATGTTGGTCGCGGGCCTGGACGTCCTTATGTAGCATATCCCCTTGGTGTTGGCCGCCAGCTCGACCGCGCGCTCCGCGGACACGGCGTCGCTGGGGTAGAACACGGTGGCCGTGGGCACGGCGCGGAACAGCGCCAGGTCCTCCAGCCCCATCTGCGAGGGCCCGTCCTCGCCGATGCTGACGCCGCAGTGCGAGCCCACCAGGTTCATGTTGCTCTGGCTGATGGCGCCCATGCGGATCTGTTCATTTATATTAGTCAATGGAAATACTCTATTTGCCTGCCTTTCTATATAAGAGATACAGAAGGACTGTGTCATTGCTCAGTTTTCGTGAAATCTGGCAGGTAATGCGAGATATCAACTGACCACGCTTTGTCATGTTTTGTATGTATTTATTAATAAGCAATTATTATTAAAGTTTAATTTTTATTTTATCTAATTATTACCAAACAAAATTGTAAAACATTGAACGATAATTGTATTGAATATTAGATAGATTAGGGCGAGGCGTCACCTGGTCGAAGGTCCTGGTGAAGAAGGCGGCGAAGGTGGAGGCGAAGACGATGGCGCGGTCCCGGCACGCCGCGCCCGTGGCCACGCCCACCAGCGTCTGCTCCGCGATGAAGCACTCCACGTACCGGTCCGGGTACGCGGCGCGCAGCTTGTCGCTGAACGTGGAGTTCTTGGTGTCGCCGTCCAGGGCGATCACTCTACAATGCAAACGTCAAATCTTTATATATATATCAAATATTGAGGCCTGTCGTGGCGCAGCGGCACAAGAGTGTGACTGTAACCGACAGGTTCTGGGTTCGATCCCCAGTCGAGGAAATGAAATATTTAATATTTTCAATTTAAATATTTAATGTTTCATTTCTTCGCTCTGGTAATAAGGCAAAGCGCGGCGTTGAGTTCCGCCACTCAACACGCAATGCCTCAAATTCGGCGGAAAGTGGGGAACGGAAGTGGAACGGAGTGTCATAACAATAGGTTTCACTTCCGTTCCCTCAGCCTACCCTGCCCAGTGCGGGATACAGCGTGAATATATATATATATATATATATATATATATATATATATATATATATATATATATATATATATATATATATATATATATATATATATATATATATATATATTAAGTATTTTTAATTTTCAGAGCCATTACTTAACATTTTTTTTTCTCAAAAAAAAAACACCACATAATACGAGCCTATACGATAGTTACAGGAAAGCGGTGAAATTTCAACTTCCATTTAAACATGTTAAACATATGTTAAAATATATTTTTTTTAATTTTGTAATAATCTAATCCAAGCCACAAAAGAAAAATCGACCAAGTGCGAGTCGGGTTCCCACATAACAGTTGCAGTACAATGACTTAAAAAAAAAAAACGGCAAAAAATATTGTTTCAGACCTCCCATAAATAAGTAAGTATATTACGGTTTATAAATTATATGCTAATTACAAATTATATTTATATTATATAGTAACATGTATACATTACACATTTGTAAGAATGCTACTGCCCACATCGGCTGATGGCGGCCGCGTGAGTACGACAAACTATTTACTATCGCACTTGACTGTAAGAAATGCACAAAATTAATTAAATGCATTTCTATTAAATAACAGTAAGTGCATATAAAAATTAAATTAAATTAAGTTACTACTTTGAAGATAGTATTGAAGTTATACTTCTTTAGCTGCGTCATGAAAAAATTATGAAAGTGAAATTTTAAGATACGTCATACAAAAGTTAACGAATGTTGCAGCGATTGGTTATATAACCAATATTATAATTATTTATGTATATATTTTTTAACAAAGTACCAGGATAACAGTACACGATAAGATATCTTACTTATTTTATACGACCTCTATAAAATACTTTTGATAGACGTTTCAATATAATCTGTTACAACTATACTAGGATAGTATCACGCTAAAGGAGTGCTTTACTAGTAGTTAAAATATGATGTATAAAGATAGTTAAGTTTTCAGTACGAATTACCAGGATTGCAACAATTAGAAAGAGGTCTATTTAAATAAACCTTAACAAGAAACAATTGTTTCATTGACCGTGTAATATGTAACAGAAGTACCAGGGTTACATGAAATGATATAAGTTCAATTCAAGAAAGACTTGGTGAATTAATGAAAAAAAAACATTCTTTTACCTGAAGATAAGTAAATGCTAGGGTCACATGTAATCACAGAAGTTCATTTTTAATTTTGTTCCCACAACAACAAAGTATTAATTTCTTTTATCCAAAGGTAAAAGTAAAAGTACCAGGATAATAGGAAAGAGAAGTCCAAAACAAACTGGCCTTCACAAGGAATATATCACTTCAATGACCAAGTAAAATGTAACAGAAGTACCAGAGACGAATAAAATCATAGAATTTCAAATCAGGGGACACTCATCAGAGTATTTATTAAATTAATATTTATTGTTATTGAAGTCATACTTCTTTAGGCGCGATATCATGAGTGAAATTTAAGAATTGTCACATAAAAGTTACAGTACAAAGTTGCAGCAGTTGCAGTCATATAAAGTTGCAGCAGTCGCCTCTGTTCACCGTTTTCATATTCAAAGTATTTATCCACATGTCTCTAGTGTCTACATTCATATATGTGTTTTAGTTTTATATAAGTACCGCACTTAATATATATGTGCTCATAAATTATATTCAGTAGTGATTTAAATTCAATATATATATATATATATATATATATATATATATATATATATATATATATATATGTATATGTATATATATATATATATGTATATGTATATGTATATGTATATGTATATGTATGTATATGTATATGTATATGTATATGTATATGTATATGTATGTATATGTATATGTATATGTATATGTATATGTATATGTATATGTATATATATGTATATGTATATGTATATGTATATATGTATATATATGTATATATATATATATATATATATATATATATATATATATATATATATATATATATATATATATATATATATATATATATATATATATATATACGCATTTAATATTTTTTTACTTTTATAATAAATTTCAAGTTATTTAGAATAAGTAGTGGGGGGTCACCTCATGTTGGTGTCGGCGATCTTCTTGAGCGCGGTCCCGTAGGCGAGGCGCGTGGCCACCAGCTCCCCGCGCCGGTAGCCGGGCGCCGCCGACAGCGACACGTCGCGCAGGTGCACGCGCGGCGCCTCCGCCAGCGGCGCCCGCGGCACCCCCGCCGCCAGCGACACGCGCGCGCTCTTCATCTGCGACTGCAGGTGCTGCAAGCGTACGAACATATCACCAACGTCTACTTCATATGTACTATATGTAACGTTACTCCGAAAGAGTAGACGAGTAGACGGCTCTGAGAGCATCGATCACGACGGACGAATCGAATGGTGAGAGGTCAATGATGAGACGACCTCAAGGCTGATGAACAAAAGGATCATCTAAACGATAATTCCATACAGCAGTGAATACGCTCAGGAGCTTAACATCACAGAATTGAAAATGCTCAGAGGATGTACGACTCTTAGTCGAGATAGTCTTCAAGTTCTACGTGAATTTCGATCGAGATGGTTTAAATACGTTTGCACACAGGCTAGGGTACTATGGGGAAAAGAAGTGCCTGTTCGTAGAGCTAATAAACTAACTATACAGTAAATTAATATACTAAAAAAAAAGGAAAAAAAAAAAGAGTAAATTGAGTAAATGAATTCCGACCCTATAAGGAAATGAGTGATAAAAAAAAAACATATCTAATATAGTATAACACATATTTGAGGCCAGTAAACGAGATGGGTTTAAGGTTCAATTCTCAATTGAGGAAATTAAATACTTAATATTTTCATTATCTTGCACTGGTAACAAGGCACAGGCGCGGCGTTGAGTTCCTCTCATTTTAGTGAACGAAAATCTTATTATACATGAATTCGGTAGCTGCGTCTTTATATGAAGACGAAAAAAAAAAAATATTTACAATATTATATATTATAACTCATTAGTTGGGAACAAAAATGTTTTAATGGGAAAGAAATGTATCCCAAATTACCCTACTTCATACGACATTGCGAAGCTAATTTCATAATTTTAATCAAATTTATTCCTTAACACTATTCCACGACTTAATAAACTGAAAGACTTGTACCAAAAAGCCTCCATACCTTAATGATCCTCTCCCCCTCATTCCCCAGGGCCTTCCCGTGCCAGTTGTCCTTGTCCTCGATGCCGGGGAAGCCCCTGCCCTTGTAGGTCTTGGCCACGAGGGCCGTGGGCTTCCCGCTGACGGAGGCGGCCTCGTCGAACGCCTTCACCAGCTCCGACACGTCGTGGCCGTCCACCACCAGCGTGTGGAACCCGAACGATTTGAGACGAGCCTCGTATACTTCCATCTGAAAGTAAATAGAACTAAGGGTAATTTGGGTTCCCTTTTTAAGGTATATATGTGTTTTCTTATTTTGTATAATTTTTCTTAATGGTATAATTTTTTTTTTTTTCTAATTTTAATTGCTTTTTTTTAGATTCATAGACACTATGTGACATATCACAACGCCGCGTTATGCCTAGTTACCAAAGAAAAAAATTAAAAAAAAATATCAATATATTTTTTTTAAATAGGTATTAATAAAAAAGTAAAAAAAAAATCAAACATATTACATTAAAGAAGGAAACTCGATAATCTGGAAACAAACATTATGTAACTCCCAAACAAACAGTACGATAACAATATTTTAAACATGTCGGAATTAATGTCGACTGTTATCAATTAAGACTTTTTTTTTTAAATTATGGTATATAGTTATATTTTTATGGTTTTTTTTGGGAGTAAATTAAAAAAAAGAAAACAAAAGTTTAGATGTACTAGTGTGACTATAACGGGACGGGTTGGGGGTCCGATAAAGAAAATGAAATATTTACTATTCCAGTTTTCCTTCCAGTAACAATACAACACGCGCGGCGTTAAGTTACGCCTCGCGCAATGCATACAGAATTCAGCAAAACGAGGGAATTGGAAATATTACTCTGCTTACCCAGCCATGTATGTGCAGGAAAGAGTGTGAAGTTAGCAAAAATCAGTAAAAAAAATGCTTAATAAAACATTTCTAACATTAAAAAAAAGGTTAACCACAAAATATCCTTATTTAACTTAAGAAGTATTTAAAAAAATCCTTAAACTACTTCCATTTTACTATAGCGCAAAAAGTTTTTATATTTATTTGTCAATTATTATAAATTAATAAATAAAATGTAGCACATGTTGTCTGGCAACCACAATGCGAAATATATATATGGTGATTTTGTACTGTGCCTTACTTTGTCTTAGTGTTCATGGAAATATTTAAAATTAAATAAATATATTGCATACTATAACTAAGACATTGATTTTTGTCTGTTTTTAGCTCGCTGTATCCCGCACATGTCAGGGTAGGGAAAGGGAACTTGGGAACCTAGTGTGAAGCCACTCCGTTACGTTCCTCATTTTTCGTCAAATGTAAGACGATCACGACAAACTTAACGCCGCGCCGACTGGTGAAACTTAACGCCGCGCTAAGCCTTGATACCAGAGCGAAAAAAGAAAATATCAAGTATGTATATGATTTCCTCTCCA